>CM038003.1:18531727-19131727 GCA_021234005.1 Nephelium lappaceum | reverse complement strand
ATCAGGTGCAACACTTGTACATTGATCAGAGCTTGCATTACTGCTTGTTGTAACTGAGGAGTTCCTTGATATGATAGTGCGATGTGCAGTATTGCCTTTTCCAGCATAGAAGGTGGTGCTGGGTACACTAGATAAGAGTGGCCTGAACATATTCTGAGGAGTTTTACGATGATCCTACCAAAAAAAAAAAACCATCTTGATAACTTCCATAAATCGTGAACTAATGTATGTATGGAAATTTCTAGACAAGTGCAATACACGAGCATAGTCCATGATAGGATGCTCCATGAATCTGTTATAAAGACCCAAATTAGTGGTCTTTCACTCTTTCTTAACTCACCAACATGGGCTATTTACCTTACAGAGTGAGTATCCGAGTAAATTGTATAATATCTTAAAGCTCACAAGACCCTCGATTTTATGTTATTATAAAAATTAAATTTTGTTTCCCACCAACATTTCATGCTTTCATTAGGTCCCAGAGCTTATATGCCAGCGCTACCATAAAACAAAATTCTAGCTATACCACTAAGAGCAAGTTAAGCTATTAAAGTAAAATTGCAATACCATTTCCAGTATGGTTCAGATTGTACATTTGTCCTAGAGTGTGCTACTGTATGCAAGTTTAGCTATTAAAGTAAACTGCAATACCATTTCCAGTATGGTTCAGATTATACATTTGTCTTAAGAGTGTGCTACTGTATGCATACAACCAATTAATTTACAAAGCATATAATCTGGCTATTGCACAAGAACCAACTACTTCATTTTGAAAACAAGTAAACAACATGCATATACATATATAAAAAGAGTTGTTGAACTCTTAAATTTACCTGCCTCTTTATATTTATTTCATAACCATCAAGCCAATTGGTTCAGTATTTACTTGAGACAAAAAACGGAAAGACAAAAGTACACAAATACACACCCACTACCAGAGGACAAATTGAAAAAAATACCAGTAGACCAAGTTGGGTAGAACTTGGAGCACCAGCTAAAAATAAAATTAAACAGACGAACTAGTCATACTTCATAGATTTAACAATAAAATATAGGATTATAGTTAAACTGCGAGAACTCATGCATATTGACTCAATAAGGTAAACAATAAATTACCATTTGACGACTAGCAGAATCAAAACATCTTTTTGGAGCAGAACTTGAGGACAGCACTTTAGGTGATTTCTTTGAAAAGCCCTGAGCTCTGTTGTTTGGAAATGCACCAACTCTCTTCGACACGGAGAAGTCAGAGCCACTCATAGGAATAGACTGTACGGAGTCCATGTCATCATCGCCTGATGATGCCACAGAAGCTTTACTGTGGGAGCTAAACCGGTCTCGATCATGACTATGAGATGAACTAACACTTCTAGAAGTAGTTGGAGACATTGATTGCCTACCATATTTTGAAGCTGAATCCCTACCATTTCTGGATGCCGGTGATGAACCCCTAACGTAAGAGGCAGGCCGATCAGCCAAGGAAGTACGGAGATTGGGCGGTGCTTCTAACGAGAAGCCAGGAATATTTGACTGCCATGCTCTTATTTTTGGAGAAGCAGAGTTTCCTCGACCTGTCCTTATGGGGGAAGTTCCCCTCACACTTGATGAGTTTGCAGTACCTCTGGACCCTGCACTGATCCTCCGCGGAGTTGGAGTAGAAGACCTAGGAGCAGGCGTTGAGGGTTTACTTGGGGGAGGAGATTGTCTCCGTGTAGGAGTTGCTGGCCGCAAAGCAGGATTTGGACTGGAATGAGGTGCCGAAGATGGCCTTCCTCTTGTCGATTGGAATGAATTATTCCCGGACCGGGGTGATGGGCTTAAGCGATTTGGACTTGCACTACCCCTGCTGCTTCTGTAATTCTTCTCCATCTGCATATGGATGTGTAGATAAAGAAAAAAATATAGCTAAGTATTCAAATGGAAACTTTTATTTAAAAAACAAGCAACCAACATTTTATTCTATGAAATAATAAGTTAACATACAGTAGATGATCTTGATATGGAAATGGGTTGACTCCGAGGTCTTCCCCTGCGTGACACATTTACTGGTGTTGGCTCATCGTCCAATGAAGGAAAAAGAGGGGTGTCGGGAGGAGTCAACAACCTTCAAAATTAGTAACGTAAAGACCCGTCAAAACCAAGAACAGTAATGAGTAAACATCAATTAACTAAGTAGCAAACAACATAAAATAAACTCAAATGTAATTTATATGTATGGATAACCAATCACAAGTGAGTTAATTTAATAATTGTTGACATGTTCCATGCTTCTTGACCAAAAAACATATTATCATGCATCAATTGCCTTATTTAGCCACAAGCATGTCAGAAGCAATTTTCTCTTAGAAGTAACTTTTACTCCCTTTTCTACTTGTGAACTATTAAAGCTTCTTAACTACCAAAGAACCAAAGAATCAACAATGAAAAGATCACAAATCAACGACAACAAACAAAATTGACCCACCAATCATAGTCATTCTTCTCCCCATCAGCATTAAGCAGTTCACTGCTTTCTCCTCGAACCGGAATCGAGATTCCAAGCTTGAAATCCGAAAAATGTTTTAATTTCGTAGCTGTGAACAACAACAATCCAAAACCAAAAACAATAATTCAGCCCTTTAAGCCAGATAAAACTGACAAGAAACAATAATTCCTCAACTCATAACACAGAAGTCAAGTCAGTTAGAAAAATTACAAAAAGTGTCTTCAAAGTCATCCACAGACTGAAGCAAAAAGCTCTCCTTTTCTTTAGTCTGCATTTCATTGAACAGAGCAAGATCGTCATCTTTCTCTTTGAAAAGCAGTCCGCTCTCAAAACTCTTCCCTCTCTTATGATTCTCCCCTCCTCTCAACTCTCTCGCAGGAGAGCACTTCAATGCCGGAGAAGGCGGCATCTCTACCTTCCAATATCACCACTCCAACCTCTCCTTACAATCCAAAATCAAACAACCCTTCTTCCAAATCCAATAGCTCATTACAGCATACGAAAAATATAACTTAATTCCTGTAAAAAAAAAAAAAAAAAACAGAAACCAATTCAATGTTATCTATCATCAATTACCACCACCACAAATTTCATTTAACTAATTGAATTCCAAATTTTGATGACAACAACCCAATCATGTGCATCATGTGCCCACCACTCAACTGTCAACACTAAATACACTCGCAACTTCAAACACCTAACTCAATTTCTCAAATCATAAAACCCTAAAATTCACTCAAACACATACAAAGATCCCATACAGTGACACTCACTCACTACTAACAAACACCAAAACCCTAATTCAACTAAAATTCAACTTCCATAACTGAACTAGCAGAGAAAAGGAGCTTCACTTACCATACGAATTGAAGTCAAAACATCTCCAAAACTCGAAACCGAACTCGCAATCAAGATCTCGAATTGGAAGCCAAAATCAAAACTTTAAAAACCAAAAAACAAAAAACAGAAAAAAGAAAAAGAAAAAAAAGAAAAGAAAACTCTCAACTTAAATGCCAATCACAGCTGTCACGAATGTCGGACCAGAAACTTGGATCTAACGCATTCAATGCCTCCTCTCAACCGTACAGATCGAGGACTCCACTTGAAAGATCGATCTCTGTTGGATTCCACTAGCGGTTCTTCAACAGCAAAAATACCTCAAAAGTTTTCCTGCATTTTCTCTCCTCCCCAACACTATAACTTTCTCTTCTCTGTTTTCTTGTTCAGATTTGCTTCTGTCTTCCCTCTTCGACAAGCTTCCGTTTATTTTTTTTTTCCTTTTTCCCTGCTTCTCTCTGCGCTCTGCTACGTGATTTTTTCTTTTCTTTTTCTCTTTTTCGCTTTTTAGATTTTATTTTAATTACTTCAATAAATTTTGTAATAATAAAAATTAGGTAAGTGGAAATAATCAAACAAACTCTTTATCTTTCAATTTATTTATTTTACATTAAATTAAAAATATATATATATATTATGATAATAAATAACACAACACTAATGGGACAAGTATTAATTTGCACATTAATATTTCCATGTCGTATATCATTCTTTTGTCAGTATTGATATTGAGCATCTAACATCTTTTCTCGATACGCACTGTCGTTTTGAATAGTTTATTTTTTATATTTTATATTTTTATATTTTTAACTGCGTCACCTTTTTTTTTTTGCATGTAAATGTGAGTATTATAATTGGGAACTGTCTACTAATGGAAAGATTAAGAAATGATGTCGTTTTAATTGGTGGTTGGTGGTGGAGAAAAACTTGAAAAGGGTCTTGTTGTAATGATAGCAGCTTGGCGACCAATGGTTGTAGACAAATTGCTGATAAAATGTCATTGTACAATAAAACAAATTAGGATCAAATTTTGTTAAATGATATTAGATGTTATCGTGATAATGATAATACTAATAAGGATTATCGAAAAGTGGTGTTGTTTGGCAGTATGTTGTTTTAGGTGGGCTGCGCTACTTGGATTATGACTGATTAAATTATTGATTTTAATATATGGTCTATTAGGATGGTTGTCAACTTGTCAATACATGGTTTTGGATGGATAATTATCAAATTCTGCTAGAAGTTGACATGATATCTTTTTTATTTAGATTTCTCTTTCTGGTATCATCATTTGTGATTGTGATATAGCGATTTCAATCTATAGAATTGTGGTGAAGTTGTATCTTTGACAGTACTTCCATGACAATTCATTAGTTTTCATGATTGTAAATTTGGTATTTGGATTTTGATACCAAATTTACTTTCCTTTTAGGGTCCACATGTAATGTTAAGCTTTCCAAACTTTTTGTTAAAATTCATATACAAATGATGTGTTATATGAATTATCAAATATTATATTAAAAGTAATGTCATGTTTTCTAAATATTTTACTCAAATGATGTGATATGAGAGTTATCAAATTTCTATTAATTATCACACTGTCTCATAATTTATAAAATTTTTATAACTTATACGTCATATCATTTGAACATAGTTTTAGACAAAATATTAAAAAAGTCTAACATTATTCTTATGTTAAATCATCACATTATCTCATACTCTATAGAATGTTAACAACTCACATGATACGTCATATGGGTATGAATCTGAATAAAAATTTTGAGATATCTAACATTACTCTCATGATTATTATAAGTCAATTGTTATGAAACTTTCGAAAATAATGAATTAAATTATTATATAAAAAGGAATTTAATTCTTCTCTAATCCATGAGATCAAGGCTCTTTTCTCAATTCTTTTTCGTAAGGAATATGATTGTCATCTATTTTCATTTTCAATTAATAATTACACTCAAACAAAAAAGTTATAACTATTTTTTGAAGAAAAAATAGTTATATTTTAAAACATAAGAGGTAAGACAATTTTATATGCCTTAAGTATATCTTATAACATTAACACAATGATCGTTTTGCTTGAAAGGAAAATGGTAAACACATCAAGACCCTTTATCCTATATAAGAACAACCTAAAGCTATTATTAAAAATATATTTAATAATATCCAATTATGGTTCCAGTATGTTTCGTTTACCTTAACTCCATACTGATTATACTATTCAATAAATATAAAGCCATTTTAATATATATATATATATACAGTAAAACACGCTCTAAATGTTTTCCAAATGCCAAAATCAATAACTTAATTTTAATAGGTGAATAATATAAATAACTGTAATTTTATAATATTATATAGAATGCTTTAATTTCAGAGAAGCTACTTTACCATGACTATGATACATGAAACTGAGTTTTAACATGATTTTCAACTCTCAACTTTTTAGTGTCACACCTCACACGTGAGGCTCGTGCCTTTTTTTTTTTGGGTGACTAAAACACCGGGCTGACAAGCTGCTACAACAACGCAATCATAATTGACATGACACAAGTTAGATAGCAAGTGAAAAGTTTTGGCTCAAGTGTCTCGTCATTTACACGTGTCGTCCTCTCAACCGTTGGCTCTCGATCAATTCGTACTTTTTATTTCACATTCAACGGTAGATGATAGAACACACACCACACTTTACCTTTTACAACTAGCCATCCTCTACTTTTGTCTCCCCAAAAGGGCAACAAAGGAAAATGGGACATATATTCATTTTATTTTGGGAGAAACTTATTCGTGGTCACGTTTCCAAAAATATCATATTTTTAAAAACAACTATTTTCATTCGTAATCGTTTTAAAACCTTTTAAAAAAATTTAAACTACCAATCAGTCAGCTGAAGATTAATGATGATTTCAGATAATTTTTAATAATTTAAATTTAGATATATTTTAAATAATTTAATTTATAAATTTATTAATTTATTAGGATAATCCTATATTTTTGATGTGAAATTAAAAACTATAAAAAACATAAATATTTTTTTACGCATTCTATTAATATTGATCGTCAGTTGATTGAGGTTCGAACATTTTTAAAAAGTTTTTAGAAAACTAGAGATGAAAAAAACTATTTTAAAATAAAATTTAAAAGTTTGATATTTTTAAAACCCTAAAGAATTAAAATGAAGTTTTTTTATTTTTCCTTCAACATTTCAGCAGTTTATTACATTTTACCTATAATTGCGACTTGCGAGATTTTTTTTTTTGTCTTTTATATTGTAGCGATTTATTTAGTTTTAACTATAGTGAACTTATGAGAAATTTTATTGAAAATCATTATTTCAGAAATTTTCAAAAATCATCATTTTAAATCTCTTATATTTTCATTAAATTATTCACTAAATTTTCATTTAAAGGGACCAAATTGGTGGTTTTGAAAGTTTTAAAAACTATGATTTTTAATAATGTATTCGTAATTATAAATAAAACAAATTGTCAACAAGTTAATCGATTTTGAAAATTTTAGAAAAACACAACTTTTAATAATATATTTACTCTTTAAAACGAGAGAAAATGTCAAATAAAGGGATCAAATTGATGAATTTTAAAAATTTTAAGAACCACGAATGTCAATAATCTATTTATATTTAAAAACGTATCAAATTATCAAAATATAGGGACTAAACTAATGAAACCGTTATGGCTATGTTTTGATCATCTATTTAGTTTTTAATTGTAATTGGTTCATAGAAAGTTGTTATTTCCAAAATTTTCAAAGTTCATAAATAAGTTCCCTTGAATTTTTGCTTAGTCATAGTCAATTGGATGAATTTTAAAAATTTTAACAGCCACTATTTCCAATATGGTATATTCATAATTAAAGTTGAGGTAAATTATAGTAATATTCGACTTCCCAATTTTTTTTTATTGGAAAAATGTCAAAAGTTGCAAAAACTGTGTCGTTTCAAGTACTGCCAAACGTCAGCGTTTTGGTGAAAAACAGAGTGTTCACAACACAAAACGCTGGCGGAGGAGGTTGGCGTGGTGCGATCAGATGTTGGCGGCTCTACGAAATCGATCTTTCACTCTCTCGAAATCTTCGCAGTCATGGAACCAGCTAGGGTGGTTCCGGCGGATCATTCAGACGTCTTCTTTGTCTTCTTCTCTATCGACGTTGACGAGTGGTGGTGACGAAGGCTTGTTGAATCTTCAAGAAGTGGAGAAGGTATTGAGTGATGTGAAAGCAGACAACGTAACGGTGATACCGGTCAGGGAGCAGTGTGATTGGACTGATTACATGGTCATTGCCACCGGTAGGTCCACCTGGCACGTCAAGAACATCGCCCAAGCTCTCGCGTACAAGGTCCTTTCTTCGTTCTTTCGCTCTTTTATTTTTATTTTTTTAATTATTTTCAATTTGCTGCTTGAAACCCTAGCTTCCTCTCTTGGTTACGCGTTTTTAGGTTCGATTTATGCTATAATTGAGTTAATTTAGCTTGTTTTTAGTAATGAGACTTGAAATCCAGTTATTTATAACAGATTGGTGTTAGTGTGGAATTGCTTTTTATTAGTCGAATTATAACATAAATGCGTATTTAGTTTATCTTTTAAACAGTTTCTCATTAATTAATTGTAATGTAAGAGTAATGTGTGTTGGTTAGGGTTGATTTTGTTCTGCATAATTGTTGGTTTTTGATATATTAATTGGCGTGAGCAGGCTAAGCAGAAGCAGAAAGAGATAGGAGCACAGCGGTTAATGCTACCCAGTGTGCAAGGGCAAGAGACAGGGAAATGGGTTGTTGTTGACTCTGGTATGTGTTGCATTTTCAACTTTCTAGATAATAATAATATAGCTGATTTGAAATGACGGGCGTATGATCTTTTGATGTTACAGTCAAAACCATACTCGTGGTCTTGACAAATTTGATGAATACATTTTCTAATTGTTCGTATGGATCAGGAAAAATTGAGTTGACCAACTATTCTTGCAAGTCATTTCATTTTAGAGGGAGTGTATTTTTGACACTATGTGGACTGTAATCGTAGAAGCCTAAAGCAAACCAAACCCTTAATATTATTAGCTACTTGCCAATGTTATGTAGCTAGTTTGTAGTATTCATATTCATTTGGATGCTAATTTTTTATTCTTGTGGTTTTGTAATTTTTCTATAGGCAAAGTGATTGTTCATGCTCTTGATGAGAAGGCTAGAGTTTATTACAATTTGGAAAATCTTTGGTCCTCAGGGATGTCTCGATCAGAACCGGTTCAGGTAAGTTGAGGTTTATTATGTTGTTTTAGATTCTGTTATTGTTAATGTTTTATTTTGTTTTTTGAAAGCTGTTAATAACACATTTTAAGTAGTGCAGAAACTTGGGCTCTGTTTTTCAATATATAGAACTGTTGCCATGTGAATGAGAAGTATGTGCCCAGTATAGTTTCTTGCTAGCTATATGAGAACTGGTCGACTAAGGAGAAAGGGCAAACAAAGTGTATGTATAATTTATGTACCATTTACCTAGGGAAAGTTGCGAAGGAACTCATACCACTTTAAATTTATCAATTGAATGTCTCATCTTGGGAAGTTGAAATGCTGCTGATGAACAGAAGGTTGTATTAGATGATATTCATGTGATTAATGCTCTCAAGCTGTGAGGCAAAAACCTGTTTGTTATCTCTGTTTTAGGTTCAGGTTTATTAAATGCAATCCTCCAGTTGGTATGAGTATGATTGTATTATTAGTGTCGCCTAGTAAAAGTCCTCCTGGCATTTCTGGGCAATTTGTAAGCTCCATTGTCAGCCTCATTCGTTTATACTTTTGTTGTCGGTGTCTTCATCTGAGTATGTGTTTTGGATGGAAAGTGAACGCTAAAAGGATTTTGGACAATGCAGAAAGCATACACTATCAAATTTGTGCATGATTTAACAAGATGCTTTGAAAATTGATCTTATCTTAGGGAAACAGATTTGATGGATAAATGAAGGTGAAAATTTGATTAACTGAAATCTTAGTGAGGGATTTGATTGTGTTTTACTACAAATATATAGTTCAGTCATTTCCACAATTTTTTTTTTCTTGGGGGGGGAAGGGGGCGGGAGTTGGTGGTGGAGTGGATTTTCTTTGCTTCAAGGAATCATTTAGTGGTTGTAGTGATAAAATGAGGGAGACAGAGAGATAGTACTTGGTTAAATTCTGTGCTAGTTTGAGAGCGATGAGATCTTGTCATGCCAATGGCTATCGAAATTTTAAAAGATCTTGGAGAGTGGGAGAGTGAGAGAGAGAGTGGTGCTCGTGGGGCTCTGCTACATTCTGAAGATGATTTGATGGACACGATGACAAAATTGTCTCCCTTGTGGTTAGTTGAAATAATTTTGCAGTCCAAACTAAACTGTTGATATGATTGGAACTCAAATAAAATTTTTATAAAGCCGTAGATGGTTTGTTTTGTGCATCTGAAAATTGAACCACCCAAAGCGAAATTTCAAAACCTGTTCTTCATCTCGTAACAGCAACTGGTTTCTCATTTAATCCTTTTATTTTCTTTCATTTTTTATTTAGATGCAAAATATGTGTTATTCTGTTCCTTGAACTGACCTTCTTTATTTTGGTTGACCTTTACAGGATTTGGAAAAGCCTTTCGTGAAGGTGCGTCGCAAGAATAATTCCAAAAAGCGAGTTAAGACAACGGCCTAGTTCTGTGGTATATGAGTGGAAGAGACTTTTAAAAGTTTCCCGATTGTAGTTTTTCACGTCATAAAGTTTTATGCTTGTTCAACACTCAGAGCATTATGTTGTTATTACCTGAATTATAATAGTCTCTTTCAGGAGGTTGTATATATGTTTTTATCGCTCGCTTTTTCTCCCTCATTTTTAGTTGCAATGAAACTCATGGCGAAAAATTTTTTAAGGAAAATTATATGAATCACACAATTCAAAGATACTGCCCCGGCTTTTCCTATTTGGGTTATTCGGTGGAATAGGTGCTGAGCCGTTGATCTCTTCTCACCATTCAATTTTTTTTTTTTTTTTAATTTCTTTTTTTGAAGTTTCTTCGCACCATTCATTTGTTCAAACCTATATATTTATAGCTATTTGTGCGCTCAAGTTCCCTCATTTACACACACAAAGCCAAAGACCAATGGCTTCTGCAAGCGGACCAATGAAGAGGACAAAAGCCAACAACATTACTTCTCTCCCAAAAGATTTGCTCACAGAGGTTCTTGCGCGTGTCGCCTCCGGTTCAGTGTCGGATCTCTTTAACCTTGAACTGAGCTGTAAAAATCTTCTTGAACTAGGACGTGACGACTACGTTTTCGAGCATGCATCCATGGAGAAGTTCCCCATAGCTCCATGGCCAATAAGCAACCAAGCTTCCTTTTTCTTGAAAAGATGCAAAGAAAGTGGAAACCCAGGAGCCCTCTACAGACAAGGCATGTTGGAATTTTTCAGTCTGTACAAGACAGGCTCTGGATTCCAGTGCTTGAAGAAAGCCGCCAAGAAAGGACACATGGAATCAATTTATGTGTGTGGTATTATCTTGTTATGTTCAGCGGACAATCATTTCAAGCAAGAAGGTGTAAGGCTTTTGTCCTCCTTGAAGAGCTCAGAAATCAGAGAATGTCGAATAAAAATAAAAAGGGTCGTTTGGAGCATGTGGATACATAATAGCATGAACATCCAGCAAGTAGACCACTCCATTACAAGAACGTGCAACTGTTTGAACAATTGGAATACAGGATGGGAAGAAGACACAACTAGTTGTGAGTCTTGTTTATGGGAACGTGAAGTAACTTTCTTTTGTAATTTGCTTAGAAATAGTTTGGTTTTGTAATTTTTTTTTTTTTTTTAATTATTAGCTTATCTAGGATTAATCATTAATCCATCAACTTCTTGTTCTCTAACTACCAATCTAAATTTAACTCGTTATTAATATTTCGTCAATAATTGTCAAAAGAAATTAAAATAGAAAACAATCGTTTGCTATATTTTCTAGCAAATCATGATAAGACTACTTTTTTTTTTTTTTGCCTTTTATAGAATCAAATTTCACCACAAACTTATTTATTTACAGCGCAAAGAGTGTAAAATCTCAAATTTTGATGTTGTCCTACTAAAAAACCACATAATAACTAGTAATGTCTTCAAAAAAACATAATAACTAGTAATAATACCATCTAATTTTGAATTAAATTAAAATCAAACAATCCAAGAAACAGGCCTCGTGGCTTCAATAAATACAAACACTATCAAACACGGAGATTTGGGATATCTAAACTAAAGTGAATTTGGAAACTTTAATATCAATGCTTGTTGTAAAAGGAAACCAAATTGAAAACACAATGCAGGTGAGTATAGGAATTCTTTTCCTAAAAGAAAAAGAAAACAATCCATTATATAATTGTAGTCCTCTCAAATCAAAACCATGAAATTTTCTCTTTGATTTTAATTTTTAGTTTTTTTTTTACGTGGTTGACCACTTGATCATGTCTTCCATTTTCTTCTACCTTTCCATGACAGCCATGAAGATGAAGAAAACCAAACCCACCAATCACAAAGTTGGTGCTTCCATCAAGCCTCTTCCAATTGACTAACTAACAGACGTTTTTGCTCACGTGGCCTCTGATTCCATCATCCACATTTTCAACGCGGAACTATGTTATAAAGATTTTCATGATATTGGAAATAATGATTATGTCCTCCGACATGCTTGCATGGACAATTTTCCTTTCGCTCCATGGCCTGTCAGCAAAAAAGCTTTTTCCTTCTTGAAACGTTGCAGAGATAGCTCGTTTCAAACAAGGCATGTATGAGCACTTCACTTTACTTGACGAAGAATCAGGACTTGAGTTGTTAAAAAGAGCCGCCAAAAAAGGACACTTAGAAGCAACCTACGTGTATGGTGTTTTCTTACTATCATCTCTTCGTGAAGACAAAATACTACAAGCTTTGAAGATCCTATCTTATTTAAAGAACAACTCCATATCGAGATGCTTTAATGTGGATGAATGTAGGGAGAGAGTGAAATTGATCGTTTTATGATTGTGGGTGCATAAAAACGACTTTAATGTTGTTCAACGTGTGGAAGAAGATGGTCATGGCTCCAATACAAGAACATGCAAGTGCTGGCATACACGGAGCAGAGGACGGTAAGAAGATAATTATAGTGATACATGCTCTGAAATTTGCTTCAGGAATCGTGAAGTAGCTACGTTTTGTAATTTAATTAGGACCAATATTCGTTTACGTGATAATTTGTGATGACTCTTTAGTTACTGTCATTTAATTATTAATTGAATTTTTAATCCGAGTTATTAATTATTGATTACTAGTTTACTATTATTTTTTAATTCTTTAGCAACTGTTATGTGATTATTAATATTTTCTAATTGACAAAAAAAAAGACAAAAGTTATAATCTCATAAGAGGAAAATTTGAGAGAGGTCATTGGATTAGTTGGGCGGATAAACTAATATTTTGGCTATTGAATTCCGAAATTCCAAGATTTGCTCAAGAAATCAGTTATAGTACAAATTCACAAAATTAGAATTGGACGAAATGTATAACTCATCAGAGAGTGTAGTAATTGAATTTTATAAGCAATAATGAAGAGTTTTTCTATTCTTATTAGATGTCCAAATTGCCCAAGTATTTGACTAATTTGGGCGGATCATAATAAATTGCTAATCTAGTTGTTACTGATAAGGGTATATGGTAATCATGTTTTACAATATTTTTTTTCTTATTTATCTTTAATAACATAAAAAATTAAGGTGTTAACGTTTTTGTTTCATATGTTATTTTTAACATTTAAGTTTTAATGGTTGAAATTTCTATCTTTTTGTTTCGCCATCTTCTCGGGTGAACTTTCTCCTTCTTAGTTCTGACAACTAATTGCTCCTTTCAATTTCTCTCTTCTTCTTTCTACTTCCATCTTAATCTTCCTTCTCCTTTTTTCATGTTCCTCATAAAAAAAAACGTAAACAAATATGTATTTCTTGCTGTTAGTCATAGGTGACGGCAGATAAACCTACTGTAAATAACAAGTGTCATTTTATCATCATAAAAATTATAATATGTCATTAAATTTTGTTTACAAAACTATAATATATCATTATTTCAAAAAAAAAAAAATTCTATAATATATCATTATAATCCACTTAACACGATAAATATTATTTCATTACATTTATTATATTAGATATTTATAAATAAATATCATCAAGATTGTTTTCTAATGTAATTTGAATCCATTTTGAACTATTTGATGGGGGTATATTTGGTATACCAAAATCATGTATATGCAGTATTGAAGGGACATAAATAATCAAACCAGTTTTTTTCCCTTGAAATAATAAAGGATGGATGATAATTAAATAAACCAAAGTCCACTACCAACCCACCAAACCAAAACGCAGGAAAGTCACACCACCACCACCTTCGTTTAAATCGCCAACCGCGTGTCCGGAGTTTCCAAAGCCAAAACGCAATAACGTTTTTCTGTGTCTTCTTTTGTTCGCTTTATAAAAGCAAACAACAAATCATCAATACCTCTCGCACTTGACGACTCCATTTCTGGCTTCTCTCTCGTCTTCTCGTCTCTCAATTCGTCTATTATCTTCCGGAGGACCTCTCATGGCTGCCGTCGCCGGATCCAACATTGTCGCCTTCAAATCCCCCGCCGTTTCCGGCGGCAAGTTCGGTGACCGGAAGGTCGGACAGCTCCGTCAATGGTCTCCGGTAGCGGTTCAGCCTCGGCCTTGCGTCGCGCTCCAGCGTAGACGCAGCAGCTCATTCGCGTCTTCTGGTACTCTTGTTGTTGTTGATCACATTTTTGTTCTCTCTGTTTTTGGAAGCAGCAAAATTGCATTGATCATAGCTCTAATTACAGCGATTAGTTTGAGATTTTTGGATCTAATCGTGACTCATTTGTGGTTTCGAAGTTTGTGTGGTGAAAACTTACATAGATATTAACAAGCTTTCGATTTGTGAAAAAAGTAGTCTTTTTTGATGCTGTGTGTAACTTATAGTGTTTAAAGGTTAAGAGTTTTAGTGAGTAGAGACGTGTAGTTATAGATATCTAGAATTCGTCTCTTTAAAACATTTTTGGTTTATGGGGCTGTAGAATTGATAAAATATATGTATATATTAAATGTTATGATTGACACAGGAGTGAGAGCTCAGGTTGCTACTGTTGAACAAGCAAGCGCTGAAACAGCGCAACAGGTGGAATCCCCTGTTGTTATAGTGACAGGAGCCTCTAGAGGTATTGGCAAAGCTGTTGCATTGACATTGGGGAAAGCCGGTTGTAAGGTTAGTTATGGTACGGATATATCAAAGTGTATCCATCTTGTGCATTCTCATGCAAGTCGGCTTATGATAAAGCAATGAGAAGTAACCCTGCTGGGTTGAAGTGTCAATGCATACTTCCTTCTTGTTATTGATTTTAATGAGAATGGCTTGTGAATAATCGATGTAATTCTTTCATTTACTTTTTGGTTATTTAAATTGTGATAGTTATTGTTTTTGCATTATTATAGGTCCTGGTAAATTATGCTCGCTCATCAAAGGAGGCTGAGGAAGTTTGCAAAGAGGTAGAGGATGTTTATTCCAAGAACCATAAATGAATATTTGTGAAAAGTTGTTTTTGGTTCCATGCATTTAATCTGCTTTGTTGTTTGAGAAAGCCTCATCGAGTTCAAGTCCTTAGTTCTCATTTTTCTTGACACTCGTCATCTGTTGTTATTTAACATTGAGTTTAATTTCATTCAGGGTACTTCCTATGGGTATATTTATAGATTTAAGATAATCGGTGTTAGTATCATTCATGGCTAAGATATATAGCTTCATATTCTTCTGAAATTTTGTTATAGAAACTTCCCATGAGCTGATGTGGCTATGGTATTTTTTCCTTAGGCCAAGATCAGGACTTGCAGGTTTTTGTCATTTCATGTGTGCTATGCATGTAGGAGCAATTATGAGTAGATGATTCTGGTAAAGTGATCTAAGAAGACTATATTTTAAAAGACCAGATGTGTGATTTAGCTATTTGATGGTAGATCCTTCATTACTTTCCACTGATACTCTTTCACCTCTCTACTTTGCATGACAAGTACAATGAACTTGTTGAGGTCTCTAAAATATAAGACAAAGGAGAGAAAGTCCCATCTTTCTAAAGATGAAATTGGAAAAGTTCTCTTTTCTGTATCAATTAGATTTCATTTAATTAGTGCTCTATAATTTTTTCCCAACAAAGTACCCAATTTGTTTCACTGGCTGTTGCTGCTTTGTTGAAAGGAATGTGACAGTTTGTGACTATGTTTCTAGATTGAGGCACATGGTGGTCAGGCCCTTACTTTTGGCGGAGATGTCTCAAAAGAAGCTGATGTGGAATCAATGATCAAAACTGTGAGCAGATGTTTTCTTGCTTATTATGTTAAGTTTTATCTCTATCTACATTTGTGGTATGCTTATGACTGAAAATTTGCAGGCCACTGATGCATGGGGAACTGTTGATATATTGGTCAACAATGCAGGTTATATAGAACTCTTACCTCATGCCTAGTCCATCAGAAGATTTCAATCTAGGGCCTTAACTTATTTGCTATCTTCAGGAATTACTCGGGATACCTTGCTTATGAGAATGAAGAAATCACAATGGCAGGAAGTTATTGATCTGAATCTCACTGGTGTATTCCTCTGTACACAGGTGTGCATGGCTAAGATCTGAGTAATTATGCTAGTAGATGCTTGAGACTTAAGTCTATTGGAACTGAGGCAGTTTATGTTTTGCAGGCGGCAGCCAAAATCATGATGAAGAAGAAAAAGGTATTATGGTTGCCCATCCTGGGCTAACTATGTATATGCTCCTCATATGCTGGGTGGTCACCTACATACGCATACTTGAGGCTTGTTTTTCTTTTTCCTACATGCCATTTCTTGGCTTGTTGATTACCATTCTCCTTGCATCTTTTCTGCTATTGTGACAGAAATACTATCATAATGGGGACTTTCCATTGCAGTTCACTTGTATGCTATGGAATCATTTTCAAATGAAGCTTATCAAGTTTTGGACTAAAACAACTGCCTTGCTGTTTTGGGGCTTTCTTTAATTCCTTACACCTTCATACATGCACTTGAGCTCATTTTAGATACTATGGGATCCTCAGAACTAATTGCTTTCCTATTTTAAATGTTACGGACAAACACACAAAATTTGTACGAGTTGCAAGGCCAAAATTTTGATTTACGCATCCTTGGTAACCGTAAGCTTCCCCATCTCAATCAACTTTTGACTTTTCAGGGAAGAATCATCAATATAGCATCAGTTGTTGGTCTTGTTGGCAATGTCGGCCAAGCCAATTACAGTGCTGCAAAAGCTGGTGTTATTGGCCTGACAAAGACTGTTGCAAAGGAATATGCAGGCAGAAACATTAATGTGAGTTTTACAGAGTTTATATTTTCCTGTGTTCCACTGACTCGAATGTTCCAAAGATCCATGCAGCTCATGCTTGTACATGAGACCACTCTGATGTATGTTCTTCCAGGTCAATGCTATTGCGCCAGGATTTATTGCATCTGATATGACAGCAAAGCTTGGGGATGACATTGAGAAGAAGATCTTGCAGACAATCCCCTTAGGTGAGTGATGATTGTACCAGTTAGAAGTTTCTTTTGTATTTTCTTCTTTTTTCTTTTCACCATCAAATTCATGACTGTGTTGGCCTCATCTCTTTCAAATTGCAATTCACTCGAGGCTTAGAGACTTGGCTGGATTTGAAGAGTTTTCATGTGAATTATACATGACATTCCTGATAATTCATCATGAGTAGCCATCTCACAATCTACTGAAGACATCAGATCTTTGCTGGCTCCTATAAGTACTCTTGTGAAAAGAACTTCCATAGATCTCATCATTTTATAGTGAACCCTTCCTGCCAATCTCACTTCCTGTTTGTGCTGATTTTTCTGGATTTTGTAATGTTCAGATGTGTTCAGCTAAGTGAAACTTGGAATCATAATGATTAATGACAGTCTTTTTGTATGCATGCAGGAAGGTATGGCCAGCCCGAAGAAGTTGCTGGACTGGTGGAATTCTTGGCCCTTAGTCCTGCTGCGAGTTACATAACCGGACAGGTTTTGAATCTCTTTCTCAATAATGCTCTTTTGTACTGTAATTTCATTTGGTGAACTTCTTGGACTAGGCTTTGTCTATGGGGACATAAGTCGACACATTACCTTTTATATAGTTGCTAGGGAAAATCAGCATACAACTCTTGCCCCTTGCCTTAATGGGATTAGATCAGTTTGTCACCGGGCATGAGATGGCTTGTTGACCTATTGTTCTTTGTTGTACTTAAATGAACTTGATCCAGTCCAATGAGAAAACTTCGAGTCTTCGACTCTTCATGTGAAGGGAAGCAGCTCACATAAATCACCATGCCCTATAATTACAAGTAGTTCCTCCTTGTCTTACCTTGGCATTCCTTGCAATAGCTATATATGGTCAAAACCATCCTGTATCGTTATCTACTTGTTTTACCTAGCTTCATCTCCCCGTTTCACTCACCTTTCTGTTTTTTTTTTATTTTTTTAATTTTATTTTTTGAAAATAATCATTTCACCTACTTTGGTTCTTAAGGTTGATCCTGTTTTCTCGCAGGTGCTTACCATTGATGGAGGAATGGTTATGTAAGTCATTGACGAACCCAAAAGCTCTCAAGTCACAGATACACTGGGTCATAACTTGTTTGGTTTTTTTTTGGTTTCTTTTCGTGGACTTCTGGTTCATTTTTGTAATTCTCTTCGTTTTTCTCCTTCCTTAATAAAATTTATGTTTCCTATCAAAAAAAAAAATAACTTGTTTGGTTACACTTCTTTGAAGCAGTTTTGGCATAGAGTTGTTATACAATAAACAATTCAGGCAAGTTTTGTAGAATTTCAGTGTGTTGTTTGGCATTATGGAAATTTGTAGCTTTGGATAAATCGTTACTGCTGTTGTCTTCACAGTCCGTTGACAGCTTCCAAAAGTAATTTGAGTGGATGTATCTCTACTCTCAACTGTCTAGTCTCAACTGAGTTTGCTTGTTTAGATTTTCTTTTCCGTTTTTGTCGTTAGTTATTTATCGAAGGATTTTTTGGTTCACTAGTTATTCTAAAATTTATAAATTGAACATCTTTTAATGTACATGTAGAGTTGTCAAACAGTTTGGGCCAAATGGGGTCTTGAAAGCAGATAAAGATGAATAAGAATATCGAAAAACCAAGAAAAGCAATGAACTGGATTCTTCCATATAAAAAATAAATATCGGAATATCCGAGCATAAAAGAATAACTTATACATGTTAAAATCTCCCAACTTCACGTGCACGCATTTAATTGGCGAAAAGTCTAGCATTTAATCGGCGAAAAGTCTCTCTAACCACTATTTCCATCAATAATTCCCACCACCGTTATTACTGGCACCGCCTCCTCTGACGTTATAGCCTCAATTACTCTTCTATTTCATCCTGAATTCTGCAATTCTTCACTTCGTTCTCTGCCGTTTCTTTCCATTCTCTCAGGAACCCGCTTTTTGGTCTCTGGAGTTGGTTTTTCATGGAAAGTTCTAGTGTTTATGGGCTAAACTTGCCAACTTTCTTCACCATGTTTGCGTTCTTGTATGTTTTCGCTTATATGGTCGTTTTCCGCAATTGGGGTCCAAAACATAGAGCAGAAGCTTCAAGTTGTTTCATCTCTCTGGCTCATGGCACTCCTGTTGTTGTCATGGCAAGTTGTGCTATACTAGACTTCCAAAACAGGCCTTCTATAGCCTCTCCAAACACCACTTTCCAGAACGTTGTTCTTGAATATAGTATTGCTTACTTCTTCATGGACCTTCTTCACTACATCATATTCTTACCTCATGACATACTGTTCATTCTCCACCATCTAGCAACTCTATACGTTTTCGTCACCTGTCGATTCATGGTTCATCATGGGGCTTTTGCAATCCTTGTGCTGCTCGTTCTTGCTGAGGTCACAAGTGCTTGTCAGAATGTGTGGAGTCTTGCTGGTTTTCGAAAAGCTGATGTGCCTGCTTCAGCCAGATTGTATGAAATTATGTCTCCTCATTTTTATGCTTTGTATTCTGTTGTTAGAGGGGTTGCTGCGCCTCTCTTTGCGTATCAGATGTGGGTGTTTTATCAAAGTGGAGGAGCTGATAATTTGATCCCAAAGTGGGCTTGGGTTTCTTGGATGGTTGTGATTGTGACTGGTATATTGCTTAGCATAGTGTGGGTTCTAAATAATTGGATTAATTTGTATAAAGAAAGAAGTTGCAAAGCCTCCAAGAAACTGAGCTAGAATTTCTTGTTTCTTTACATATATTTTTTAATTTTTTAGAAATCAGTGATTAGGGGCTTATAATTTATAATTGTCTCCAGTGACTGTTATATATATTATAGTTGTTACTAAACTGTATATTCTTCATAGTGCAGTTGTTTTTACTGCAGAATGTGTATTAAAGCAACAAGCTTCGTCCATGTTTCTTTTTTCTGTTTGGGCAATAATGTATATATTAGCTGAAATCTCTCATTCTTTTTTGATTTGGAATCCAAAGGGTGCACTGACTCGTACAAATACATTATCAAGGGCTACAGAAAAATAATATAATTACATTATCTAGTATAAAATTTTATATAGAATCAATGCAGAACCAGGAGGCACAATTCCCCTTCTCGCCATCATCATGATCCAAAATGAAGTATGCTGCAGCCTGTAAAGGCTGTGTGGCCCCTGAAAATTGAAGAGATGATTTTGACTTACCATCTTCTTCAATGTTTTATGGGCCATCTTAATTAAAGAGCACTGCTTTAACTTCTGGACAGGAATCATATGCCAATAATTGAGGCATTCATCATGTCAGGACTTCCATGGTAGTAAAGCTCTGCAAAGGTGCCTCCACCTTCTCCCTTGGCTAGTCTTCCTGGATTCACACAAACACACTTCTTTTGCTCTTCCCCTTCACTTTTTCCTTTCAGCGACAACACCTGTGCCCATCACAGAGGAATTTGAAACGAATTGGTGGATGTCTCAACTCGAGTTATACACGAATTTGAAAACGAATTGTTAGATTAATTCTCTCATTTGGAGAAGTATTGACATATTAACCTTCTAAAAAATGAAACTAGAGGTACTAACCTTAATGAAGTACTTCATGTCTGAGGGCAGGATGATTATGTCTGGAATTGAGGTGATACTGAGAGCTTCTGGGGCTAGCGAAAAATCCAATGGAATGCCCTCTGCTGGAGGATATAGGGGATAAAAGCTGTTCCAAAAATCATATAGAAGCATTCAACACTTAAATTGCTTTGGACCTAGTTATCTATATATATATATATATATATATGAAAGTTTCTATGATCAATGTGTTCTAATAGTTCATCTATTGCATTTGAATTCAATAGAAGAATATTTTATTTTTTAGGAGAGAGAATACAATGAATGAATAAAATTAAAATGCATTGACCATAGAAACTACTACATGACTACTATATAATGTATTACTAATATCAATTGAGAACATTTGCACCAACATAATGTATTACTACATGCCTGCGCTGGCTTAGAATATGGTTTGCCAGTCTACTCAGGCGATCACTGGGTGCTCCATCTTTGGGATTTCTTGATAACTCCTCTCCACTAAGCTGTTTAAGGATATCGACAGTGCAGCAACCTACTTTGACCTGAAATCACAAACCATTAATGGAAAATACTGGTGTTCTGGTACACGGATAAACAGATTTTGTTTGAAATTTAGAGACTTGAAAACTCTATCTAACCTTATCTACAGCCTACAGGAATAATATGACTCTGACATTACTGAAAATTCAAGCAATCATAATCATGCAAAATTTGGGAGGAAATGTCAATTGACATGTGGTAAGCATAATTGTTGGAAGTTTTCAACGTCTGCGGTCACTCTATTCTTCAGTAGCCAAAACTCAAGTGTTTTCGTGTTTCCATGAGACACAGAATGAAGAAAGCAAGAACCTTCATATCTAATTTGCTTTTGAAAGTACCATAAATAAGAGTGTACAAAAATTAAAGTTTTGAGGGCAAGATAATTGTTATTTTACCTGATTGGCAGTCAAACATCCCCGGATTTGTAAGACTGGTTATCTGGAGGAAAAGGACTAAAAGATTTGAGACTGCAAGTAATGGAAATTGATTTGGAAACCCCATTTAGTCATTTTAACTATCGATGAAATCATTTACCTGATGTTCGATATCACTTGGATGAATTTCAAAAGCAGGCTGCACATTGTACCATTATAATCTCGTCATACAATACCATTTGATTAAAATCTCATTAAATTGAGCACAGAAATAATTTTATTTTTTGTCTCAACTAACACCACGATCACCTGAGGGAAAACGAAGTCGTGGTTAGCAGTCCCGTATTGATGGCACAAGAATCACGCGTACTTCAGAACCCATATATTCGACATGATCTTGCAACTGAAGCATACAACAGATGAGAAAGAATGATTAAAGAGAAATAATATATTTCCTAAATCAATAAATCCAATTTTCACGTGAATTTACCCTTCTAAGAACTTCCAGGCGAAATACATCATCATAGCTTATGTCTACAGTTCCTTTCTTAACTTGGGGATGCTCAGAATCGACAAATGGGCCCAGCTGAAGAAACTCCAATGAGTTAGATTGTGCAAAGTTACTCGGTCAATATTGCAAAATGTTCTACATTCAGTCAGTTGAATTAATAAACAAAAAATTTTTACCAGTACAAGCAACTGTGGTTGCTTTCTGCTTGCATATGCTAGCAGCTCCTTCAGAGGCTCAAAAAATAAGTTGTCTGTTGTGGTAAAGGGCCTGATGCAATAATCTATCAAAAATCAAAGTATGTATCAGTGTCATACAGATTGCATGGGAAACAAAAGAGGTATCATATTTAAGTAGCCACTTTCAACCATGTTCAGCAGCCAATCTCTGCCTATCCAAAAATCAATTTCACGTTAGGCAACGAAATTCTTGTAGTTTGATGATTTTAATTTTCTTCAACTTCCTTATCCCTTTGAAGAACCCAACATTCCTAAAACACACTTTTAAATTCCAAGCTACAAATTTATCAAAAAGAGGCTCTCATTCAATGCTTTGAATGCTCATGCCTCTAATCTCATTTGCCTTGGACATGTTGAACTCTATTTTTGGGAACCAATACATGTACAACTGAAGATAGAGGAGACAGATGGTTAAGTATAACAATGTTATTTTAATATCTTGGAGATGATGCTGAAGATAAGATTGCATACCACTGAGAACTCAGTCTGGCCTTGAGGTCAAATCAGTTGAAAGGACTTCCTCATCCAAAGCTTGTTTCTTCATAGGATGCGCATCCACATCAGCTGGAACAGGTAGAGGAATCGAATCTACCAGTTTCGATGCTATCAAACAATGTCCACTAGGATTGTGCCCCTCAATGCCTACTACCTATGAAAATGCAGTTTTTCGATGTATATAATTGGAATTTGAACATTTGAATCAAGTTCTATGATCCTTTTAATTTATGCTTTTACCTGGCCAGGGAAAATGGAAAACTGGTCCAGTTTATGCAAGTCTAGACGTGCACGTTGTCCTCCAGAATGCTCAACACTGTCAAAGTAAAACATGATTCAACAAGAACAATAAGAGAGCCTTAGCAAAGCATGATAAGTAACATGTATATGAAAGATGTCCATTATGAATATGATCAGGAATTGTATTTATCAGATTTTTTCCAAGTAGTTCTGGCCACCTAAAAGAAGATGGTATCTAGATTCTGATCAAGCCAGTGTATCTATTACCCAGGCACGTCCAGGCCCTGCATTGATTTGGGCACCTAATCTACATACATAGGGCTTCGTTGTTACATGGCTGAAGGTTTTCCACATGATCACATTTGTCTGACATAGTTTAAACAGTAAAGACAGAACCCATCTGCCTTCTGCTGATTGATGCAAAAGAAAACGAGAAGTCCTGGACTTTTTACCTGCTTTGTAACAAGACAGACTTATCGTTCAAATGGCCTTCCCCATCACAAGAGATCATTCCAACGGCAAATACGCTTCTCTGAAACAATAGATTCCATTAAAAGAATAAATGCATAGCTCATTAAACCTACAACACATTAATAGAGAAAGAGAGAGAGAGAGAGAGAGAGAGAGAGAGAGAGAATAGCTGCCAAATCACCTGTGAAGCTACTGTAGGATCAACCGGTTCCTCATGAAGTCCAGAGGCAACGAGTGCATTTGCGTATCTTTTAATGCAATTTTCAAGTGCATTAAACTACATAGCAGAGAAATTGAATTAATGAAACACATACATGGAGTAAAAGAGCAATAAATGTTTTACTGGCATAAGAACTATCAGATACCCTGTCTTCAATCTGGTCATACATGAACCTGCAGCCTGGTTCTGGTCCTGTTCCATGAACTATCACGGAGCACCTCTTGCGGGGCTGAACCCTTTTAAGGAAGTCATCATCAGTATTCTCATTATCACGTTCATTACTTCCATTCTCTGTATTGGGCAGATTATTGATGTTAATTTTCACCACAAGCTTATCCGTTCGTCGCCCAAAGGGTGTCACAAGTTTCGATGGTTTCCCAGAAGAATAACCATTCCCATTTATTTTATGTGTAGAATCTAATGGCTCAGAAACTTAGTGAGACTTATCTGTCGGAGTGCCTAGAATATCATCCGTCACATGTTCAACTTCATCATTCAAAATCCTGCACAATACGTGCTTCATCATTAATCACTCACATCATAAGAAGTCACTAACAAAGATGCATTCAACATTAATCAGCAAATCAACCACATTCATTTAGCTACATCATCTGATTCAACTTCAAATTCAAAAAAATAAATAAAATCATAAAACAAATTATACAGACTGCTCACATGTCCACATCTTTACTGGAATAAACATGCAAACCCGGTTCCTCTTTAATAACCGCTTCTTTCTGCTCATTTTGCAAATGCAACAAAAAACCATCCATTTCAGCATCTTCAACTGTCGTATCATCCAATTGCCTGTCGCAAAATCATCCTGTCAAACAACTCACACATCTCTTTTACATTAACCAAAATAAATTCAAAATCTCCACCAAATGAGACCTCAAAAAGCAAATTGCTCATCAAATTATACCAATTTAAGACACCAAATCAGCTTCACCGAAATCCAACTAAACTAAAGAAGAAATAAAATTCTCTAGGTCAAAACAAAGGGGGTTAAATTAGCGCAAATCCAAAGATTCGATTTTTAGCTAATTCAAACGACAAATTACCGATTAAGATAATAAACCTCCCAGCTGGAGACGAGATCCGAGGGCTTGAGATCGTAATTGATGCAAAAAGTGAGACCTGAAGTGAAAAATCAAGACTAAAGCATCAATTTTTTGTAAGATGAGCAGGGAGTTTCGAATTCAAGGGGCAGAAGAGGAATTGAAAATTACATTTCTTGAGAACTTGTTCGTCGTCGATGCTGAAACCGCTCTTGTTGAATTCTGCTTTGATTTCGTCTTCCATGGCGCTGGTACTTCTCTCTCTCTCTCTCTCTCTCTCTCTCTCTCTCTCTCTCTCTAGGGTTTCTGTTTGGGAGCAAAAAAGACAGAAATGGCGGGAAAATTAATTAGGTTTATAAGGGTGTCTGGCGGGTTTTTTGTATTGCGATTTACAATTGTACCCTTTTGGGAAAGGACAATTGTACCCTTGATTTATAATTGGTTTAACAAATGCCAAATGGTAAGGAATTTGGGTTCTCTCTTATATTTATGTATAGATTTAATGATGTAATCAATTATTGAGATTTTTTTCTCTTTTTGTCTTCATGTTATTCTTGTTTTTAAATGTAATGTATCATTAGATAGTTGTTTCAATTTAATGAAATGATCATCTTAAGAGAGGGCATTAATCTTTTTTTTAATAATTAATACATTGGGCTGTTAAAGTCATACCAAGTCAAAATAAAAAAGATATTTGATTGGTTATCCTTAAATTGAAGTATGATAATAATTATTAGAAAATATATATCAAGGTGAATTGAATATTTTCTAGTATAATTTTATTCGATGGATTGAAATAGAGTTCCAATTTTTGTAAAATCTCTCTTGATCCTTAAAATTCATTGGAGTTCTCAATTGAAATTTACGAGCTTATTTACTAATATGTGAAGCTGAAATATATCATAAAAATAGATTTAAACTTGAGATCTCAATTTTATTGAGCTGACCTGATTATTAATTAGACTATGCTTTGTGATTCTTTGTCAAGTGAAATTATGAAAGTTAGACATAAAATCTTAGTTATTCAGGGCTAGTCTAACATGGAAATATTATTTTATTTTGATTCTTGAGGTGATGAGAAGTTCAAGAAACCCAAAAACACATGTGAAAAACAGTTATTCCATAATATTGAGTGGATTAGAGCAGAATAGGATGGGGCTTGCAAATAGGAGCTACCATGATTCATGAATAGGCATTGTTGTTGCCTTCATTTTCTGCAAGCTCAACTACATGCTTTTTCTTTTCTATATCTATTACATGTTTATTAATCAAAAATAAATGTGAAAGGAATCACGACATGAACTTAATTCCTGATTTGGATGTGAGGTTTATATAATTTGATTTTCAATCATTTTTAGTTTATATTATGATTACTAATCACAATTCAAATTCTTTTCTTTCGAACAGATTCCGATTAGTAAATATATCTTTATATACGAGAATAGTTTAATGTTCTCTTGTCAGTTATATAGAACAACATCATAATCAAAGATTAATGGTCCTCAGTACTTGAATTCAAGATGCATGATTAATAAAAATACATCATGAATAATCTGCTACATCAGTGATAGAAGGGCCTAAAACTATAGAACTATAAACAAGTAACTCCTGACCCTAGCCTTTGTACTATTTAAAGAAACTGCATTTAATATCATAATAATGCTGATTACAGATAATGAATATGTCTGCTGTACATCGTCACATTGACACAACTTAGGAGCAGGAAACTAGTATCGTTAATGAAGACTCCTCTTCTATTGTGAATTGATATAAATTCACTAGTTGTGTATCCCATGTGATAAACTATAGCCGTTGTACAAGCAAGACTTCATTAATTAACTAAACTTCCAGATGATTGAACTTTGATTATTCTACCAGAGTCATAACAACTGACACTATTATCATCATCAGCAGCAGCAGCACAGTCTGATTTTGACCTAAGCAAGGTCAAACCTTAACGTAACGACCAGGTATTTATGAGAAGAAGGCATAGTTTTTCGCTGAAATGATGATTGATCTTAACCCACCAATGGGTGCTAGAATCATCAAGAGCACACCAAGAACAATGCAGATCTGAAATGTAATAAAAACAGGAAAAGAAAATTTAAGTTTATGCCTCATATTAAAAGCTTGAAATTTCTCATAAAACACGAAAAAGGGGGTCTAGTGAAGTTACCCAATTCGTGAACCAAGATAAGCTAAATCTCTTTGGTTTGTAGATAGCAAGCCACATGATGCAGGGAAGCTGTGAAGAGAAAATATAGAAATTGAACATTGTTATAAAATGTTGTTTGATTTTACAAATGTAACAATATCCAAAAATTGTGAAGCAATGCTTACATAGTAGGTTGTTGGGGCCAATGCAAATCCTCCAAAGAATCCAAGTAGGGAGCCAAAGAATGGGATACATAAACCGACTATCATTGTAAAAGCTGAAACCAAGGAAGATAACAACTCATGTTAAATTTAGTTGAAGAATGAAAATATGTAAATCCATATATATATATATATATATATACACACCACTTACCAACATATGTTGTGCGGGTTACAAAGCGAAGTGTGAAGCAAGGAGTGAATTTCATCTGCTTGACCAGAAAAGTTTCAAGCATATCGAACACTGGCATAACATATATCTGCAGGTTCCATGGCACAAAGCGAAAGATTAGGCCAAAACATATCAATAGGCAAAATGAAAATGGAAAGACAAGCACTAGAAAGTGCTAAAAAGAAAAAAAACCTGGTAGCCTCCAATGACATGGATAACAACAAACATGTTAGCAGCCGCAATAAGCCAGGCGGGTTTCTCTAGAGCGATAAGGATGTTATCTTCAACAGCATTACCGAAAACATAGTAGCCAAGTATGGCAACAGGGAAGTAGCAGACGGCAACAACAATGTATGCAACAACAACTCCTTTCCACATCGGTCCCTTTGATGGTTTTTCAGGAGTGGAAGGAATTGTGGCCTGGATCTCTAGAACCACATTGTGTCCAGCATAGGCAAAAGCTACTTCTCCTAACCCACTAAAGAAATCAAACATGACCCCAGATGAGGTTTTGGCTCTGTATGAGTAGTCCACATTTGGCTGGACCCCCTTTTGGAGTGATGTCACCCAAGCAATTACAGAGTACCTGCAATGAAATCAAGCAATCAATCAATAAGCATCAGGAAAAAACACACAAAATAAACATACAAATGAAGTAAATTGAAGGTGTAGTACAGAAGGAATTGTACGCTAAAGACATGACAGCAGCTGCCAATGAGACGCCAGTAATGGAGTTGAAGTTAGGGAGGTGGGAGAGGATAAAGTGTACAGCAGCGAAAATTATGATGAAGTATGAGGTCCTAATGGGCTGGCAATTAGGACAAACCACAGTCATGGAATTTTTTCAATGATTTTCCACCAGTGACCATGTAAACAATGCAGGTACCAACTTCTACAATCACTTGTTGTGGTACCACAATATAGAGGCCAAGCTTCTCACCAAAGGCATGTTGGCCAAGCTCATGGTACCTATCAAATCTCTTTCCAGGCACCATTTCGTGCATTTCCACCATTTGCCATAACGTGTACAATGTAATGACCCATGATAGAATCAGAATCACAACTCCAGGACCCCTATACTAACAAAACACATAATTGAAAACTATAGTTACTTTCAAACGTATAAATTTGAATTGATAAAAATAAATAAATAATAAATATAGCATTTAATAATGAAATCGATGAGATTTATGGTATGCTAATAGAAAGTTTTATTAATATTTTATTTGATTATCTCATATAAAAGATGTACCATCCAAGCTCTGACATGGCATAGGGGAGGCTGAGAACACCAGCTCCAACCATGGCAGTGACATTGTGGAAAGCTGAGTACCACCATTTTGCATTTCTCGAAGAAGTGATGGGGAGCCAATCATCAATGGCCTTCTGTTTTGACCCTGAGGCCTCATCTTGTAGCTTCTTCGGTGGCTCGTTCGACACCATTGTTCTTTGTTAACTCTTTCTCTAGTAAATATAAGTACGACACAGACAAGATACAGTCAGAAGTCACAAAAAATGTGAAAGATAGACAAGACACAGCAGAAGTCACAATAAGACGTAACGGACAGACAAAGCTATCGCATTTGATTCACACGCCAAATAATATATAAAGATTTGAAAGAGCCCACAATTTCCAATAATAGGATTGTCATTTGCGAAGAATGATATGTGACATGGTCACAGACTGACAGTTGGTGGTCAGGGCTCCTATTTCTGGTTGTTAACTGAAATTTGAATCTCGGAGAGCCGCTCGTTTATTTCAGTTATCAAAATGCCCTTCGTATTTACGGGTTCTCACAGCCATAGGTTGTCCTTTTTCGTAAACTCATAGCTGATTTGCGTAACAAGACAAAACTGTTAACGAATATTGCTGACTTGTGTTTGGTCTCCTGATTCTAAGGCCTTGGGTCGAGAGATTTATTTATTTTTAATTATTGTAAGGTTGAAATATTAAAATAACAATTATTTTTATTTTTATTTTTTTCATTTATTATATACCGTGTAGCTTGCGACTACTCTTTATTATTAAGATGTAATCTAAAACTGAAGCTCTTAAAAGAGAGAGGAAATACTTACATTATATGAGAAAATTATCACTTATTTCAAGTGGTTGGTCAGTAACTCTACCCTTGTAAATAGGAACAAAACATGCTATTTACTGTTGCGGTAAACTCATTCGCTCTTGTTATGATTTTTTATATGTATTAAAAAATTATTCCTTTTTTTTAATAGAAAACCATAACTACTTATTTAGTTGGATTTCATCATAAAATATATCTGGTGAGGCCTTATATCACATTTCACATGTTTAAAAATATAAAACCAATCACTTGGCTGCCAAAAATAGGGAATCGATGATAACAGCAGAAAAATATTGTTGTATCATAAAATTAAGTGCTTAATGATATTATTAAATTACCTCATTAAAAAAAAAAAAGGTGGTGGCTCACGGCACGTGGCATGATCTCAATTTATGATTGGATACCGTCGTTAACGCTTCATGAGAATTGATTGTAGATTTTGTACTTAAAAAATTTCTTTCAACATCAGCTTTGAAAATTTTCTTTTGTTTCATGGTGGAAGGCAAATGCAAGCAATTAAGCAAACAAGAGCAATTCTTGCTTTTCTTGTATAGAATCAAAGCTATCAAAGCACAACCAGAGGGCTTATATTAATATATGATTCATGGGCACAAAAGCATATAATTGTACAGATTGGTGACTTATGAGTTCTACTGACAGCTTCCTTTATGTTATATTCTTGGTATGTTCAGATAACTATTACAACATGTTAACCTATTTTACTGTCACATGTCATCACAAAAACTGGAAAAAAATGACATGGATAGGGAGAAGTTTTCGAACCTCACATAATATATAGGCTGTTGGTTGGTTTTGTCCAAACAATATTTGACATTAGTATAGACAAATACAAAGAAAAATCAAGCAACTAAAGCACTGGCTTGCTTGTAGCTCCTACGTGTCCTAGTATAGCTCAGGGAATCTTCAACAGCCAGGTTTTGTGCACCAAAACATAGAAACTGGTTCATCAGTTTCTTATTGAAGGAATCTTGTTTTGCTATTTGAGGAGTTTTATCACCCAATGTTGGCTGATTCGAGGGCTGATTCGAGCAAGAGGGTACTCCCAAAGTATCAACACCCTTTTGTTTACTATCAACTGAAGCAGGCGAAGCCATGGAAGATCCTGAAAATCGACCAGACAATGATTGAACAGGAACAGCCCAATGTGGCGATGTCTGAATCACACCGTGCATTAGCCCTGCAGTGAATTTCTTTTTGGTAGATGGGCTTGGAAAATCAGTCCTTATTGAAATAGTCCTTCTGTTGTTTGGAAGGGAGAGAGATTTCATGTACTTCTTCCTAAGTGGAACAGGACTATCTTTGTGGTTTCTATTTATGCTGGATGCCTCCCAAGTGTCATCATCTCCCAACTCTGAGCTACCTTCTTTTTGCTCTTTCTTGTTGGACCAACGAAGAAGAAACTTGAGGCGCCTTGTAGCATGATTTGTAGAATTTGACTTGTTCTCCACTGAGTTAGTTGATTCCAAGTCACTTTGTGCACTCATGCAGGTACTATATTCCCCACTTGTTGCATCACAACTTGCATCAGACACACTGCCAATACCAGTGTACAAGAATATCTCTGCATCAGGAATTCTAAAAGATGATCCTGGACTGCCTTCTATACCCTGCCCTTTCAGGTGAGAAACAATGGCATTTCTAGCCACATTGTTCTGGAAATTGGAGATTCCACCAGCAGAAATCAACTGCTTAATTAAAATTTTTGAAGATGCTGATTTTGGATGTCGCTTGAGAAGGTCTAGTGGAGTGATGCCATCCCCATCATGAATGTTTAAGTCAATTGATGGCACTTTCATGAGTAGTTCCACTAGATTACAATGAATGTTTTCGGCTACAGCCAAGTGAAGGGCGGTTCTTCCATTATTGTTCCTGACATTGATGATATCTTGCATGTCCAAGATATTACCACATACCAGCTGCTTCATGAGCTCAACCTGCCTGTCCACTCTTCGGAAGCCAGGGCTTCGAAAACCAGCCACTACCATGTGAAGAAAAGTGTCCCCATAGCTGTTTGTTGTGGAGATTAATGGGGGAGATGTGACAACCAAAACCTTTACAACATCCAAGTGACCCTCGTAAGCAGCTACATGTAATGCTGTGTTGCCTCTATTGTCCGTGGAGGTGGTGATGTCATAGGATTTTATAAGATCCTTGACTACCTGCATATACCAAATGATAAAAACATAAGTGACCATTCTTAGAAGGTCCAAACGAGAGATTTGAAAGTGTCAGTCATTGAAGTAATTCCATTCTGACATAGGCTTCACAGAATTTGCAAGAATTTTTCATAAATCAAAGAATGTGTCATAATGTGAAGAGGCAATTAACATAAAGTATATGTAAGTCATCCCAGTTCAATAGTCTGTAACAGGAGAAGACGAAAAAGTACAACATATGATTAACTCATAATAGGTTGAAAAGCCTTATCTAACCAGAATGGTTGAAATATCATTAGTGTAATTGTCATCATTGCAGATGCTGAAAGACAGTTCACATAAATAGCAACTATACATAAATTACAATTTGACAAGCTTTTTAAGCTCTTGGCCTGGAACCAAATGGCAACACTGAACACCTTACCCACAGATAACAGGTCTAATAATATAATCCTGAAGTGGATGACACCATCTGAATATCTTATTACTTGAAAGATCTTTCAATCAAAATATAAGAAACCTAATGTGTTTTGATCACTGAGTGGGACTATTGGAACCCAAAACAAGAGACATGCACAAACCAGAAAGGAAAAACAAACTACATTTACATATAGGGGAAACAACCAACTTCATTTGACAACATGAAAAGTAGTACCACTAAATTTGCATGATTACTTGTAACTAGTAATTCTAATAAGTGATCTACAATAGCAACAAAGTCTCCATAAGAAGTATAAACAAATAACTAGGACATCCCATTCCATACCTCAACTTGCCCTCTCCCGGAAGCTGAATGCAGGACAGTGGATCCCTGCACATCTCTATAAACCAAAACATCACCACAATCTCTTAGAAGCTCCTTCAAAATCTTCATATTCCCTCCTCTAGCAGCAGCATGCACAGCTCTGTTCATCATCTCCCTCTTGAAAACTGTACCACTCTCATTCAATTTCTCCTCCACATCTCCTCCACTGCCAAGGCAACACCTTGGGGAGACAGCATTGTCAAGAAGTAGCCCAAAAACCTGAGAGTTCTTGCTTCTAGCCGCAGCGTATAGTATATCAGTGACACCAAACTCTCCTTCTCCAAAAACAAGAAGAGGGTCTCTCCCTAGCAATTCTCTAACAAAACCAATATCCCCAGCTGAGGCAGCAGTGTAGAGAAGCCAACCGCCATAGCCAGCTCTTATCAAGGAGTTGTGGCCTCTCTTTTTCTCACAGTCAAGGAGTAGTCTCCTTGCAACATGAGAGCGGCACTTGGCAACATCATCAAACTGTTCCTCATCATCCCACACCGTTTCAAGGCGGCGTATGCGGTGGAGAGAAGTGAGCTTGATGAGGAGATTGGTGTCAAGGTAGAGCAGCTCCTTTACAAGATCATACTGACCATTTGCAGCTGCAAAATCAATAGGTGATGCATACCACCATTGATCCCCTGTACTCTCCCAGCGTAGAGGGAAGTTCAATGGAGCCATTTCAACAACAGATCAAAGATGATATTTTGTATCAACAAAACACAGATGCTTCAAGAGTCCTATAAAGGGTTTGTGAAACTGATAACAAACAAACTAGTTATAGCTTCAAAACTGATATCACAAGAAGGAATATTGGAATCATAAAAAGGACCAGAATTTGTTGAAACTTTAACAAAACATAAAGGAGAGGAGACAGAAAAAACTACCAAAAGGAGCAATTAACAGGTGTTTGCAGGGAAAGTTAAGAGTTTTTTACTTTGACAGTTGGAACCAAACCAAACCACCTATTAAATTTTGTACCATGAACAGTTGGATGAGAAGATTAGGATGAGTTAACAGGAGCATTAAGGTTCACATAAAGAATATAAAACATGTGGACTCGGAAAAGGTGAAGTGATAGAGATGATCAAGAGAGGCAGTTGCCTAGTTGTTAACTGTTTGTTTGCACTGATACAAGATAACAAAGGGATAATGATCACTTGACTCTAGATTTTTGTGGGGTTTTTTTTATGGTGGAAGAAAAAGTTCAATAAAAAGCATATTAATACTGAGAGAAAAGAGAGTCATCATCAGATGTGGATGAGGATATGAAATGGATATTGCTCAGTGATTTTGATGACATGTTAATGGATTCGGTTGATAGAACATAAAATGAAAACAAGACAAAGAGTGGCAGTTTGGTAAACATATTACTGATTTTATTTGTCTCTGTCATAAAATTCCCTTCTATGCATATACTAATTTTTCTTTTTTATTTCTGTTTACACTATTTGCTTATGTTTTCTTTATTCACTTTTGCAATTTTATCTCCCCATTATAAAAATCTATTTGCCTTCATTATTGGATTGATCAGTTCATAATATTATAATATAATCAGTCACAAGCTTAGCAGTAAAAACTTTTCAAACAAAAGACACTAGCACTTGTCTTTTTTGCCTCATTAGAATATTTGGTGGGTTGTTAATGCATACTAAGACACTGCCCTTTTTGGTTCTCTTGATTTTATCATGAAAATCGATGAAGAAAAAATGTGGCATGCAACTGGCAAGGTCCATGCATGAGTTAGATTTTAATGTTGTTGTCGTTAAATTTATGTGATGTTACCGGTTGTTGAATGTTGCAGTTGAAGAACACTTGAATGTAGTTTATTGTAAAAACTAAAAAGTTGGCAAGTAACAAAACACTTCATGACTTCATGATGGACCCCCTTTACCTTCACCTTGTAATTGCCAAAAAACATGATCACAACAATCCACAATCTGAACCAAAGCACGTGACAAGCTTTTTGTCTGGATTCTGAAGCATTTAGAGACACCACCATCGCCCGTTGCTTCCAGTTTCATGTATGCCCCCTCCAATTTTAAGGACACATCGAATACCATGGCCTTATTATAAAATACTGTTCTAGTAAGTTCATTTAATTAGACACTCAACAATTGATAACTTCTTTACCAAACAAAATCACACAAATTTCATTTGCATGTGGAACTATTCAAACTGTCTATGATAAAAATCATGCAAAACAAAGCACAGTGACCAGTTCAAATGTTGTTTGTAATAATCTTTTTATGTCTGTTAGTTTTGTAATCTTGTTACCGGCTTCGATTATTTTGAAGCATTGCCGTATTGTAAATGCACCACCAAAAAAAAATAAAAGTAACCCAGTTGAATAGAGTATATTATCCAGAGCAGGCATGCCATTGAATCAAATATTTTGGCATCCAGTTTGGGATTTATGTACGTATAAAATGTGATGATTTCGGATTGATTATGATCCAATGCCGACCCTATGAAAGCAACAACTCTTCTATTGACTTTTGTGGATGACATGCTTATCATTTATTTTATATATAACAAAAATCACTTTTTATGTTTGAAAAACTCGTCAATTTATAGTACTCTTTAGTTTTAGTAGAAAATAAGCATTACTTTTGAGAATTGACAAAACAAAAGATATGTTTAACGTATAGATTAGATTTTTAATAAATTTTATGTAACGGGAAGTTTTTTTTATACATTTGAAATACTTTTCAAAGATTAGATACGGTTATAATAAAATTCTACCTTTTATTAAAAAATAAAATAAAAACCTCAAGTGCTTTGAAGAAAAACACCGGATAGATACACTTATTTAGAAAAGTGTTTTTCCACATTTTCTACTAAGAAACTTCCAAACACATTACAGAATAGAATCATCAAGAAAGAAGCTTGCGGACAGGGAACCTATATGAAAGACAAGCACGAGAGACAAGGGCAACAAAGGTTGATGTGTGAGGGTTGGTGTATGAAAGGTAGATTAATGTGATCAATTTATCCTTTTTGGTACAACAATAATAAAAGGGTCCATGAAACAAAAGATTAATGTTATCAGTGCTTAGAAATTAGCATCAGTTATGCTTTTTGGTACAACAATAATGAAAGTGGCCCATTTGGCACATGGTTGGATTAAAAATGCGGAAGCTATGGAGGTGTCTGATGGGGTCTAGTACTTGGGTTGGTTTTCACTTTTATATGATATTACAAGCATCATCGAATCATGAAGATGCTCATTGCTTACTCTATTGACACATTATTGAATCCTACAAGATCACATCTATTGACACATTATTGGATCCTACAAGATCACATGTTGCTGATTCTTTAATATGCAACAAAGTTTCAAAGTAAACCAAAATAGAATGAAAATCATACACATGAATGGACAAGTTCAAAATATAGTAATATTAACCATATATAATTCACATGAAAAATCATAATGCCGGCCTTAATTTAATGTTCTCAACATAACAATCACATACCATCTGAAAATCTTATATGGTACCGTCACATGATGTGTTTCCACTCATTACATCCCATATGGAATGTGGATATAGTGCACTATCCAATCATATGTAATATTTATACCTCATGTCTTGCTGTTAGTGAGTTGAATGCATGGAACATCCCACATAAGCTTTTTCGGATTATCAAGGACCATACTCAGCAATCAAAATCCTATATGCAAGTATGAGGAGATTTCAATGATCAACAACAGTGGCCTAAGACCAAATTGTAGAAGCTGTAACTGTGTAAATGCTTCGATATAGCAACAACACAAAAAACCATCTACCAGAATTGTCGGGCTAGCGCGGCCCAACGCAACTAATACAGTTTGGTTTTTAAATGGGCATCACGAGGTGGGCCAAGACCCAATTAATAAATTGCTAGCTTGATGCAATTTGATTATTTTTGTTTTCATTACTAATCACTCAGGATTTCAACTTTAAGTCACGTGTTTACTCAAAACTTTAACAAAGAAGCTTACAGCGAATTCCACTCAAGCTCATCATATTTAATAGTTTTCACTCAAAAGGGATTTTCTAAAATGTACTTCCACACACATTAGTATAGCAAGCTTTACAGTTTCTTATATGAAGATCAAATGCAAACCAAGCTTGACAACAAGGAATCATCACATAAAAACAAGCACAAGAGACAAAGGCCAGGAAGCTTCATCTGTGTAATCACTTGCATCATTGTATCTGGAGATGACTTAGACAAGAAAACAAGACACTGCTTCTCTATTTTAAACAAAAGAGTACAATTAACTAGAAATGAAGGGTGAAGACAACAACAGCTGCCGTATGCAAGCTTTTCAAAGTCCTTTCTCACACTGAACAATTATGTTACTGAGGCCAACAATAACCATCACCTGATGAGGTGGAACAGCACCCATCTCCTCCAAAAGAATGATTCTTCGCTCATTGAGATACACAAACATCATATTCAATGGAACTTCTACAGCAATTATGATTACAGGCTTTACAGCGGATTGCTTGAATTTCTAAAGCACTTAACTTGAAGTTCTTAGTTCACTTAAAGGACATTTATTTACCAATTAGGTGTTATGTAGGAAACCTATCATAGTAATAAAACTTCAGGTTAGAGGTATAAATTAATATTACCTAGGAACATTATCAGGCATTCATAATTTCTTCATGACATCTTCGATTTTCGCAGCAGCATCATACATATTCTTTTGCTTGACTTCATCCAATAACAATCGGCATGTCATGTACTTAGGTGTCATCTCTTGACCAATCATCTCTTCGAACAGGAGGTAAGCCCGCTCACATTTGTTTGATCTACAGAGCCCATGAATCAAAAGTGTGTAGGTTGAGATATCAAAACTGAGATGATGTTTATTAACCATGTCATCCAACAATTGGCTCAAGCAACTTTCTGTTCTTCCAGTTTTAAAGCAGGACTTTAGCAATGGATAAAACGTCTGAATGTCAGGCTTACAATGTTTCGAAATCTCCAGCTTCCACAGGACATCTAAGGCCCTCTCTTCTTGACCATGCTGACAAAACATAGCAATCATGGTATTATAGGTAGATGTATTTGGGGAAAGACCCCTTCTGGGCATCTCCACCTCAAAAATATGAACAGCATCTTCAACTCGGCCTGCTTGCCGCAGTGTATGAATCAAGGCATTGCAAAAATGTGTATCAGGTTCACATCCATCTGTTTTCATTCTCTCTGCAATTTGTATAGCTTCCTCAAACTCTTGTGACTTTGTTAGGTAGCACATGACAGTGGTATAAGTCACAACATTCGGAGGGCATCCTTGAGCCTTCATTTCATCAAGAAGCTCATAGATCTTGTTATAGTTGTATTGCCGGCAATAAAACTGAATAATTGTCGAGTAGCTAATGACACAGGGATGACAACCATATCCTTTCATCTCTTGAATTGTCCAGTGAGCCTCATCAACCCGATTGACCTTACACCAACCATGGATGAAAATATTAAAAGTGTGAGCATTTGGTGCAATGTGTGATTTGAGGACCAAGAAAATTTCACGGGCATACTCAACCTTGTACTCTTTGCAAAGGGTGTCAAGCAACAAATTCATGGTTTCTGTGTTCTTCTCCAATCCAAAAGTTCCTAACTCATCAAATATCCTCACAGCATCTTCCCATTGCCCTGCACCAGCAAACCTTCTCATAACTTTAGCCACTGTATCAGGTGTGACAAAACGATGCTTATTCATTTCCTCCAACAGTGCTCTCATCTGATCCATTTGTTTCGCTTTACCCAAGATGTCTACCATCATACCATACACCTCTGGTGTATGCTCATATCCTGGGCAAGACCCTGCCCATCGGAAAACACCCAATGCAGATTTCCAATCATCCTTGAAACGGTGGAGCAACTTATCTACAAGAATCCGAGAAAGCAGTACAGCATTACTCACATCATCTTCCTTAAGAACTCGAAAAACCTCATCCACACTGCTTCCCACTCGAATTCTTCCGATGATAAGATCAACGTCAGACTGTCTAATCAAATCTACACATTGTACTTGTCGACAATCCAAACTAGCTCTAACTAAACAAGAAGATTCAGGCAGGGAACAAGGAAGCGCATGAGCACGATTTTCTGAAGAGGCATGGAAAAGGGTACAAAATATAGATGGTTTTCGAATCAATAGAGTATTTTTAAAGCATTTTTGGAGATAGCAAGTCATGAATAATTTCCAACGAAGCGACGTAGAGTAGGATTCTCACTTCTGCACCACCATCAAAACTATGCATTATTGCCCATAACTCAAAAACTAAACAAACATTAGTCTCTTAATGCAACTTCATCCACCAACATTGTGTAATCCTAAATAGAATACCAATATAATCAAATTCAAATATACACAACTAAAATTTTAATGAAAGAAAAAACATTCATACCAACTAAAGTAAAACATGCAAACAAGATTTCTTTGACTTTAAACAATTCAAATTGAAGTCCTTGTCAACACAAAATGTCAACTTTAAGTAGATGATTAGTTCTATAAATGGCCACAATCACAATCACAGACTAAAAGGGCAAGCTAGTTTTTGTCTTGAAAAGCCTTTTATGTCACTGAGACATTTTCTCGAACATTTGGATGGCAATTTTTAAAGCTGCTACTGCGTTACCATACATTGGTTTACAAGTTATTGAATAACGAAAGATGAGACCTCTTGATATAATAAGAAGAACAAAGAGAGATATACCTAGTTGGTTTTTGATCCAACAGCTCTAAAGCTGTTTGATTTGTTGATGGTTGTAATGGATTCTCAAAGACTAGAAAACTGAAGCCTTAATAGTTGCAACCAGAGGCTTGTGCTGTGAAGAAGGAAGTAATTATTTGATTTTAGTGACAAAACATAAAGTACCTTTAAAAATATATATATAAAGTATTTAAATTTTTGAAAATATTAAAATTATTTAAAAATATTTTTAATGTTAAACGTTTCAAAATAAAGAAAATGTTGAAATACATCTAATGTTGTTTTGATAATATCAAATTAATATTTTTTATTACAAAATTACACCGGTCAATTTGATATTTATTTATTTTCAATTACTATTTTTTTTTTTTTACCTACTCTTTTCAATTACTGTTGCCCTACATAAATATTAAAATGATGGTATGATATTGGTGGTTCAACTTTTACTCTTTTAAATTATCATAAATTTATTTATAAAAAGGTAGTGCACACTACCTTCTTTTGTTATCTTTTCGTTATAACTACATTTTCTGTTTTTTTGAACAAATCTTTTAAATAATCAAAAACATTATTTAGTTTTAAATTTTTCATCAGCAATTCCGGGTCTTTAATTGCAACATAAATTATCATCGTAAGAAGCATTTTCCTAGTTATTTACAAACGTTACTCTTCATCGTTAAAAATTAAAATGTAGAATTATGGTTGCCATCTCCCGAAAACATACAAAGTGGTTGCATTTTGAGTTGACAAAACTAATCATACCACTAAAGTTGCCTTTTTTTGTTATCTTTTCGTTATAACTACACTTTTTGTTTTTTTGAATAGATCTTTTAGACAATCAAAAACATTATTTAGTCTTTAATTTTTCATCAACAATTCCGAGTCTCTAATTGCAACATAAATGTCCACCGTAAGAAGCATTTTCATAGTTATTTGCAGACGCTACTCTTCATTATTAAAAATTAAAATGTAGAATTATGGTTGCCATCTTCCGAAAACATACACAGTGGTTGCATTTTGAGTTGACAAAACTAATCATAACACTACACTTGCCTTGTTCTGGCCCATATCGAAGCATTTCTAGATGGGCAACAATGATGCAGCCCAAAATCCAAATTCTGTTTTTCAAGGTCACTTGTGATTGCAGTATTTATATATAACTCATTTCTACATTGGGTTGTAAACTTGAAAATTCATAATTTTCGTTTCAAGTCGGGCTAATCAAAGTAAATTTATTTAACCACGCTAAAAAGATAGGGGCGAGGCAAATATATATATAAAAGATTAGGAAGACTTGTTCCAAAATAAATACTCATTCTCATTATTAGAGAACCATCTCCTGCTTCTATAGAACTGAACATCGTTCAACTTTGCCTTTGAAATCCTCGAAGAAGGTAAATTTCAAACTATCTAAAAAAAAGAGACAGAAACATATGGCACTCATGTTTATTCAGACTTTCAAAGCTTCAGACAAAGATCTCAACTCAACCATAAAAAAAAAACCATAAAAATCTCAACTCAAAGCTTCAGACAAAGATCTCAACTCAACCATAAAAAAAAAAAAACCAAGGGAAAAAATGCCTTTGGATCATCAGCAACAATGGCGTGAAAGCTTAGCAGGACTTTGCCATGTGGACGATCAAGTCAATCACACGGGAACTGCAAAACCAAAAACAAACATGTCAAGCGTATGCCATGGAGATCATAATCCGGTAAAGATGAAATAAAAGGAATAATCAAAGAAGGATATGGACGTTACCTGTATCCCCATTCGTTGTCATACCAAGACACGAGCTTCACAAAGTTGTCATTCAGAGCAATACCGGCCTTGGCATCAAATATGCTTGACCTGCAAGGGGGTACACCACAAATAGGATGTAAGATCTTTGTTTTTCTTATTATAAATGTACTCATTTCAATTTGTAATTCACTGAATATTCTTCAGTTGTCTCATAAGAAATGACAATGAATGAAAATGAAACTGATAAAACAAAAAGAAAATTCAAACCCACCTGCTGTCACCAACGAAATCAGTGGATACAACATCTTCTTCGGTGTAACCCAAAATACCCTTGAGGGCGCCCTCAGACTCAGCCCTGAAAATCATAGAGTAGATAAAAATAAGAATTGATTGGTAAATATTCGAAACAAATCTACAAGAACAACGTATCCAAACACCTACTTGATGGCAGCTTTGATGTCACCATAGGTAGCTTTCTTCTCAAGTCTAACAGTGAGGTCCACAACTGAAACATCAACAGTTGGAACTCGGAATGACATTCCGGTCAATTTTCCATTAAGGGCTGGCAAGACTTTTCCAACAGCCTGCATGGTCGCAAAAGCATACTCAGATATCTCTATCTAACAACGCGTAACCAAACAAATCTTCCAAGAAATTAATCACACCTTGGCAGCTCCAGTGCTGCTAGGAATGATGTTGAAGGAAGCAGCTCTTCCACCTCTCCAGTCCTTCATTGATGGACCATCAACAGTCTTTTGTGTGGCTGGATCACACAAAATACAAAACCAACATACCAATTAATTTCACCTTCAACCATATACCAGAGAATTGCAACGAATAACCGTACGGTATACAACTTACCGGTAATGGAGTGGACAGTGGTCATGAGACCCTCAACAATTCCAAACTTGTCATTGATAACCTACAATGAAACATTCTAAATATTAACCACAACAACTCTAATCACACACATTTCAAACTCTATAACTCAAACAATCAGGAAACATATAACAAACCTTGGCAAGAGGAGCAAGGCAGTTGGTGGTGCAGCTAGCATTGGAAACAATGTCAAGTTCTGGCTTGTACTCCTTCTCATTCACACCCACAACAAACATGGGAGCATCTTTGCTTGGTGCAGAAATAACAACCTTCTTTGCACCACCCTGAACAAACAAAACCAAAACCCCCAAGTCATCAACAACAAACCAATCACCACACCACAAACAAAAACGATTAAACAAAAGGTTCATTAAAAAACAAATTCATCTAAACAATGTACTAAAATCACAATACACCATCAACAAAAATAAGTTGCTTGATCCACAAGCAACATCACCTAACACATATCAATACATCTAGAAACAAGTTGCTTGATTTACAAGAAACATTAACTAACATATAACAATACACAACAATACTAATTTCATGTTCAACCCAAAAGATTCATTTTTTTCCTTTTTAATGAAAAAACAAACCTTCAAGTGAGCAGCAGCCTTGTCTTTGTCAGTGAAAACTCCAGTGGATTCAACAACAAACTCGGCTCCGGTCTCACCCCATGGAATCTCCTCCGGGTTCCTTCAAATCATTAAAAAGAAACAAACTTTATAACAAACAATTACACAAAATACAATAACACCATAAAAAGATGCAATTTTTACAACCAAAAAAAAAAAAAAAAAACACCTGACACCGAAAACGGTGACTGGCTTTTCACCGAAGAGGAGTGTCTTGGAGTCCTTGACCTTCAATTCATGGTGCTTCCACTGACCGTGAACACTGTCGTATTTGAACATATATGTCTGCAAAATTACGTGACTATCATTAGATTTGTTGCTAAACAAGATGTAATCATGATTAGCGATGACTCTAATCAATACACACCATGTAATCAGTGGTGATGAATGGATCGTTGACAGCGACCAACTCCACATCGTCTCTCTGCAGAGCAACTCTCGCAACCAATCGACCGATTCTTCCGAATCCTGACATTTTTTTTTTTCCCGAATTAATCAATGTAATAATTAGCACTAATCAATGTGATTAACACTAATCACATTTTAATTAATCAGAAATTAAAATCAAAGATCTAACACTCACCGTTGATTCCGATCTTAATCTTCTTGTCTCCGGCTGTTTAAATCAAAATAAACCAAAAATATATATATTTAATAAAAGGAAGAAAAACAATGAAATTAAAATCGACAAAAATGGACAAATGCATTACCCATTGAAAATATCGAAAGGGAGGATTAGTGAAAAAATAGGTTTAAGAGTCCGACTTAGTTGAGAATGAGCGTGTTAGTGGTGATTAGAGGGTATTTAAAGGAGTGGAGGGTGGAGTCACGTGACTGGTTTTCTTGAGGAAAACGAAAGTTGAAAACAGATGTGAGCCGCTGGTTCTTTTGGGAGCCCTAGTTTCAGCCGCTGATTTTTTGAATTACTACGTTGGGTGTCACGCGAGGCTGTGGGCGTCTGAATCCGACGTGCTTGCTTGGACGGGGATGTGGGGGTGGGGGTGAGGTGGGGTTTTGCACGTGCGGGAGTGTGCGTGGGAACAGGGGGGGTTGGGTTTTGGTTGGAATATTCGAGATGGTTAGAAGGATGATCCAATGGGCCTGAAAGAGCCGTTGGAAGCCTCAAGGCTCAAACCTAAAAATTATATTATAATACCATACACAAGGAATTGGTTGGCTGTGATGTCCAAAGTCAGAGAAAATGAAAGTTTCGCTTTTCGACCAATTAGAGATTCACAGGTGGATGTTTAATTGAATTTGTCTGTGCGTAACTTGTACAAATCAAAGGCTGGGAAATTCGTGCCGTCTTCTAGAAATTTCTGGCTTCTCTAATTGCGTTGCAAACAAGCCGATTCTATCGTCGTTGATGGTTTGTACACAAACAAGAATGTTCTTGTTTGTTTATTAGAAATCTTTTATCGAAAACACAATCAACAAATTGATGTTATGGTTGAGTTCACTTTAATTTGTTTTATTAATGCAGATTTTGTTAGGACCGAATATCTCCAACATTTTATTTTAAACAACGTAAATTCTAATCATTATTGTGTTTTCTTTTCTTTTTATTATTACTTATACAGATTTGATATCCCCTTCTATAATAATGATAAAACATCACACAAATATCTATAAAGTATATATGATGAGATTTTAATATCCACCACTAAAATGAAAGAAAATGTATATAACTATCTAAGTTTGAAGAAATATATAACGAATATTATATGTTCGTGCCTCCTATATTTACAGACATGTTTAAACATTGAATTTTCAATTTTATAGTTAAATATATTTGTATTATAAAAGTTTGAGGTAATTAAATGATAAATGAATTAAATCTAGATTAATAAAAATTACGAGTTTGACGTTAAAGTAATATTTACATCTCCCAACTATCAAATAGTTATGAATAGAAATATAATTTTTATTCTTTATAGTTTTTCTCCTTAAGATTCAATAAATATTATTTCTAAAAGTCACGAAATTTATACCGATGGTGGATCACTGATCAAACATATATAAACTATAAGTTGAGACATTTTTTCTGAAACAACTATAAGTTTAGTTGACACTTGGAGCATGAAGTATGATGTCACTAGAAGAACATGGTCACGCCTAAGCGACGATGTAATCGTGCAAGAGACAACTTATCAACATATAATTAATCAACTGATAACCACGCTTACAATATAAATTACTAATTTAATCATATGCATGCAACATGATATCACCTATGTCGGGCTAAAATAGTTTCACCTAAGTTGCCAGTGGATGATTGCAAACATTGCACCAACCCCCATTTATTTCGTATTAATAATGAAAACCAAATGTCAGAGTGCAAGGAGATTGAGGTCAACCCTTAAATTTAGAATCTGAAATTAGTATGATCCAATCTTGATCATGACAGATCCAAATATGTTGTGACAGTCATCTAATCTGCTAATTTAAAGAACGTTTTTATTGTCAACCAAGCTGTTGAATTTAGGAGGTGTAATCAATTTAATGTTTATTAGAATTCGATAGATTTTTTTTAATGATGGATTTTGATGAAATTAATAGATTCTTTAGCTTCTATATTAATTTTGTTAGAATTCTTTAAAAAATCCAGTGAAATTCAAAGGACGATGATAAAGTTTACAAGGATAAAATAATTATACTATTTTTATGTGGAATCTTGATTTATATCAGTGTAAATTATATGCATCCCCATTTATACCAGTACAAATTTGGATCCCGAACTTGAGATGATTCATAAGCTAAATACCCCATCATAGAGTACTTTAAGAGTGATAATTTTATTAATTTATACCGCTATATATATAGTCAACTTTAGGCTTAGAAAATTGAGGTGTACAAGGCCTTTTCTATATATATTTTTCAAACATGGCGTGAAGTCCAGCTAAATTAGGTTGGTAAGTCACATGGATGTCATTGAACATTATAAAAGTCAAATAAATTTATTTAATTATTTCCTTTTTTATAATATTATATTTGTAATGAATAATAATAATAATATTACAAGTCTCAGAATATTCGGAGGCAAAAAAGCAGGAAGTGAAGTCAAGGACAACCACCGGAGTTGCACCCAATTGATATGGTTGGTGGCTGTTGATTGCTGACTTAGTCTTTCCTTTTCGTACACACTCTAAACTCCTTTTTTGCCGGAGTTTTCCCATAAATATTCAGTGTTAGATCTCAACTTGTGTTGTTCTTGTGCTTTTGTCTCTCTTACTTGCTTTTCAAGTTTACTTGGAGAAGGGGTCATCTTATTTTCCTTTTTAAGGGGATCCCTTCTTTCTTCTTGCTTTTTTGGGTTCTCCAATTCAATCTCCTGCAGCTTCTTCATCATGGCTTCATCCAGATGGCTCAAACCTGAGGTACTCCTTTATATATATATATATATATGTATACATATCATGTAATTTTCTAGGACCCCAGAAACCAAAGAAAACGTATTCTAGTATTGTTTACTGTATTTGATTTGATTCTCAGGAATTACCTTAGATTTTTTATGTTATAATGATTTTTATATAAATCACATTGCTTGGATCTGGTGATTTTGTTGGCTATGAATGTTATATCAATCATAGTGTTTAGATCTGGTGCATATGGTTGCTTGGTAGGCTTTCATTTTTCAAGGACTAATAAACTAGTTCATGGTTGGTCTCTGGCTCAAGATGCTTTATCGTTTTTATTGTTATTTTTAAAGAAATCAATAGAAAGGTTAGGTTTTTGCCCAATTTTGCGCTTGTGATCTGGATATCAGCTATATTAAAACTGAATGCCCTGCCGATTCCTGAATCTGTCAAATATCATAAGTAGCTTTGCCAGATACTGAGATCAGGATTAAATTTTAAGAACAGGGTTTGAAATTGACTAATAGCCTAGTAAATTATTAGTTTCCAAACATGTTGGCTTATTATTGTCTTGTGTTTGATAGGTATATCCCCTCTTTGCCGCAACTGGTGTTGCCGTTAGCATCTGTTGCATGCAACTCATCAGGAATATCAGCACCAACCCTGAAGTCAGGTAGATATCTAATCTAGAAAACCATCAGACTTGTTCTGTGTACCCTCCTTTTTTTCACAAGGCTAATTTTGTATGTATTTTTAGAACTTTTAGCGCAGAAAGGAGGGAGGGTTGATGTACCTGCGGTGTTGTTATTCGAAAATAGTTTCGAAAAAATGATGTTTTGAATGTGATATCTCAACAGGGTATTGAAGGAGAAGAGAGCTGCAGGAGTGCTTGATAACCATGCAGAGGGTGAGAAATATTCACAACATGGATTGAGGAAGTTTGTCCGCAACAGGACACCTCAAATCATGCCATCCATCAACAACTTCTTCTCAAAGCCAGACCTCCCCAGCTAAAAATGTCATAGCGTTTCGGCTATGCATTCTGCTGTTGAATTGGAGAAACTACGAAAAACTATTCTTTCTTCCCAGAAAAACAGATATTGGGACAATTGCTGGATAATCAAGTTTAATTGTTTTTGATCTATGATTAATGATCATGACATTTGAATAATAAAGTTCATGCTCACAAAGCCTCTTCTTTTTCTTAATTGATCCGTACACGTTTACTAATCGGAATAAAAAATTAAAACGAATCAAACTTCACCAAAAAGAAAATCATATAAAGAACTTGATTCTTTGGATGAAAGTCGGGAATTAAGTTTCTTTTCCTAGCATAATTTGATTCCCAATCATTTTTAGTAGATAACCTAATCATAAATTAGGAATCCAGTTCTATTTCACTCCTAAGGACTTGATTAGTGAGCACGCACTATGACTAATGTCTTCAAACATGTTAGGTGTACAATCTTGGACTAGATCCAACATAACTATTAAAATTACACTTGATAAGTGAATTAATTGAACTTGTAGTAATAATAACAACAACAATTATTCACTAGTTATTAATAAAATAAATATGAAATTTGAGAAATGCTGATGGATGGAAACACTAAAAATTCACCCCATAATTCACCCCATAACAGTCTATAAGCAGAAACATGTCCCAAAATTTTAGATGCAAGAAATTATCTACATAAATTGGTATTGCATTCAACTTCTGCTGATTGACATCAGTCCAAAACAAATTTCTTACAGAGTAGTGATCTATGTACATAAGTTGGTATTGCATTCTGCTGCTTTTGATCAATTTTGCTTCTTCCTTCATGTAGTGACCATCATCATGTAAAAAGACAAGAAGCTATATAAATACATTTGACAAAAGAAGTTGATCAATTGATTCACAATATTATAACTACAAAGTAAAAGAAAAAATTAAAAAAAAAAAAAATTGAATCATGGTAATACATGGATAAATTCAATGCAATAACTTAAAGTTTAAGATTTTTAGGTTTTATTAAATTTATATTATTAAAAGTAAATAATTTCTAAAATACAAATTTAATATGTTAACTTGATAAGTAGTAAGATATCAAGTGAAGATGAATAGATAAAAAGATACCAAGTAAAGATTAATAAAGAAAAAAAAAATGTTTCTCAGCAAAATTGTAAATTATCAATGGCAAATAGTACTTATATTTATATGCAAGAAATCATGCACCTTACTAGAAGAAAAAAAGTTGTTATTTAAAAAAAAAAGGGGGCGGGGGAATTGTAAAAAAAAAAAAAAAAAGAAAAGTATTAATTGATTAGGACTAGAAAAGGAAAAAAATCGCGAAAGAAGAAACATTAATTGATTAGGAGTAGAAAAGGTAGACATAAGAAAAGTAATAAAAAAAAGAAGTTAATTAAAAAAGTATAAAACAAACCAAAACTTCATATATATGTTAGTAAATATGTATAATGAGACTCGAATGTAAAGTAAAAGTATATTAAATGTTTAAATTATAAATTGATGTGCAATTATAAAATAACGTCATATATATACTAATTTTTTTTTTTATTTTGTTTACATAATTGAATACAAATTGCATCAATCTCTATTATATTACAATATTTTTGTCTAGTGGAGTAACGTCATATCAATCAAAATTGTTAGTCCGAGTCATATTTTCCTCCAACAAACACATCAGCTGAAATTTTGGATTCAAATTTTAATTTTCTCTAATAAAATCAAAATCGTAATAATTCATAAAATTATTATTGTACCAGCAGCAATAAAGGGAGCAACTCCAAGTTTCCTAAACAAATGACCAGAGCCAAAAAGACCTGAGCTGGTAGCAACCAAATTCCATGAATGTACCAGCAGAAGTCTCCAATCCTCTCAACATCTACATTTATCATATTTATTATTGTACCACTACTAGGACCAGCAAACTTGATTGACGAAGATTTCTCGTAAATCAATACTGTGAGAGCTGTCCTTACTTGTATTACAATACGTTGAGCTCCAAATACCATATTCGTTGAGTTAGTGACTACATTGTCTTTGACAAGAAGGAGACGGAAGCAAGAACTAATCTATAATAGTAACTTGAATTGTCTTGCTTTTCGGATAAGAAAGTCACAAAGTTTTTTCATTAGAAAAGGACCAGTATAAAAGGCCATTGTATTTATTCCTGCAAAAACACATCAATTGCAGCTTGCAAACAATGCTGTTGTACAAAAAAAAAATGACACAAAATGAGACAAGACCATTCTTAGACCAAAGATTATGCCTGCAAAAACTGCATTTATGGCCAGAGACTTCCATATGCCTAACCTATTACTTGTGGCAATGACAAGGTTGCCATCTTCTGTTTTTCGAAGCGATTCTTCAAGCAACGATGAGGCACTCTCAGCTTTTTCAGGATTAAGGAATTGAGGGAATATGATGCGATTCAAGCTTCTGAACTAGTCCCTTGATGAAAAGTGGATTTAGCCATTGTAATGTGAGTTTGCTCCAAACTGCAGCATTTGAATGAGTATAACTACCATCTTTAGAGGACTTGTTATCCTCATTGTGAAGCAATGTACTTTCAAGTTCGCTGTATCTCCTAGCATAACTTACAGGCAGACCACTCAAAGAAATCAGTACCATCAAGAAGGGGAAGACAACAAAGTCAACAGTTGGTATAAGGAAACAGAAAGCAAATCAATGGTGAAGAGATGATCCACCAAGAATGAGAAGCAAAGGCCACCTTTTGTGCCCTCTTGAGAGTTCTGTTTTTGAACAGATAGCAACTACAGTTGCTATAACCCAATTCATGATGTAGAAGACAGATTTATAAGAAATGACTCCAAGTTTCCATTACTCAAAAGCACAAAGCCCCAGATACGAAATGGAGATAATGAAGTTTAAAAGAATAGACACTGTACTTGAAATCTTAACTTCTCTTGCCAATACTTCGTACCTCATTTGTAAATCATCATAATCTGTCCTACGTTTCAACATTTCTATCAGAAGCCGTGTCAACAACCATACAGAGAACAATACATTGGACTGTCAATCCAGAAACAAAAAACCCCATATCATACTCACAATACTCTCACCAACCAGGCAATGTTGTATAAATATTGCATTCCCTTGACCTGCAAAAGTGAGAATGCAAATCCAATATATATTATAATGACAACAACCCAGTTCAGATAAGCAGAAAAACATTACACCTATCATTGAATGGACAAAAGATATAATAATGTTTATTGATGAAACAATGACTTTCAGTTTTTGTTCTTGATGAAGGTAAGCTGAAACAATCCTTCTTGAAAGGAAGTTTCTTGCTCTTGAAAATACGCAAACCAATTTCCTAGGCTTCAAAATATCTTGCAAGGTTGCTAAGAAAGTGTTATTGTAAGAAGAGAAAGAGAACAAGAATCATTCAGAGGAAGTAAAAGAGCTTCTGATAACTGATTTTGGTTAAGCATTAACAAATAATTTAATCAATGCCGTCAGACGACAACAAGTTACAAAATGGTATCATAGATCATCACTGCACCAACAATTTTGAAATTCTCAAAACCACGTCTAACTTGATATCAGAGCTTCATCAAATTGCATTATACTTAATAAGTTCCACGTTCAGTTGCTCTACAATCCAAAAGTTGTTAAAATTTGTGTCGTAGTTTACATCTGCACCAGGATGTCGAAGGGTTGAAATGTTAGCTGTTAAAAAATCTTGAAACTTCTGTCAACTGTTAGCTGTGTAGCTGTTATTTATATTGGAGCTGCTTTCCCTATTGCTGCCATTTCAGTCTTTTGGATTATGCCTCATATGTTTTTGTAATATTAACAATTAGTATTCCATCTTCTTTCGCCTAGACAGTCAATCACGGTGGTTTTATGTTTAATTGCTGCCCACCACTCGTGACTGATGATAATCCAATTGCAGTTATCTTTTGGATGATCTCCTCAAGAATTCTGTCACCAACTTTGAGAATGATGAAGTATTATCCTCGAGTAATTTCCCTGGTGAGTCATACTCTACAACTTTGCCTGCATCGATAAAAATATTTGTCAATACTAAGTCAAAATCAGTTAACAGAAGCTCTTTTACTTTCTCTGAATGGTTCTCGTTCCCTTTCTCTTCTTACAGTAACACTTTCTAACTTTGTAATATATTTGAAGCCTAGGAAATTGGTTTAGCATATTTTCAAGAGAAATAAACTTCCTTTACAAGGATTATTTCATCTTACCTTCATCAAGAACAAGAACCAAGTCATTGTCGATTACAGTGGGAATCCGATGTGCCACAGTGATGACAGTGCATCTGTTTGTTTCTTCTCGGATTGCCTCTTGAATCACATTGTCTGTTGCTGTATCAATAGAAGCCGTGGCCTCGTCCAACACTAATATTCTCCTCTTCTTCAGGAGCACCCTAGCCAGGCAAACAAGCTGCCTTTGTCCTAGACTCCAGTTTTCTCCATCTTCAGCGACTGCACCATTTCCAAATTCTAGTATATATTAACCCTCTAATTGATTGAAGTCGATGAATTTTGATAGGGATATAAAACTCACCTGGTGCATCCAGAAACCTTCGATCTTGCTTTATTATCTCTGCCAGACGACATTTGTTGATCACCTGTTTACGTCATTTATTTTAGTAAACAATATAGTCATATAATATTTCCTGAGGTAATAGACTACAGAACTTTGGTTCTTACCTCCCAGATTTCTTGGTCGGAATGCTCTTCCAGAGGATCCAGATTGGTCCTTACGGTCCCTTGAAACAAGGTGGGGTCTTGTGGAATTATACCCAACCTAGACCTCAGATCCTGCAAACCAATCTTCGAAATATCTATTCCATCTATGAGAATCCGTCCACCAGAAGGCTCCACCACCCTAAAGAGGGCTTGAATTAGAGTGGACTTTCCACTACCTGTTCTGCCTACAACTCCAATCTTCTTTTCTCCTGGGAAGGTGCAAGTTATTCCTTTGAGAACCATAGGAAGAGCAGGCGTATATCGGACATGAAGGTTTTCAAGTTCAATTTTTCCGGCGGCTGGCCATTCAGAATCTGGCCTGCAATCCTCAATTACTAAGGGAGCTTCGCTTGGTAGCTTTGTGAATTGAAGAATTCTCTCAACTGAAATCATTTTGTTCTCAACATTGCAAAGGTTCCATATCACCCAAGCCTGAAGTACATTTAGGTTCAGGCCATAGGTTGCGACTAGTCCTGCCAAGCCTGATAACAAATTCACAATCACATCAGTTTAAAATTCACGCAGAAGTATTCAGATGAATGCAACTTTGTAGTAAACTTGAGGTAGTAACAGTGTAAGTGTTCATGTAAGGGACTGTAGGAGCTTACTGGGATCAATGGCCGACCGAGGCAAGGTCACCAAGATGATCAGAACAAGTAAGAAAACAAAGTTGAAAAGAAAGTTTATTCGTACAGACAACCATTCCATTGTGCCAGAGTTGTGGAAGGCTACGCGAGAGTAATCATCAATCACACTACTGACTCCTCCTCAAGAAGCGATCTTCTTGTTTGAAACAACGAATTGTTGCTGCCCCTGATATGGATTCTGAAAAGTGATGTAAGATTGGAGCTTTTCGAATTCCAACCATCCTTGCTAGTTCTCTAGCAGTGCTAATATAATAAGCCTGCAAAACAACCATTCAACTACTGTACCTTAAACACCAGTAGTGCAGAAAAAATGAATGCCAAATGAGGAAAATGCAAGTGCTAATCACAAATAGTGTTTCATGTTATGCATATGATCATCAAGCTCCTTTAATGAGATATTAGCTCGTCAAATGATTAAGAAAAAATAACTTATATATAGATTTGTGCTTGCCTGATACCATATGGAGATTCCAAGAATGATGAGGAAGAAGGGGAACACCTGCCAAGCAACCTGGGACATTAGGAAGATTATACTTAGAAGCTGAATAAGCGCAAATGCCAATCCAGCTAATCTGTAGGGAATGTCTGTGTCCACTGTGCTTTGATCTGTAGAAGACTGTAATGACACATGAAAATAAGGCATGATTAGACACGATTAACATCTGGAGATATGCACTCTCAAAAAGAAAATTAATACCAGTGAACTATGAAATAAACAACAAAACTAACCCTACTGAGAATTCGACTTGTAGGTGTGGAGTCAAAAAATGATATGGGTGCTCGGAAAACTGATGTTATCATGTCGTTGAAGAGACGTTGAGCAGTCTTAATAGCAATAGTTGCCAACAAAACAGCCCTTCCCAATATGAAAGCAGAACTCCCACCAGACAACAAGACAAATATGCTTATTAACTGCACTCTGCTGACATCGCGCTTCTCGTCTGTGGCCCAAGCAATCCAGTAGTTGCTACCCATCTGAAGTCCTTGGAAAAAAACTTGACAAGAGAAGGATAACCGGAACAAGAGCCCCTTTGTAGACCAAAGTAACAAAAGTGGAGTAAACACTCCATCTCACACGACCAGTTTCTTCTTCTTCCAGAATTCTCTCAGAGAACTCAACATGACTGATAGGCCCAGAAAATCTCTCTTCCTGGACTTCAATTTGACTCAACTGACGAGATAATCTAGTTACAGATTTATCTTCTCGAGGTGGTTTGACTTGATTTAGTGACTTTCTATGAGCATTCATTTGTTTAACAAGTTCACCATTGGGATCAGCAGTCAAATCTTCAAATTTCCCTGATTGGACTATCTTGCCATCTTTCATCACCTATAAGATTTGCATCTGAGTAAGACAAAATGGCTTGGGAAAAAATTTATAAACATACAACTTAGAATTCTAGTTCCTTACCAAAACAAGGTCTGCAGCACCTAAAAATTCCAATTGATGAGTGGCATAAAACACTGTCTTCTCAGATAAGAGCCCCATGAGACATTTCTGCAAAGTGTAAGAAATTCCAAATTAAAAATCTGTCTTAAACAGAAAAAAAAAAAAAAATCAAAATTAAATTGCACTTCAATGGCAAAATTATATTGGAATACTAATAAGATGTTGCTTGCCTTGAATAGATGCGTTCCAGTATGGGCATCAACAGCACTAAAAGGGTCATCTAAGATGTAGATATCTGAATCACTATATGCAGCACGAGCCAGTTGAATTCTTTGCTTTTGACCTCCACTCAGGTTCATCCCTCTCTCTCCCACCACACTTAGATCTTTATCAGCCCACATCTCGAGATCACTGATTTAAAGCACATCCATCCAAAACATCTTCATAAAAGGCCTTATTCATTTCCTTACCAAATACCACATTCTCTCTTATAGTACCTGTTTGAATCCATGCGCTCTGAGGAACATAAGCCTTTGTTCCATGAACCTTGATTCCAGCCCCAGAAATCCTAGGAATCTCACCAAGTATACTACACAGTAGACTTGACTTACCGGACCCAACAGGACCACAAACTGCAACCTTGTAACCTTTCATTATCTGTAACCTCTCTGTAATCTTAATTGTTGATTTCTTTAACTTCTGATCACTTGTTTCCCAAGCATACTCTCCCACTTTAATATCAACCACAACATCAGATGCCTTTGATGTATGATAAAGTATTATTGGCTTCAATTGATCTTCTTCCCTTATGAACTCCTGGATACGATCAACTGAGACTTTGGCTTGAGTAATCATGGAAATGAGCTCAGGCAGGTTGTAGATAGGCTCTTGAAGTATTCGAAATGTGGCTAAAGCTGAGAGTACTGTGCCTGATGTCAATGGTGTTTTTAGTAAAATGCAAACACCAAAAGTTATAGCTGAAACAACAGTTGGTGAAGCCCAAAAGAGAAAGGCTACTGCTGAGCTTGTATACAAGTACCTCTTCAATGAGCCTCTCTCGGTTTCTCTAAGTTGGAGAAGCTTCTTCAAAAACGTGGGCTCCCAAGACAGCAACTTTAGGACTCTCATACTCCTTAGAGTCTCTGAAGTTGCTTTAATTCTTGAGTCCTTAACTTCCATGATCTTGGAATGAAACTTCTTTTGCATTTTCGCCAACGGTGTGTTGCTCACCATCACCAAAATCGTGGCAAAAAGAGCAGCAATAGAGGGAGCAGCTCCAAGATTCCTATACAAAATGACAAGAGCCAAAAAGACCTGAACTGGTAGCAGCCAAATTCCATGAATGTACCAGCAGAAGTCTCCAATCCTCTCAGCATCTACATTTATCATATTTATTATTGTACCACTACTAGGACCAGCAAACTTGATGGACAAAGATTTCTTGTAAATCAATACTGTGAGAGCTGCTCTTACTTGTATTCCAATACGTTGAGCTCCAAAGTACCATTGTCGTTGCGTTAGGGACTCCACTGTCTTTGACAAGAAGAAGATAGTTGCCAGAACTAATCCATAGTAGTAACTTGAATTGTCTTGCTTTTCAGATAAGAAATTCACAAAGTTCTTTATCAGAAAAGGACCAATATAAGAGGCAATAGTATTTATTCCTGCAAAAACAATAAATGGGAGCTTGTAAAAAAATGCTGTTGTACAAAAGAAACGAGACAAGAACAGAGATTATACCTGCAAAAACTGCATTTATGGCAAGAGACTTCCACGTAGGCATGAGCTATAACTTGTGGCAATGACAAGGTTATAGTCTTCTGTTTTTGAAGCGATTCCTCAAGCAACAATGAGGCACTCTCAGCTGTTTCAGATTGAGGAATTGAAGGAATTTGAGGCAATTCAAGCTTCTGAACCCTTCCCTTGGCGAAAAGTGGATTTAGCCATCGAAATGTGAGTTTGCTCCAAACTCCAGCATTTGAGTAAGTTTGAATCCCATCTTTAGAGGACTTGCTATCCTCCTTCTGAAGCAGTGGACTTTCAAACTCACTATATCTCCTAGCATACCTTACAGGCAGAACACTCAAAAAAAGCAGTACCATCAAGAAAGGGAAGACAACAAACTCAACAGTGGTGGCTTCTGGCAAAAAATGAGGCAACTTGATAAATCTTAAATGGGTTATGAGGTATAACAAAACACAAAACAAATCCATGGTGAAAGAGAAGATCCACCAAAGAATGAGAACCAAAGGCCACCCTCTATGAGCTCTGTTCTTTGGACAGACTTGCAACTACAGTTGCTATGAACCAAGTCATGACACACAAGACAGATTTATAAGAAATGACTCCGAGTTTCCAGCACTCAAAAACACCAAACCCCAGATAAGAACTGGAGACGATGAGATTACAAAGAACACAAACTGCACTTGAAATCTTAACTCTTCTTGGTAATACTCTATACTCCATTTGTAGGTCACCATAATATGTCCTACGTTTCAACACTTCTATAAGAAGCCATGTCAACAACCATATAGAGAACACTACGTTGACAAACTCAATAAACATCTCCATAGGAGGTGACTGTAAATCCAGAAAAAACCACATATCAAACTCTCACCAACCAGATAATGTTGTATATATATTGAATCCCTTTAGACCTACAAATATGAGAATGCAAATTCAACATATAACATAATGACAACAACTCAGTTTAGATAAGCAGATAAAGATTCAAAAGACAAGTACACATTACATGTAATGGACAAAAGATATAATTATATTTATTACATCTGAACACAAAGACAAGATAAACTGTTCATAAGAAACAACAACACACGTGGTTTTCTTTGAAGGGCGGACAAAGATAGAGAAAGCGAGAGAGAGCTTGCTTTACACATAAACATGGTGGCGGTGGCAGTGGTGGTGGGGGGGTATAAATAAAGTATAAACACGTTAAAGCAGTCAGTCACATATGAGACAACATTCCTCAGTCAAATTTAAGAGCAATCTTTGCCTGTGATTTACCAAGTCTCATAAGGAAACCGCATCGATAATATGAAATGTCTGAATTTTGTGTGGGACCAGAATCTTCACTCTTCATGGTATCTGTTTATTTTTCTATGTAAGTCATTGTTCTCTTCATGGCTTCAAGGTGTTGCTTTCTTTGTTTGATGAAATATGTATGTAATTATGTCTTCATTCCTTGGATCTTCAAATTTCAAATTACTATATTAGCACATTTAATATGAAAACGAATTTAAGGATATATCATATTCATATCTTTCTATATATTTTCTTATATTTTTGGTAATTTAAATATTGATATTAAAAGTAATTAAAAATATTTTCTTCTTTTGATGATATTGATTTTTGTTTTTAATATTTGATATTTTCATAAATTTACTTTTTGTATTACATAATTTTTTTTGAAATAATATATTACATAAATTTAGATCCTGATATCATTAAATACTTTATTCTTTTAATTATTATTGATCATATGTGACATATTTTGTATGATTAACTTATTTATTGTTTGTATTTAAATTTGTTTATTTTATTTTATTTTATATTTTTAATTTAATGTAGTATTGTATGTTCATAATTAGACTTTTATTGTTATATAAATAGTGTTCATGATACCGATTTATTTTTATTTTACCCTGATAATTTTTTAAGTGATATATGAACAAAATAATAAAACAGCGAAATTATTATCACATTAAATATGTAATGTTTTTAGGCAAAATAACATTCGATAACATCATGTAATTTATATAAAATAAAACATATATCATACCTAAACAAAACAAATCATTTTATGCTTAAAAATTCTAACAAAATCATTAAAATATATATAAACTATGTAAAGTTATAATTTTTCTTGACACAAACTATATATATTCATTAGAAAACAATAAATTTATACAATGAGAATTCATTGATATATATTATAAGTCATTTCAAACTTTTATATTGATTCTAAAGATAGTAAAACTATAAAGTGAAAATATATATATATATATATAAATGAACCATGGCAATACATGGACAATTTCAATGCAATAACATAAAATTTAAGATTTTTAAGATTTATTAATATGATATGTGTTAAATTCAAATTATTAAAAATAAAAAATTTTTAAAAAATAATAATAGGCTACCTTAATAGGTAGCAAGATGCCAAGTGAAGATGAACTGATAAAGAGATGTTAAGTGAAGATAAACAAAAAAAAAAATAAGTGTTTCAACAAAATTGTAAATTATCGATGGTAAATAGTACTAATATGCAAGAGATCATGTGCATGACCAAAAGAAAAAAATTATTATTTCAAAAAAAAAAAAGGAAAAATCTGTAAAAAATGAAAATTGTTATTTTAAAAAGAAGGGAAAAATTGTAAAAAAAAAAAGGGAAAACATTAATTAATTAGGAATATAAAAAGTAGGTAAAAAAGGAAAATATTAATTAATTAGGAGTATAAAAAGTAAGTACAAAGAAGGGAAAATTTTGTTAAAAAAAAAAAAAAGAAAACATTAATTAATTAGAAGTATAAAAAGTAGGTATAAAGAAAGTAATAAAAAAAAAGAACTTAATTATATTAGAATAATAAATAAATAATAGCACAAAAAAAAAAAAAAAAGAAACAAACCAATACTTCACACTATGTAGGTAAATATGCATAATAAAACTCAAAACTGAAAGTATAGTGTATTAACTACTTAAACTATTGACATACAATTATAAAATAACATCAGATATATTAATTCTTTTATTTTTATTTTATTTACATAATTGGGTACAAATTGCATTAATCCTTATTATTTTACAAAGTTATTTTTGTCCAATGGAGTAACGTCATATCAACTAAAATTATCAATACAAGTCATATTTTCCTCTAACAACCACATCAATTGAAATTTTGGATTCAAATTCTATTTTTCTCTAATAAAATCAAAATCCTAATAATTCATAATATATATGTATATATATACACACACAATAACATTTCACGATTTATAAAGGTCAGTGTAATTCAATTTTGGTTTAAGTTGAGTTTGACCTTATTTGGCAGAAATTTTATTTTTGGTTTTTGATAATATAATAACAGATGTCAAAGCTTAAAATTTTTAGATATTATTTGGATAATTTATTTTTAATGAGTTTTTTTTTTTAAAAAAAAAAAAAAAGAAGCTTTTGGAGCGGTTTGGTAATTGCCCTAATATCACTTCTAACTATAATATGACCATTATGTCATAATCCAAATATATTAGATATAAATGATCTTATTTATATTTTAACTAAGTTTAATTAATACGATTGACAATAATAATAAAGATTTAGTTATCTTACCCAACTACTAACAATACTTATAAATTATAACTTTTGAATTAACTTTAATAACTATATTTATAACAAATGTAAGAGCTATAATTTATGGGTAATATTAGTGATTAATTAGTAATGATAATTTTATAAACACTTAAATTTATACTTTTAAAAAAATAAAGTAAGAGATAAATTAAATAAATGAAAGCCTAATAACATAAAACTATTAATAAAATATTAATCAATTAAAAAAAATAAAATAAAATGTTAAAATGATCGACCACCTTATTTGTTGTTTAAGATTATCCATCAATAATAATCATTACATTAATTATAAAAGTAATTATCAATAATAAAATTATTACTGACGAATAATTTTTACTCCATCGACAAGGTAATCAAATTCAATATTAAAATATATCCTAAAACCTTTACTATGGGCTGATAAGCAGTATATCCACCTTCCTCGTTGCCTCCCAGCAGCCTCTCACCAAATAGACCCTAAAGATTCTTTCTTCTCCGTACTTTTGTAGCTGTACCCCTAATTTTGTTTTCATATTCTCAAGTTTTGTCATCTTTGTCAGCTCTCAACTAGTATCATTTTTATTCAATTTATTGACAAGGTTTGACCATCTTCGTAGCTTGGAATTTTAGTCTCTTTCTCTGTCATATTTTCGTGCATAGATCCTAAATTTTCAACCCTTCTTCAATCTCTTGTTCTCCTGGGTTTGATTATTATTTTCCTTTATTTTTGATTTATTGTTATATAATTAGAGGATAAAAGCTGAAATAAAATCTTTCATTAAATGGGAATCGCAGTTTCCGTGTTTTTCTCGAAGCTCTTATAGGAAAAGTCACTCATCATGATTTCTTTTAGAAAAACTTTGTAAAAAAGCAATTCTTTACTGTCCGACCAAATATGTCTAAAATGGTTTTTGAGCTTTAAAAGCCACAAGTGACAAGCCGTCCTCCAAAAACTATGCCAAACAGGGCTCTTGAAAGTTGGTGATTTACGGCTAGTCTTTTTAAACATGTGTTTGCGATTTCTTTCTTATCCATATTCTTTACTGTCCAACCAAATATGTCTAAAATGGTTTTTGAGCTTTAAAGGCCACAAGTGACAAGCCCTCCTCCAAAAACCATGCCAAACTGGGCTCTAGAAAGTTGGTGATTTACTACGGCTGGTCTTTTTAAACATTTGTTTTGCGATTTCTTTCTTATCCATATTATGAAGAGTAAAAGAATGATAAATTATTTTCCTATATAGATACATTGTATCGATTTTTGTTTGGCTGCCCTTGTTAGTCAAGTCCGCACTCACTTGGGGCAATTTCGTGGTTATATCTATTGCTAATATTAGCACGTTATGATTATGTTGACCATAAATTGGAAGGTGACTCCAAAATTGGGAAATTATGATAATAGTGAGACAAATCAGTCCCGTACGATTGTCACACTATCATTTTCCAACTCCAATTTTATGCTTATCTCTATTTTCATGTTTAATTCTAAAATGATTTAGTAATTTTTTAGTTAATTTTAATTATTTATATATTAAAAAACAAATCCACCAAGCAAACGCAATCCTAAAGTTTATGGTTATAATTGCTTTTTTATTAATATATAATTGAAAACCTGGATGTATAATCATGGGAAAAGTTGTACTTCAGAGCCCATAAAAGTAAGAAAGAACTCTTAAAAGTTTTTTTTTTAATTATTAAATTTTATTCGCGCGTGATAAAACAGATAGACCATCATCACTCAAAGTTTCACTGGATTTTGTTTGAGATTATTTATTTATTTATTTATTTTTCTGGTTAACGATTTTATTAATAAACTTTTGACAAATTGAAGTTCCACCAAATACAGAGTTTTTGTAACAAAATGGGGTTGATCAATGATACATTTCTCATATTTATATCCTAATGATTGTAAGTTTGATCCCTCTTTAAAGTTCAAATTTATTGTAGTTATTCAAAAAACACAACATTATAATTAAAAAAGTTAGAAGTTTAAAATTACATGATAACATGAACATATAAGACTCACATTTTTTAATTATTCGTGGTACATTAACTTGATTTTCAGTACTGCCTACTATTAAATCACATTAGAGCCTTAGATGGTATAAGAGACTCACTATTTGATCACTTAACTTTTATAAATCGAATATAAAACATTTTATCACAAAAAATTGTTTATCACAATATCTCCCTATTTTTTTTTTTTTTGGAGTTATTAAAACGAATTCATAAAACGATCGGAATAAAATTGATAGAATTCTAGTAATACAGTCCGGATAAACAGTTCTCATACCATTATAAGTCATCCATAATAGGGTGGGAAACAGTTGTATACATGAGAGAAAATTCTACCTTTATTAATAAGGTGAGAGCATGAGGTGTCGAACCTTGGTTTAAAGTCAAGGTTGGCCTGCGCACAACCACTACACTGTAAGATCAATAATTGTTTATCACAACATCTTATGAAATATGTTAATCAAAATTTCTATAAAAATTCGATTAATGTAAATTCGACCATTTAAGATATATATTTTTTTAAAAAAAGGGTCAATGAAGTTTGCCTTTTTATTTAATGAACTAGTCAATATAAAAAAAAAAAACAAACATACAAGGAAGTCAATATATAATTGAGTTATTTAGACAAAAGGAAGTGACCAGAAGTGCTGGATTAAATGTAGTCACGTGCTTAAACATTAAAATTCCGGTCCACGTCCAATTGCATATTTGCTTGTGCAGCGTGCAAACGAGAATGGGTCAAGTGCGGATTTTCAAGATTCCTCCACTGTCGACACAACTTTGTCATGTTTTCGCGACTAGGGACCGGGGACGTGGCAGCTTTATATTGGCTCAGAATAAAACTGTCTTTCCATAACGGAACACGCGGCGGCGTGTGGAATGTAAAAGCAGAAGCAGTGCACAGATGCGCGCAGCTCGTGGTGGATACCACGCAGGAATCATGAACATGACACGTCATTCTCACACGTAAGTCTCTTGCTTATCTCCATCATGTCTACCTGTCACCTTTCAAAAAAAAAAATTTCCACTGCTGTGAACCCGCCAGGACTAAAGTCTTTCAATAATTTTCTCAAAGACTGGTTTCCAGTTTCTAATTTCAGCCTTTGTTGTTAATAGGACAACCTTAGCACACAGAATTGGATGAAGACAGCAGCAAATGTAACCATCGTCAACTACTTCAAACATATATTTTGTTCAAATAGTGCTTATCTTCTCATCTCTATATGATTTTAACACAATTCAAATATAATTGTATTGGATGTTATTGTAGTCATGTTTTGTGTTATCATTGTAGTACAAATTCGTATTATACGTAGTCATTGTTATTTTGCATATTGTTATAATTATATGGTCGATGCTATAATGACAATCTTAGCGTACATAATTATATGATGTAACCATCATTTATAATTATGTCTAAGATAGATCTTTGTTTAGAGTATTATTTATCTTCTCAACTTGATTTGAATTTTACAAAATATGGATGTGATCATATTCATAGTATCTATGGTCGCAGTAACTATATATTATAACCATTGCATAAAGTAAGGTTGTCAATTGTAGTGATTATTTGCATATTGTTGTAATTGTATGGTAGGTATTTCATAAGGTCAATTTGATATCAATCGGTTCATTTCAATAAATAGTTACACACTCTTAATATGTTATATATATGTCATATCCTTTGATAAAAGTCATTACAATTGTATTAACACTTTAGGAAAGATTTTTGCTTTTTTTCAAAATGATTTGAAGATTCATGCAATACATACTATATTTACATTATTCATTCATTACCTAATTTTGTGTTTAAGAAAATAAGATATATTTTAGGAATATATATAAATCATAGTATTATAGGATTTTAATTGCTAAAGTATCGATTACCTAAAAATACCAAATATCTTAACATTTAATGATTAATTACTATAAAATTGTTGTAATCATGTGAAAAATCATTCTTTAAAATTTAATCATTCCTCACAAAGAGTGAAGAGATTCTACATCGCTAACACCTACTTCATAATCTCTCCAATATCACATTCACAACAACAAGGTCAAAATAATTATTATATCTCCAAAATTACATTATATACATACATACATACATACATACATACATACTAGTATACAACTTTTGTTTCCTCAATAACATTCAAAATTAGGAGTTAATCGAAATTAGTTATAGCGCCCCATTCACACTATCAAATATAATATTTACGCCCATAATTTAACTTGAGGACAAAAGCTAACAATAATATTCAAATAGAATATATATATCTATATATATATATCAATGTATCATAATTTTTAAATTATTAGTATTACTAATTTCAATCATATTAAATAAAAGATAGAATGCAATGAATGATCGAGATTTATGATTTAAAGTACACATTAACCATAAAAACTATATATATATTAATTTTTGCTTAATCAATCTCCAACATTAAGAGTCAAGACAAGTTACCTATAGTGCTCCATCATCCATTAATAAATGTATATATATTATCACTACCAATAATAATAGTAATAATGTATATATATTTATATATATTACAATTTTTGCTTAAACAATCTCCAACATTAACAGTCAAGACAAGTTAGCTATAGTGCTCCATCATCGATTAATGAATGTATGACAATTTGGTTTATTTCAATAATAATAATTATATAAATGTATATCAAATTTGGAGCTTTATGGGGAAGAATAAAGGGAGTTTGCAGCTTGCCGTTGTTAATTGATGCCATTACACCTAAATGCGGTCCTCTCTGTAGCAGTCCAGCAGAAAACATTTGATATTTAAAATAGTAATTATTAGTATCAGTTCAAATTAATTAGTATATCCTTTCATACATTGGACGTATATCCTTGTTCATTAAGATTATAAATATTTTATTCTCATTAAGTATATTTATAAATTTATATATTTATTTTTTTTACGTTATTATCATAATAGTTATTTTTCAATTATAAAAATAAATATTTGAATATATACATAACGATTGATTTTAATAAATCTCGAAAATTCTATCTCACCCAATGTAAAGGAAAAAAAAAAAAAAAATCATCTTTCCTGATTAAACTTCAAAACTTTTGGCTGCTGCCCCTTTTATAAATTGTTTTTTATGCAATAAAGCACAAGCACACATGACCTTAATTTCATATGATAGAATTTGGGACCCATTTCCATGGCTTGATGTTCGGTTCTCACCAACCAACGCACAATAAAAAAGAAGACGCGAAAAGAATTCTCACATGTGCTTTGTTTCTTTTGCTGCCTGCTACTTAGCTATATGGTGGTTTTAATGTTTAAGACTTAATGCTTGATTAGATTATAAAGTAACTATAAAAGTATAGTAATATTAAAAGTTTTAATATTCAGCAGGTTGGATTTCTCCGTTTGAATGATGTAGTAAACTATTTATAATTTATCATTTATTAGCATTAATTCATATTCTTTATCTTAGAGTCCTAACTCGGTTACTCTAACTTCGACTTTATATTTTTTACTTAATTTTTTTTCATTTTTTTTATACTACCACTATAATTAAAATTTGTTACAAAACTATCTAGTAAGGAATTACTAAATAGACACAATGATAAGGGATGTAAGCATTATAGATATGGAGTATGGACATCTACAACAGAAAAATAATTTATCACACTTGTACCTTTATGGGAAAAATGAGATTATAATATCTCTAGTTTGAAAGAGAGTGATGATGTGGATGTGTTTCCGATAAGCATCTCTTTGTGCTCACTCTCACAAAGGATCAATGATTAGATAAGTAGTTCCGATAATAAAATAAATTATCCGATACAAGTAATTAAGACCGACAAACAAATATATTTATCAATGTTAGGAATATATTCCAAAGGTCTAAAGAGGTTCATAAACTTTAAATTTATCATAAACATTTGTAATTTAGAGGTCTCTTGCACTTCTAGCTTATTGGATATCCACTTATATCTACACATCCACAAGTAAAATATCGAAGACATTCGACTACCCTTTTCGCTATCAAACACAGCTTACTCAACCATATCTAAAACCAAATGATTATGATTTATGATCATATGATGATTCTCACTCCCAACCAATTATCAAGTCGAGTTTCCTATCAAATCGGAGTTTGTATGGTATTTATCCCCACTTGATATCAAAATTCCTTTTAAAGCTAATATTGATTAATTAAAAGTCTATTTAAACATGTTAAGATCAATTGCTATTTGTACATTGAAATACCATTATATTAATTTAAGAGTTATATAGTAAATATTTTAAAACAACATTATTTTTCTTAATTTTTGTTTCTTATCTTTATTGGCTTTTAAGTTGGCATTTAATAATGGATAACTGCCTCTACAACATATAAATCAAGATTTCAATTAACATGAATGAATCCAATATTTAAGGAATTTAATTATTGTCATTTGCATTGCTTCGCGGAACCATGATTGATGTACTGTATGCCGGCTTCCATTTAGTGACTACAAAAAATGAAATTGGTAAGGTTAGGATGACAATCTTGACTTTTCCAAGTTCCAGTCCCACCCATTTAAAGTAATATGAAACATAAAAGTAGAAAAGTGATGATAAAATAAAATCTACCAAATCTCCAGGTAGGGACTACTTTAGTGTTAGGTATCAACGTGGTCACATTTAATTGATAAATTGTCTTCTCTAGTATCATTTACAAGAATAAATATCTTCAACGTTCATAATGTATGCACTCCAAACTGTAACATTAATTAGAACACTCATTTAATCTATTATAAATATCATGTCATTAATAAGAAAAACCCAGGACTATTTTGAATAAGCACTACAATTGCATCCCCGAGAATTATTCTTGTAATATATAAGAAGTTAGCAAAACATGAATCTTCATTATGATTATATATGGATGAGCCGATATAGGATTAACCCAACTAAAAATTTGTATGATGATATCATTTATTATTATCAAAAACCAATAATTCAAGCTAATATATTTTTTACGCATAAATTTTCACGTTTCTCATATTTTTTCAGAAAAAATTCTAATTATGTATACGTGATTAATTAACTTACTTTTCTTCTAAACAGATAAAATTTATTGCAGTGCCTCCCAGTTGTATGCTCATGGCTCCATACTAATAATTCGGTATAATCCAAGGCAAGCTTTTGATAAAGCAATATCAGCTTTTCAAAATTATCTTCAAACTTTAATCTATGGTCCTTGTCGATTGTCAATTGTCATCGTCAAGAGAGTTTGAGTGGAGTACTCTGCCACATTGTCTGAATCGTTTCACTTCACTAACAGAAATTGGCACCAGAAAATTGTCCACGCACTACCTTAATATAATATATATAAGGTGTATTTTTCACTGTTCTCATGTAATTTATGTTATATAGTAAAAATGTAGCTGTACATTATGTACGGAATAATCAATTTATATATATATATATATATCTTTATGCACATTGATATAATAATTCCAGTTTCCAGTTATTAAAAGTTAGATTTACTTAGCTTCATTTGATTTGATTTGTCAATACTAACTTTTGCTTGACCAATTATTTACATATAATGCATTAACATAATTAACTTAAATGCACGTTAAAATGATATATATATATATATATAATATTTCGTATAAATGTGGAAGTTGTTTTAGATTATCCATGGGTGGCAGATTCTTGGGACTGTTCTATCTCTCGAAATTGACTGATATTAACAATAATTCTAATTACAACAAGAAGTAAGCATTCACCCGTTGATTGTGAACAACAATTATTAATGATAGTGACCAGATATGAACCCCAGTGATTACAAAAATGTTAACAAAATGAGGAAATGAATGTGCACACTATGTCGTCATTTTTAGGAGTAAAGGATGTGCCAACCAAGATTCTAGCAAAGTTGAGAGAATCTCTATGTGGTCTAGCTAGATTCATACATACTTATATAAAGCTTTGCTTTCAATGTGTGCAGAGGACCACTAAAGTCAGCATTTTCAGTCATACCTCTTTGCTCCTCCAATTTCTGGATACATCCAGAGTCATCAGACTTAAATAATAACTTTTTTTTTTTTTTCCACCATTTGGCATCATTTTGTATGAAATTAAAATTATCACATTTCACATACAGCTGACACTTTAATCTATATATAGTGCATCTCGCATGCAACACATAGCTTGTAATTAATCGCTCACATCCCACCAAGGAGCTATAGAGCAGAGAAAAAATGTATCATGGGACAGGAAAAGTAAGCAAATGCATGAGAACAGAAATCATCAATTAAAGTTGTGAAATTAATGAGATGGATACATAGGTTGGATATTGAGTGGAACGTGACATTTATAGTGGAACTAGGCGCATGCATGCTTTTAATAAAGCAATGAAAAATCGAAAGTAGTGTAAAATTGATGTTCCCATATTTATGGAAATCTGGAATCTGGATACTTGTTTAATGGATGCAAAGGCTGAGTTGTCTACATCTAATATCATTTTTGATGTCTTCCATTATATATCAGGTGGCATCCTTCAATCTTCACTTTCTTTTCCACTAAGTTTTATTAAAAGGTGTAGTATACACTTGATAATTCGGCTTCATTTTAATGTTGGATTACTATAAACACGATGTAAAATAAAAAATTTTGAAGTATTTTCTTGTAGAGACTTTCGTATTAAAGAATTTTCAGAGATTTTTATGGTCCGAGAACAATCAAAGCTTTCGAAAAAGTTTATGGGGCTATTTGGATGGGCTTACTTTCATAGGCTTCAAGCTTCACGTTTTAGACCCAAAATGGTGGAAGAGAGTTGGCTGGGTCTTGAACTTTGTTCGTGCAGCCTGGCGGTTGGTTCCTTTATACTGAACATAAGATTGATTATTTTACTGGCTGAGTAACTTTATCCATTAATAATACTCATTGAATTGGTTGTATAAGTGGTTATTGAAGTCAATTTAATTATTGTAATTGATGGGTAAGGTTAATCAATCAATAAGATAGTTAAATTCTTAATTAATTACTAATCACTTATTAATACTTTGATTTCGATATAAATAAATCTAAAATGATTCAAAAGTTATTATTTTCTTAATTGTCCTAACTTTGTGAAGAATATGTAGCAATCTTTAAACAATTCGAATAATAAATCTAAATGATTCAGAATTAATATATATATATTTTTGATCTAGAATTAATATTTTTTTTGACAAAATTTAGAATTAATATTTGTTTAATTCTCTTAAATTTGTGAATAAATTGTAGCAATCTTTAAACAATTTGAATAATGTTAACTCACACGTGCGTGCACAATCGGTATTTGAAGAAAGAATAAAAATAATAATAAAAACAACAATAAATAAAGAAAGCCCACTTTTTTACCGTTAAAAGGTGCAAATAAAAAATATAACCGTTAGCTTTTGAAGCGGCGTCCAGAAACTAGCCGTTGCGTTTCCATTTCCTCGCATTTCTTCAAAACTCATCCAAAACAAGTCAAACCCACAGAACTTTTCTTTTGCCAACAACACCTGCTCTCACAAACGCTAACCCTAACCAATTTCCAATTTCTTTTCTTTGATTCTCCAATACCCACTTGTCTTCTTCCTCTTCTCTTTCTTTGGATTCAACACAAGTCACACAACTTGTATTAAAAAATCAATGGCATCAAAAACCATCGCCAAGGACATCATCACCTTACGCGGCTCGGCTGCCATTGTAAGCGAGTTCTTCGGTATGTTGTTATTGCTCTTCTGCGTTTCCTTGTTTAATTTCATTTTCTACTAGTGGGTGAGTTTTGACTGATTTGTTTGGATTTTTTTATTTGCAGGATATGCAGCAAACAGGTAAGATGATTGAATCTTGATTCTTGTTTTCTTTTTCTATATATGTAGTCTTGGGTCTAGAACTAGAAACTGATGTTTTGAGTGATGGGAAATTTTATAGTATATTATACAATCGTGGGGTGTATCCGGAAGAAGGTTTTGTAAAAGTGAAGAAATATGGGCTCCCTATGTTGCTCACTCAAGATGAGGGTGTTAAGTCCTTCATTGCCAATATTACAGCTCAACTTTCAGGTCCATTTCTTGCTTTTTTGTGTGAGTTGAAATTAAGTAATTATGTTGTCGATTTTGGTAGAACTTGACAGTCATTCTTGACAAATTTGGTGACTGATGACTAAATATTTCTTCTTGTGCAGAATGGTTGGAAGCCGGGAAGCTGCAGAGGGTTGTCTTGGTTATAATGAGTAAGGCTACCGGTGAAGTTCTAGAGAGATGGAATTTTAGCATTGAGACGGATGGAGAGGTTGTCGAAAAGGGGTAATGTTGATTGATGATGATTCTCTTGATTTTCACTACTTATTATAGTCCTGGTGTTTATGTGCTTAAAATATAGTTTTTTTTTTTTTTTTATTTGAAAGTTGGTTGTATCCTGAGCATGATGAATTTTGTTGTTTCTTTTATTTTGTATGTGGGGTGCACTTCAGTGTCTCAAAGGAGAAGAGTGACAAAGAAATAATGAGAGAGATTCAGGCCATTATGAGGCAGATTGCATCAAGCATTACTTACTTGCCTTGCCTTGATGAATCATGTAATGATCATGATACTGATTGCCTCAATCCCGTGTTCTTGCAGAAGTTGTTTTTATGAATTGGACTTCTGATTGAATTTCTGTATTTTGTTTGGTACTAGGTGTTTTTGATGTGTTAGCATACACTGACACAGATGTTGCAGTCCCATTTACTTGGATTGAGAGCGATCCAAAACTGATTGCCAATCCACAAATGGTGAAATTGCATTCATTTGACACTAAGGTAAAGCTAGTCAGGAAGGATAATTATTTGCAAATTAGAGATAGATGGATTTGGCTATGTTTAATTATAAGGTCTTGGGTTTATGCAGATACACAAGGTTGACACTCTTGTATCGTACAAGACCGACGAATGGGATGAGCAGTAGAGAGAGCACAGCAATACATACTATGCCTTCTGCTTGCTGCAAGTTCTTATTTTCTCCTAGACTATCGAGTGTGTACTGTGAATCTTTCCATTCACATTTTGTTTCTTGGTTGATAGGAAGAAGAGTGATGGCTGATGTTGAAGGAGCATTTTATCTCTTGATGTTGTCTCTCAATTTAGGATGAGAAGTCTTGTTTCATTTTGTTATGATGGTCAAAAGCAGCCTCAATTCAACAACACTGCCTTTTCAATTCAAGACATGTCTTTGTTCTAGTACATAAATGATGAAAATGATCTTTCTTTTGTTTGCCCTAAAAACTTTCATGCACAATTTGTGTTTCTTTCTCTCTCTCTCTCTTTTTTTTTTTTTTTTTTTTTAAACTTGGGGGAGGAAGATCTTGGGAACTGTAACTTCCGCATATTACCTCCGAAGTTATTTCTTGCAAAAATATAAAACATACAATTTCTCTTTTGATGAATACACCAGTTTCTTGGACATGTCCAAATTAATCAAGTAATCAAATAAATTTTACATAAACAAAAACAGTAAGCAAGATCCCAGGATTAACTGAAATAGATAGGAAATACTATGGTTTTGCTGAAAAAGATATTCACAGATAGGAAGTACTATGTTTTTGCTGAAAACAGATATTTACACACTTTGTTCGTTGTTCAAGCCACTGTAACAGAACTTGCGCTAAACTGCAAAACATGAGACTATTTTCACTTTTTTTTGGAAAGGATAACATAAGACTACTTACTACCACTGTAAGAACAGAACTTGGCCCACGTCCTAAAAAAACATAAGACACCTTTTTTTTTTTTTTTTGACAGGAAACATGAGACTGGCATTTTTTTTGAGACTTAACACTCATCTCAAAACTACCAATTCCGCATGCTGAGCCAACGCGAATAGTACACGAGGAACTAAGAGCACTGAAAGTCGTGACAAATTTCATGGTTATGTGACTGCTTTCAAGTCACTCCGCGATATATTGCACCAGGTCGAAGATCATCCATATTTTCGATGTTCCTGTATCCATCAAACTCCCTCAGGCATGTCCAGCCACGACGAGCCAGAAAGTCACGGTAATCGTCTTCAGTGTAGAAAATCTTATCTTCGGTATGAACTGGTATGTGATCCGTATCATCATAGAGGCACAGTTTAATGGACAATCCTGAACATCACAGTATTACTTTAATGCAAAGAAAGTCTTATCTTTTGTCGCAGAATTTTCCATATGAAAATTCATTTGATAAAAAAGTAATTTGGCATCAATAATTGCCGATAAAATCAACCTTCAGAATTGAAGTCTAATTTACCTTCATCCAGGTGAAGACTGTAGTTTCCCAAAGGCATGTCCCTGTCTATGCACCGGATTATCTGGTCTTCATCCTCCAACCAAAATGCTCTTTTGGTTCGTATTCCAAAAGCAGACTTGATTGCTTCCTTGATTGCATCTGCACTACCATCAATGCCAATCCTTCTAGTGAAATCCCCGCATTTGACAGATATCACCCTCCCACCAAATGACTGACCCTCCCCACCTGCCAAAATGGAGGGCAAAGGAAATGTCAAAAAGATCCCACAGCATCAATTCTCATCTCAAAAAGATAACATGCTGAGGGTACTGAGGCTCATGATAAACAGAATTGCCGACAATCACATGCACTCTTAAGTAATATAGTGCTCTCATCCACAGAGCACACACTAATCTTGATAAAAGCCTGACGCAACACATTACCATGGATGACAATTTAGGCAGCTTAAACTTTTAATATACAAAGCTTACCATTTTCAGGGGGTGTCTCTCTCCAGTTCCAAGGAGGAACTCCAGTGGCTGCAACTGCTTCAGCTGTGGTTATAGCAAGAGGATGTCCATCATGATCAAGACGCCTTTCAAGATTTAGTGTTGGCCTGCCACTAGCTGCACACCAACAAACTTAAACAAGAGGAAATGGGTATCTTGGGTATCTTTTTTATGATGAATTAAAAGAAAAGGCATGCAGAATTTGCATGTAAATAGCAAGTAAACTCCGCTATTCCAGAACCTTGTGATGCCTGAAGAGAGGTTAAGAAGGAATTTTAAGTCTAAAAGTGTTCAGGTAGGGAACTGAACTAGGTCTCAAGGAACGATTTTAGTGATCAGTTGAGAAAAAAGGAGTGCCAGGAAAGTCATTTTTTCTGAAGGCCTTATGTCCTTCAATTTGGAGTTCAAGCAGTCAAAACAGTCAGTTTCCTAGTTTTCTCCGCTTCATTTATCATGGAATAGTTAAATAGTTAAATGAAAGTAATTGCTAACAAACACAACAAAACTTTTTCAAACAAAAATAGACGAAAGTTTAGTAACAGAGAACATCAGTGGATGAAGGCATTTTTCCTTACAACTTACAAGAGACATGACACTTTAAAACATCTGGTCAATGAAATGAAGATTCAATTTGCAAAGACCCATACAACAATCACATACAAAACAAGCTAAAAAGAAAGCTAAAAAGATTTTGTGAAATCTTCTATTAAATATGGATATATCATAAAAATCTGGATGGATGTGAACTTCCCACATTTGGAACTCTTGAAAAAGGCTACAGCAGCAGCTAAACAATTTTTTTTTTTTTTTTGGCTAAAGCCGGTTCAACATCATAACAGTCATTTTCACTTATCGGTAACCACAAATCTCTTTACATGTAGGACTTGTCATCTACTAATTGAAAATATGGGTTGCTTAACTATTAGGTAGTAATTCCATCGATATATGACAGTGACTGCTTTGGGAAAACAAAATAATTTGGTAAGCAATACAAGTGTTCCAACACACATAGATACATTTCAATACAGTTATCAAAACTCATTCCACTGGCTTGAATAGATTCATTATAGAGTTTGTTCATCAATGATTACATGGTATCTATATAGAAGAACTTGTCAAAGCATAAGTGAGAAACTACCTAACGATCAAAGGTATCAACTTGCTTAAACAGATTGAACATTTCTAGGCATAATGTAATTTTATGGTCAGGTATCTAAGGTTATAAGAACAGGATCTGCAACTGGGAAAAGGAATGGCTTTGCTGCGCTTTCTGCATCATCATTATTGACTTTGTCTAGTGTTTATCTTCTGAAGGTTGTTATATTAAATTAATCTGAGAACCATGAGACATAAAATTCAGTATCATCTGGTAATGGAAAGAAGAGGTGCACCTAGGCTCAAAATCATTGTATGGACATATAAGCATGACTATAATAAACAATAAATTTTCATGAACATGTCACAGAATTTTTCTTCATGAGATATTAAGGATATCTGATTGAGGCTCAAGACCATCAGAAATTATAAAACTTGAAAAAATTGAATGTGGTGTGAACATCACAGTTCAGAAAGCACACAGAAGGACAATTCTGTGTAAAGACATACTGCAGATATCTCAATGATGCCTAGCTAGTTCAGAAGTCTGTCTGCATCACACAAATTGGTTTGGCATGCCAAAGCATAGCTTCAAAACACTGTTGCTACTAATGAATTCATTTGTATACCCAAAAGAAAATGGCACAACCACCATATGTCAACTTGGAATGACAAGAACACAAACTACAATATCATACCTTCCACTGGACCAAATGATATACTGGTATCATCAAAACCTGCATAAATCCAATGATTTTTACATAAATTTTAGTGTCAAATAATACAACAAAAACAGGTTTATAGATATTGATACTGTAAAAAAGACAAACAAGTAAACTTATTTACAGGAAGCTTGGATGTAATTACCTCAACTTACTCCAAACCACAGCTAAAACTAAACAGGTATAGCACAAGAGTTCGATAGATGCTACTTTTCAAATGTTTTAAAGAGGATACAAATTATAGGGTCTTTAAAAGGTTAGATAACACCTCACATTTTAACTATTCAGAAAACTACATTGGAACTTTTACACCTTTGAAACCAAAGCATTTGCAAATGAACCTAGTAAGCAAAAAAGTGCTGAAAGAAGCCACACATCACATGAAGACCAACAAGAGCTGACCTACATAATCTCAAAGCCAGCTATCTGTAAAAAATAATGTAAACTGGGACTGGAGGAGGGTAGGCCACCCATATGCTTGCACATCTAAAATTTAGTTGCATGTAGTACAGAGCTCTCTATATCTTTGCTAGAATCAGAAGTCAGTGGGGCAAGTAGAAATGGAACAAGGTGGGAGGAACCAGTTTTTCTTCCCCGTACCCAGACTTCTCATCTCTGCTGTGCCAAGGGATGCCATTGACTACAGTCACTACACACATCACATATGAGGGAACCCTTGTTCTTCTCCACCTTAAGCTAAACCAAACATCAACTTACAAGTCTAAGACTTAAATCAGCTCAGGCAGTCCATAACACACAATATGTAGCAGAATTTCAATAATAAAACAGCCCCTAGTTGACACATCTTTAAACCAGCAAGGGTGGTATCCTCTGTATTCCACCGGATCTGGAATCAGAATTGGACAAGAACTTAGAGACTTAAACAATCTCTAAGCCCCTGGGTTTGGTAATCAAACATTGCATTTAATACCCATAATAACCGGGGTCTGCGATGGAAGGCTTTAGAATTAGGAGAGAAGAAAAAAAAAACAAAACAAAACAAAATGAAGCAGAATTTTCACATGAAAATTATATCTCAAGCCAATCTTACCTCTGATGATGTACAAAGTGATGTTCATGGATGGGTGATGGATCAACACAGAGAGTCTAAACATATCTCGACCCTGAAACGGGATTAAATTGTAGATCCAGCCACAGACCCACTCAAAAGAGGGCAGGATCAATTAAGTTTTCCTTTTCACACGAAAATTGTCATATATAGAGGCAGGAGCAGGTTTTTTAATTAAAAAAGGGCATCGGCAGCAGTATATAGCATCTTTAACAACTAGTAGCTATTCACTGCCTTGTCTCTGTATTTGGACTTTATTGCTACAACTAATAACACGATGTACTCGACAACAGTACATATTTTCCTTATATAGAAGAATTATTTACTATAAAGCAGAATCTTCAATATACAACCATGTACACGAGATAATTGAGTAATCAAAATTCTCAATGTTCATAAATTAAACAGCCCAAAGTATGGTTTTGAGACTACAGAATCAGCAGAAAGGATAAAAGCATAATAAGACAAAAATTGAAAAATTAAATTACAACTTTAGCAACATACTATAGAACGCAACACCTCCACTGACAATTAATCAGTTACCCAACAGCTTTCTCCTTTCATAATTTTCCACACTGATGAGGCAACAGAGAAATGGACTGAAACCTAATGTAAATTTGAGCTCATGAAGCTAATAGGGCTGTGACATGTCAACATGTCAAACTAAACAAGAAATCAATAGTAATGCTTGTACAGGTCGTCTATGATCTATATGTAAACTCCACAACATAACTAAAACACAAACTGCCACTACTTCATAGCCAAATTATCACCTGGCCTTCCAAAAGAAGTTGCTAAATTTATTACCTCAGTGTGTTGCCTTAAGCAAGAAACAAGTACTTCACCTCCCTTAAGAAGCTGCTAAACCAGCCGCAATCATCACAAACCTTCTAACACATGCAACTCACTCAACTCAAACATAGATACAGAGCATCAAAACACAATAACCACACCCATTCAAGTTTCCTCAAACAAACTAGCTTATAGAAAATCCATTTTAACACATCCAACTTACTCAACTCAAACAAACACACATGAACAAAACTAGATTCAGAGCACCAAAACACAAAAAACCACACCCATTTCAATTTTCCTAAAAAAGAAAAAAATAATAATAAATAAATAAAATTAGCTTATAGCATATCCATTTTAACACATCCAACTTACTCAAACTCAAACAAACACACATGCAAATAGACACAGAGCACAAAAACACAAAAACCATACCCGTTTCAAGTTTCCTCAAAAAGAAACACTAGCTTATAGCAAATCCATTTTAATACATCCAACTTGCTCAACTCAAACAAACACACATATACAAACATAGACACATACCTCAAAAACACAAAAAACCCACAGCCATTTCAAGTTCCCTCAAACAACTATCTTATAGCAAGTCCATTTCAAACCCATCTTCAAAATCAGCAACTCCAACAATACAACAATTCCATAATCAGATACTAATCACTATTCAACCAAAACCCGCATTAAAAAACCAAACCTTTTCCCTCAACAATCACTACCCACATCCAATTTTCAAAAACCCATTACAATAAAAACATAAAAAACAATTTAATTAAAAAAAAAAACCCAGTAAAGCAACTACCTTTATCAGAAAACTGCATGTATGAGTCAACCTTGTTAGCTGAATTATGCACAGAAGAGGACTTGTACTGGGCATTCTTGCTTCTCTCCTTCAAAATCTCCTCAATCTCCTTGTAATACGACATCTTGGCAGACCCACTACCTCTGTCTTGATGCTTGGCCTTTTTAAACTCCTTCAAGAGGTTCCTCCACTTGTCAGTACACATGGTGGGTGATCTGTCGAATCCCTTCTCTCTCATCTTAGCCGATATCTGCTCCCAGAGGTGCTTGTTCGACTTCGACGTGTTGAAAAGCCCGTCCATTTCACGCCTGAACGCGATCAGGATCCGGGTCTCGTCTTGGACCCATGTCTCCGCCCGCTTCTTCGGCGCCTTGACCTCATGGTCCTCGCCGCCGCTGCTGTCGCCGAGGATCATCTGCTGAGGTGGCAGGTCGCCGTTCGTCGTCACCTCGATGATCATGTCACGGGCGGTGGCGGCAACGGCCGCAGCAGCCGCCGCGTCGTCCTTGTAGAAGTCTATCGGACGCGGCTTCTCCGATAAGTACATGTCGGTCGGTCCCCTCTCTCCCCCTATCTCTATCCGGGTTTCAAAGAGAAATCGGGTGGTGAATTGTGAGGGCGGAGTTTCGGTTTTTTCAAAAGGAATCTGAGAGAGAGCGTGAAGTGGAAGGTTTTTGAGTAGAAGTAGACTTGTCTCTCTCTCTCTCTCTCTCTCTCTCACACCATCTCTCAACTCTCAAGCTCAGCACTACTTGTCTCGAATCTGCTTATCTAATATAATAATATCTACGAATTACGTTTATCTATTTACGTTAAACATTTTTGTAAACAAAGGTTAATTATTGCAATTTTATCATTAATTGCATTCAGTCCCCAACTATTGATATAATTATACTCATGTGCTTTGGAGATGTTTCCTCATGGTTGATCGTCCTTAGTAAGTTAAGTTTGAGAGTTCGATTGATCTTTTTATATTGTATGCTAGTTATATATGATCACCTAAATTTTTTATTGAAGGTAAAGATATTGGGAAAATGTGGAGATGGTGATGTCGGAGGTGAGAGATGGAAACGACTATGATGAAAAAAGTGTTAGAATGAGTTGGCATGACGGTGAGAGCTCAGAAAAAATTATGAAATAAAAAATAAGAGTTTTTTTTTTTTTTAATTAATAAAGTGTATTATTTTTTGTTTTAGGGTTGATGTGGCTGAATTCTAGTGGACATTTTTTTTTTTAACTTTTTTGTATTCTTTTAATGATAATAAAGAAAAATACTAAATTGTTTCTAAACCCTTATAATTTATGTTAATCAAAGAATTAGAGGGATTTTAGTGAAATCATATTAACAGAAGTGCGATTACTGATAAAGTCAATGCAAGTTAGTGGAATTTGTCTTTTAAAGAATTATTATATATTGATAATATATAAACTACGAGCGAAATTCTGCACGTTCAACTTGTCATTTATGTGAAATCTCAAATTTGACTTTGATGTTGATTAATTTACGTATATTAGAAAGTTAACTTTATACATTAAAAAGTTGGATTATATGCAACTCATTTTACCACAAAACCTTGACTTCAATTTTGATTAATTTACGTCCTTAGAAAGTTAACTTTATACGTTAAAAAGTTGAATATTATACGTTTATGAAGTTGACTTCTATATAAAAAAGGCACAAAAGCCTCCCATTGTATATAATGAAATCCAATGTCAAATGAGGCTAATGCTCCATCACATTCGAATATACTTCTACAGTAAATAAGAGGTTCATATTTGAATCTACCCTTACGACATTGACATGAGGTGAGTACACATTCCTATAACACGTGAATGAGATCCCAATATATACAACTTAACCCCATCATAAAAGTGAGCAAAAAGATTAACTCAATAATAAATGTGCAAGATATGTTTGCATTTTATTTAGTTTCTATTTTTGGTATTGTCATTGCGATGACTAATAATTATCATTAGATAATTATAACCTTTTTGTAGGTATAATCAAATGGTAATAAAGTAGTAAGTTCAAAACTTCAAATCCCTTTTTTCAAATTAAAGAAACAATATAAGACAATTAAAAGAAAAAAAATGTAATGTCAGACTTTTCAAAAGTTTTATCCAAATTCAAGCGCAAATGATATAATATGTAAATTTATTAACATTAAATTAATTATCACATCATCTCGTGATTTATAAGATGTTGGCAACTCACATGACACATCATTTAGACATGAATTTGGATTAAAAAAAATTAAGAAATCCAGCATTAATATTAAAAGAAATTAATTACAATTCCAAACAAATTTGATAACAATTAAAAAAAATTAATTACAATTCCAATTTACAAATTTGATATCGATACAATATCATTTCAATTAATGAGGAGGAATATATAAATATATAAAATGCTAAAAGACGACGTCGTTTTTCAGTTCAAAAGATGAAAAAAGATGCCACCTTTGAATTGACAATGATAGAACTCCTAGCTACTTTCTCTCTCTCGCTCGCTGTGCTTTCAAAGCTAGAATATCGTTAGCTTTGGAGCCAAACCCTAAATTCTAAGTATATCCCAGATTTCATTCAAAGCAAATTTAGTTAAAAAAACAAGTTAGAATTTGATTGATACCAAAAAGTTTTGTTGTTGAGCAACAAACAATGGTGAATTTGGTTCAAGTCTCTTCAACTCAGTCAAGAGCTTCCTTTGTTTTAACCAATTCAGGTGGAGGACCCTTTGCCACTTTTTCACTTTCGAACGCAAACAGGTTCACGTTTGGTAAATCGAAGTCTCTTTCAGCTATTTCATCGAACACCTTTGTGGCAATACATTTGCTTTGTTGTTTATTATTTTTGAATGAATTGCTTGTAGTTAGTGTTGTTAGAGGTTTAAGAGATATGGGGTGTTTTTTTTTTTTTTTTTTTTTTTTTTTATCTGTGGGGTGGTTTGCTCATGCTCCATTTTGGAGCCATGTGTGGGTTATTTGGACTGCCTTTGAATTGTACATTTGTGCGAAATTCATAACTCATGGTTACTTTGTTTGGAGGAGAAACTTTTGCACTTTGTGGTTTGGCAAGTTAATGTCTTTCTTTGTATTTTGAATTGTTGAGGATTTAGGGGAATTGGCTCACAATAAATTGGGTTGCCTCCGTTAGTTTTGTAGTCACACACAAGGAGTCGGCAAATTGTTTTGTAGGAAAAATGATCCTTGATTTTTAAATATGATATGTTCATCACTTGAATAGCAAGAATAGAATATATTGCAATATTACATGGAGGCAAGTATTGTTGTTTCTAGCGGAGGAATGGAATATTGCTGTCTGTGACTTGCAGTATGTATATTTAATTTAACTAAAGAAAATGATGTGCTAAATACAATCTGATTACTTGATGTAAATGTTATTCTTTATAGTAATTGTGATATATAGCAGGGAAAGTTTGTTTTTTTTTATTGTATCTTTAATCCTGATTTTTGCTGCTGATCTTTCAAGCAGTCTGTGGGTTTTGTAGGATCTTTCAGCCAAACAAACACACTATCAATTGCTTGATCTTCTCAGCAATGAGCAATGCTTGTGTAACTAGATTCGGTAGCATTAACCACAAAGCTGTGAATGCGCTGTCCCTGAGGAGGAGTCATGGGATTTGCCGGACCTCGTCCACTTGCACAGCATCATGGATTTCTCCAAGTGCTCCACTAATTGTCCGTCCTCCCTCATCACTAGTGAAGGCTGCCCATGTTACCCAGAATGATATGCTCCAGCGCTCAGATGAATGGTTTGCCCTTCGGAAGGGCAAGCTGACAACAAGCACCTTCAGTACTGCCTTGGGGTTTTGGAAGGGAAAGCGTCGCTCGGAGCTCTGGCATGAGAAAGTGTTTGCATCAGAGTCACAAGTTGTTGAAGCTTCTACAAGGCATGCCATGGAGTGGGGTGTCACCAACGAAGCAGCAGCTATAGAAAGGTACAAAAGTATCACTGGCCGTGATGTGAGCTCATTGGGATTTGCAGTTCATGCCGAGGATCGCTATGACTGGCTTGGTGCTTCCCCAGATGGTCTTCTTGGTTGTTTTCCAGGAGGCGGAATCCTGGAGGTGAAGTGTCCATATAACAAGGGAAAGCCTGAGACTGCTCTGCCCTGGTCAACTATGCCTTTCTATTACATGCCTCAGGTGCAAGGCCAAATGGAGATAATGGACAGAGAATGGGTTGATTTGTATTGCTGGACAATTAACGGAAGCACAATATTCCGTGTGATGAGGGAGCGTGATTACTGGGAGTTAATACACGGGATCCTGAAGGAATTTTGGTGGGGAAATGTGATTCCTGCTAAGGAAGCTCTATCAATGGGGAAGGAAGAGGAAGCCAAATCATACAGTCCGACATCCACACACAGACTAACAGGTCTAACAATTGTTAAGAGCCTGAAATTAGCGAGTGAGGCTAAGTTATTGTGCAGGGAGATTGCAGGTCATGTCGAGTTCTTTAGATGATGGTTCGTGCATAAAAAGTTAGAGCAACTAGCTCCTTGTTTTCCCATTCCTTAATTGTATATTTACAAATTTTTTGCATTCTAATTGATCCTCAAGTTCCATCTCTATATTATTCCAATTAATATTATATTATCATATTTTGCCTTCAGTGTTCTCATGTTCATATTATCACTTAGATATTTTAAGATCTCATGCCTTCTAAATGTCTATAAAGAATTAACCATAAAAAATAAAATAAAACAAAATAAAGAAAGGAACCATGCCCAGTTGATGGTTTCGCAAATGTAAGGTTTGGCGTACGTATAGATCTCAACTGATTCTTTTGGTTGTAATGCAGACCGAGTCAACATTTAGTCACAAAAGGGACAGCTCTGGTAACCTATTTTAGATTCATGAATCAGCTGTCCAAAATAATCAACCATAACCACAACCATGCTGATGATTGTGTTATAATTAGCAAATCATCAGTAGTAACACTAAAAATGCTAAAGCTGTTCATCCAACATAACTAACTTTTACCAAACTTGGTCACCAACTCAAATAAAAAGGAAATGGTCATATCAAACTCAAAAGTTTAAGAAAAAGAAGCAAATTGTTGTACATTTTAGATTCAAGAAGTCCTTGAACAAGAGAGAGAGATGGATTCTGGGTTATCATGGGCTGATCAATGGGACAACTACCCTGACCCTCCACCGGCCACGTCTGAGGAAGACAAGAAGAAGGGAAAGGATGGAGACAAGAGCAAGCTTTCCAAGCTGTTGAGTTTGAAATGGATGAAAGATCTTCGCAGCAAGAAGTCTCAGAAATCTTAGAAGTTACATACAAGTCTGTTATGTCTGTAGTAGCAACACAAAGAAGCATTTTCTGTTTGGTCATTAAACAGGATTGTTCTTGGACCTCCCAAATTGTAATTAATTATGCCTCATCATTGATGATTTAATGAAAAAGTTTGTGTCATGTTGTTATAAAGACAACGTGAATACACTTTCTGTAGCTTGAGTACAAATTTTCCCTAATTGATAATAAAGTTGACAATCAACTTTATTATCAACTTGCTACTACAGACAAGTCTGTTATGTCTGTAGTAGCAACACAAAGAAGCATTTTCTGTTTGGTCATTAAACAGGATTGTTCTTGGACCTCCCAAATTGTAATTAATTATGCCTCATCATTGATGATTTAATGAAAAAGTTTGTGTCATGTTGTTATAAAGACAACGTGAATACACTTTCTGTAGCTTGAGTACAAATTTTCCCTAATTGATAATAAAGTTGACAATCAACTTTGTCTATTTTCTATCAGCCTAAAGATAATAAGTTAAAGTTCCAAATAACAAATTTGTTTTAATATTTTGATTTCTAAACCAAATGGGTTCAACCATATGTTACAGTCGATCTATCAAACTGGTACGAATGGTTTTTGGACATGATTGAATTGTTTTCTTTGTTGAATAGAAGTCATATTTGGATTTGGGATGTTGGAAATTTATGGTAAGATGATGTTATATTTTCTTTTTCTCTTTTTTATGGTTGATATTAAATGATATAGAGATATATCTAGACTTGTTGATATCAATCACTATTTATGTGCCTATGACGTTTACTTCTATAATCAAAGATAATTAGTTTTATAAGCCAAAAAATTACTCAACTCTATATTGCAAAACAACTGCTTTCATAATAAGAGCAAAATCCTATCCACTGATGAAGATAAGCACAACCACTTGCTGGCAATGTACAACAGGATTGTTAGTTAAAGATTTCGTTTTTGTGACACCAGATTCCAATAACTGGCTTCTAATTCTAATTATAATTTTAATTGATAATACGAGAACTAAAAAGTGTTTACTAAGAAAAAATTATAGACTTCTTCATTTACCGTGGTCTAACCATGTAAAATATTAATAAATTCTACGTGATGCCCACGATCAATAGATATCAATAAATCATCTCAATAACCATGAAACCATATAAGACGAAAAAATGGAATTTATTTCATTTCTTGTGGATCTTTAACATAACATCATGCATTGGAAGCACAAAAACTGTTTGATGCCCAGCAACAGGCAACAATCTCTTCATAACATTCACTGAAAGTACATTTTAATCAGATATCACATACAGTTACAAATCCATTTACGGCACCAATAAAAATATTCCTCAAATGGAAGAAACAAGCACAGGCCTCATATTATGAGGGGGGAATCTATCACCATTAACACTAAAATAAAGTGAACTTCTAATATTAAAGAAGCAGGTCAGGCAGGTCCCAGAAGATAAATGATACAAGACTTCTATGTCTAGAACTTAGAGGTCCTGTGAAACAAGTGCTCCCATCTGAATCATGCGTCCCTATACACCGAAGGGCTAAAAAGCAGGCTGCACCATGAGCTACTTGCAAGGCAAGAAGACTGATCACCACAACGAAGATGGGGAAGTTATGCTTCACAGCCTGCACCACGAGATAATGTATGGGAGGAAGATTGATTGCTACAGATTTGTGAGAAGACCGAATTTGTGTGAAACATGTTACAAATAAACAAGCGCTCGCCCAACAAAGCGGCACAAAAGTTCCAAGGAGAACAGCCAATGTCAAATACAACATACATAACAAATCTACATGCCAATAAATCACATAATTCACATTCCAGTGTGATGTTGACTCATGTCAGATCCAACATCCGTGTGTAAACCGATGTACTTCCCTTTGGACTTTATTGACTGCTAGTGCTGATTATAAGAGCCAACTGGACAAGAGAGCCAATGTCCTCAACACAACACATCTATTAAACCTTTGCCTCTGAAAGGCCACTTCATTTTTTTTTTTTTTTTTTTAATTTTCTAAAACTTTTCCACCCCTGCTCCCACAGAACAACTGACCAAGGCAGTGGATTCACAAGGCAGCCACCACAAGTTGAAGTCCACCAAGAGGTTGAACCTCACTCAGCCAGTAGAACAAGAAGGTGATAACAAGATAGAGAGATAACAAATATTTTGGCTGCCTCACTGGGTAACCAATCATGCAATTTCTAGACCATAATGTGAAACCAGAAGACAAGCAATTATTAGTCCCTAGCCATGAAGACAGAGGTCAGAACTCAGTTCCTGAAGAACAGGAGAGTTGGAGGGACCAATTTTTTTAACCTGCCTCTCTTGACAGTTCATGGGCTGCTTCAGACAGTATGAACAGAGCAACTCCAAACAAAATGTTTCCTCATATTCGCTGTCATTGACGCACCTACCACATTGAACACACCGTGCTATGCAAAGTATGCATGCCCTGCATATCTGAGTGGGGTTTTCTTTTCTTTGACAACCCTCTGCAGGGCAATCATAAACCAACTTCAGGTTCTGGCACCTAGGGCACATTTCAATGTCAATGGCGCGATCATCCTCACAGGACAGATAAAAGTTTCCTCTGTAATAAAAATGAGGTTTTCGAGAATTCTGCTGCACAGGGTGATCAGCACCCAACAAGAATTTTAATTCTTCATAATGCTTCTGAGTCGCCCCATAGACCCCAGCAATCCTTAGATGCTTCACCCCATGTGCTCCCATAGACTTGAAAGCCTTTAAGCTACTTACGATGCCATCACTACTGAGTCTTGTACATCCAGGCACACTTAGCTGCAAGAAGGGAAAACACGTTTAGTGGATTAAAGGCAACACGGCAACAAAAGACCTAAAAAGTGGAAAGTCTATGTAGAGTCCATGCTATGTGAAGTTGCACAAAAAAATTGCTTCCAGTTGATTTCAATGTCATTCTACAAAGATGTTAATGAACAGAGAACAACAGGGTAATAATTTACAAAAAAATTCTCCCAGACATAGAAGTGACAGTGTGCATAAATGTGCAATATGGTTAGAGGACATACAAAAACTGATTCATCTGTACCCAGGGAGATACTTCAGTTCTTTCAATACTCACGTTTTTTTAGGCTATGCCTTCCTCCACACTTTAAATAATCAGGTTTTCTGTGCATATAATTCAAAAGAAAAAACGAACCATACACGTATATTACATGCATTTAAAACATAAAAAATCCAATAACCACCTACTAATATGTCCCTTAAATGAAATTTGCAAAGAAATTGACATTACAGATCACAGGTTCAATTTATGTCTGCTCATGTTGTTCCATATGAAGATTCAATGAAATAGAAACCAGTTTCACCAGACATGTATGAGCATACACATTTTAAAGAACATACCCGCACAATTTGTATTGGCGTATGATCATCTTAACCTTTCTACAGAATTGATGAATCTTAGACCACTAGAAGTAAAAAAATCATGGCCACAAAGACCTTTACTTGCAATTTCATTGATAAAAAAATCTCTTGTTACGATATATTCACAATCATTTAAAAGGACCCACAAATGTAATGAAAAAATCAACTTATATAACACCATCAACTAACCAAGCCCAACTACCTACAAATGAACCATATCAGTACCTTATGTGTCTAAAGCATTATTCAAGTTGCCAGGACATTATTCAAAATACAAATGATATATTTGTATCACGCTGACATTATTAAATAAAGATAAAATTACCTTAGTTAGCCTTCGATTACTTTCCAGCACACGCTTCAGTCCATCATCAGTAATCCTTGTGCAATCCACAAGGTTCAAGCATTGCAAATTACCCTGAGCCCTCTTGGTTAATTGCAAAAGAAAATCATCAGTAATCTTCTCATTCAATGGTTGATCTATGTGAATACTCGTCCACAGCAGGGGGTCACTCCTAACTGTAGTACACAGCGATCTGCAAACCTTCTCTACAACAAGGAGATCACGCACACCCAGATAAGAAAGCGCAAAACTCAAAGCTGCATGAGGATCCCCTTCCTCTCTGCCGCAACTAATCTCTGTACGCTCCTGCAATCCTTCTTCACTTCTCTGATCACCAACATCAACATTTCCATTCGAAAAGCTCAAAATGTCATCCTTGTTACAAACCAATCCAGCACCACCATAACTGAATGCCTCCCCTACCACTTCCTTCTCCCGAAAACACCCACCAGATCCACTTGCCACATTCAACTGGTGCTGAGACCCTCTATTCCCAGGAAATGCCTGGAACCTCATAGCATTATTCCAAAAAAAGTTAAGACCCGCAAAAAACTGACAATTCATGTCACTTGTTCCCACCTCATCCCTCCCATACCCAGCATAATCCACCTCCAAATCCTCCAGCCACCCAGTAATTGCAGCTGTAAACGTAGTACTAATATCCATCCCAAAAGGATCCGACGGCAAAAGATCAAGAATATCCGTTGACACAGACTCCTGAGATCCACACCTATTATCACCCCTATCCCTCCCATACTCAAAACAATCATCCATCTCCCGATTCGAATGCCAATTCCTAGCAAACCCATCTCCACTCTTCTCACCCTCAACAGAATACCCGTTCGCAATCCTCATTGGGGACACCAAATTGTCTTCTGTTAAATGTGAAGCAAAGATTGGTCTGTGCGAAAAGTTTAACGCCATAGATACTATTGTATACAAACCCCAACCAAATCTTTTGTACAAAATATATCAAACTGTATGCAAACCCTAAAATCGCTCTTTTTTTTTTTTTTTTTTTTTTTCTTTTTCGCTCTTTAATTTTTTTTTTTCTTTTTCTTCAAAAATAAATTAATGGGCGACAATAAAAACCAGCAAAGGATCAAAATTTCGAGGAAGATCTAAACCCTATTCTAAATCTAACAAGAAAACCCTCGATTTCGGTTGGCAAACTAAAACAACGCACCAAAAATTTCACAGAGTTTCTCGTGCAAGAACAGAACCCAGTATATATGTTAGCTAAAACAAACAAAACAAAAAAACGTGGGGTCAACCAAATTTCACCTATACAAAGAATCAATCAGTCAAAGTTTCTTCCTTATTTTCCCTCACCTAACCTAATCGAACAAAAACTAGGGTTTGCAACAAATCTACCACCGTAAACAGCTAATCGAAATCGAATCAAATCAAAAGATAAAGATTACCCCTAATTTGATTCCCGCGAACGCAATCGACAGATAAAAGCCAAATCTCTTGGCATCTAACCCAGAAAATTCTCGTTAAAAATTTGAACTTGAAGAGGAAAGCTTCGTGGGCTTTTTGGGGGTGAGTTGGGTTTGGAATAATTGGATCCGAAGAGAGAAGGTGGTGGTGGTGAGTCTGTCGACCGAGTTCAAAAGGAACGAGAACCAAATGAAGAGCGAGCGAGCGAGCGAGGAAATGAAACCAAAATATTTTTATTTGTTTAAAATTTTTATTTTTTTTTGTGTTATTTTTTTTCGTTTTTGTTTTTGTCTTTTAGAGAGAGAGTGGAAAGGGAACGGTGGATTGTCCGATTTAGGAGAGAGAAAGGTGAGGGTGGTACCGCCACGTGTCGGTTCGTTAAATATAGAGGTTTTTTTAACCTCAACCTATTCTTCGCAGCAAGATGTGGCGGGAGACTGCTCCGTTTTAACCTAATTTTTCGCTGTTTTATGTGTTTGTTGTTGGGCTGTTGGGGGCCGTTTATCTTGATCGGACGGCTGTGGAGGATGATGAACGGTTGTGAAGTGACTTGGAGGATGAGATTGGGTGTGAGTGACTGTAATTTTTGGGGGTGTTGAAGGGTCAGCATTGGTGATGGATGATCCGGGTCCATGCCAACCTGTGAGTCTAGACTTATCTGGACAAGAGGTCCGACCCGTGTAGATGGGAGGATAGTGGATTAACGGGTGAGATTACTTATAAGTTGATTATGTCGTTAATCAAGGGCAGTTTTCATGAAAATATTAGAACTCCTTGATACACCACTTACAAAGTCTGGACATCGACTTTTATGATTACGAAATAAGTTAATAATAATTCTTACTAAGAGAAAAAAATTACCACGTAAACTTTTAGGATGGTACATTCATAAATTTTATAGATTTCATATAGATTCTATTATAATTTTTTATTAAATCCAATGAAATATTTACGAATAGAGCAAGATTTGTGATAAACTTTTTTATTCATAAATTTTACTTTTAAATCCATTAAAATCCATTTTATTTCATTACTTTCATAAAATCTATAAAGTCAACCTAAACTTGTTTTGACTTTTTAATTGTATATATTGAATACCTAAATCTATATGGATTTTAATTGAATCCAAATAAATCTGAATTAGATACATCTAGATTTATATGAATTTTCATAAATTTCATATAAATCTAAATTAAATATACATAAATTCTAATGGATTCTTAAGAAATCAACAGATTTTTAAAATTATTTAAATTTTAATGAAATATTAAATTAAATACATCCTACCTAAAATGAGTTTGATAGAAATCGAACCATCGACATGTTAGTGAATTGGATTGTCTTACTCCTAATACTGCTTTGGCCGTGGAATATTCTTTATTTTGATTTTTAGTATGTTTATCTTAATCGATTACATACATTGATAATTTCGAATCAAATTACATTTAGTATTAGGCAATTAGTGGGGTTGGACTCAGCTAAAAAGTGGGATTGGTTGGATCAATCCGACTACATTTGCCAATCTTGACTTGAGCTCCACAAAAGAGGATTAAAGTCTAATCTCTTTATGATTAATCAAACTCATTTCTATAAAAACACATATACAATAACATGACTTCTCTTGGTGGAATATTTAAATTTTAATATTTATAATAAAACAGATAAATCATCACGTCATATTTAATAGACAACCACTATAGTAACAATATTTTGATTAGAATAATTATTATTAAATGAATAACACATCAAAAAGTTTGTTCACATGTGCATTATTCTCTTTTAAATCCCTTCTATGTATCATAATTTCTCTTGATTTCATTTTGCATAGGATGGTTGGCAATCAGTTATCAACCGTTATCATAGTTTGATCAACGATCAAATACATATATATATTGTTTGTTTAATAAAAAATATGTATATTGTTTGATTTGGACAAAGCTTCACAAAGTAAAATCCGACCCGATGGGAGTTTCAATTTTCAAAGCATACATACATATTATCTCTAGAAGTTATAAAGAAGAAATAAGACCATCAACGCATAAAGAAAGAATTTCGTGTTTCCCACGATGAAGAATCTACCTGTATGCCCAAAGAATTTTCATAACTTGAAGTTGTCAATAGCCTTAGCGCCGAAGCAAACTAAAAGAATGCAACAAACACAAAGCATTAGTAAGATGACGACAAGAAGCAACCACACAAGATCCAACAAAACAAGCATCTCATAAATGTTTCCGTGCTTGGAAACAGCTCAAGCTCAGTAAACCATAAAATATACTAAAGCAGTTTTCAATAGAACAAACGCGTCTCGAAAAAGGATAATAAGAATTCTTGAATCTTTCCACCATTTTTGATTAAAGATTTTAAAGTAAATCCGATGTAGCACAAAGGTCAAAAAATCGAACTGTCAAAAATCTTGGTCTGGTAAGGACAATAAAAGCGAAAATGTGGAGCAATTTTTGAATCTTTATGGAAATACAGTTCATCACGGTTAATTCCTAGACTTCTTTCTTGATTTGGATGAAGCCTTTGATTGATGCACAGTGGCATTCTGCGAGGATCCTTTGGAACTAGTGGCTTGACTTGCTGTCGAAATAGAAATGTTGGAACTGGTACCAGAGGCACCGGTATCATGTTTGTCTCTCACGACCGCACCCTGAGATCCTCTAACCTGAGCAGCTCTCTTATCCTTTCTCTTCGGACGGTAACTTGATCTCTCTCTCTTGGGAAGCCACCTTTCGGGGTCTGGTGGGGGACCAGGGTTTGCAGGGTCAAATCCTTTAGGGTACCTTGGCTTTCTCTTTCTCTTCTTCTTTGATTTCTCCTTCTTACCTTCCTCGTGTGCCTCACTGACCCCAACATGAGAAGCAACTTCAACATGTTTTGCCCCAGAAGTCTTCTCCAAACCATCCACATCAACCCCCTTCAACCCTGGCAACGGCTTCAGCTTCTTCTCATAAGTTTCAGCCTTGTTGACATCCACATGAGCAACAGTAGTTACAAGTCCAACCAATGCCTCAATACTTCCATGGGTGTTCACAAGCTCCTCGTAGAGACGGGAAGCATCCTCCTCCTGGCCGTGTCTAAGCTTGAAGGAAGCTGCCTCTTGCATTATAACACTGAGCTTATTGTCCTCGGTCATGGCATTCAACCACCATTTGACAGCAGAGTCAAGCACAGCCGCTGCACCTTTAATATCACCAGCACGCTCTTTAAGAGCCACAAGGGTAGCTACAGTGGCAGGCATGTGTTGGATATCAGGTACCTTAGCTAGGGACTCAGCTGCAATATGAGGGTGGTTGGCAGCAGCAGCAACCTGTGCCCTTGCCAAAAGAACAATTTTTGACTTCTCAGGGAACTTCTCTGCGAACTGCCCTAATATTTCTTCAGCTTTCCCAGCCTTGTTCTCTCTCACTAAGACAGCAGCTTGAAGCAACACTGGCATCATACTGTCTGGAAATAGGTCCGGCAATGTTGTAACAAGTTCTCGAGCCTGTAAAAGTTCATCAATGCAAATAATAAATCAAGTGAGTAAAATTACTCAAGTAGCTAGAGTCCTTTTCAGAGGGTGATTCGAAAAGGAGGTAGATCAGAAAGAAAAGTACAATATATTAATGATATACCTGATCCAACTTATTCGAATGAAGAAGTAAAAGCACTCGATTTGCATATATGACCTCCCTTTGCTTTGGTGAAAGCTTTGAGTCAAGTATACGAGCAAGCTGAAAATTCAGCACATCTTTCTCTTTGATCTTATCAAGTTTCCGTAGGCTATCGGAAATTTCTTTTGGACCTTTCACTGCAATGAGGTTGTTCACTGCCACAGCAAGTGATGGTTCATCCGCCACATTTCGGTTAATAATGTCTGTGTAACCTCCAATGGCCTCTTGTGTCTGTCCAAGGAGCTGATAAAAAAAGCCAATTTGGATTGTTGGCAAAATGGAGGAACAGAATAAGAGAAAAAAGAATGTACAATCTTTTCTTCTACCTGCTTAACATAGGCTAATTGGACAGTTATAGGAGCCAATTCAATCTCTATATCATCCTCAGCAAAGTTGTCCTCAGTCAGACTTTCCTGACCAATTCTGAAAACATAAACTCAAATATCAGTATCCAGAATCTTTATGAGAAATATTGGCTACATACATAAAATGGTAAAAATGGTAAATCTTTATGGTAAATATTGGCTACATACATAAAATGGTAAAAATGAACTGATTTATCATAACAAGGAAGAAAAACAAGTCATGGTATTACATAACTTTTCAAGCTCGGGAATATTCTCATAGCCATTCATTCCAAAGATCTACTAATAATTCTCAAATCAGGATGATCCACCCTAACCCACAATAAAAGAAAGAAAACATGAAAATGCCATCTGATATTAACTGTTCAGCCCCGACACAATCATACCATTAATGAAGCCTAAGTAAATATCCACAATAATTATCTTCATAACCATTTCTAACAATTTACAAATAATAAATCTCTAACAGAAGCAAAGCATAACAGAACTAACACAACAAGCTGTGAAAATATCCACTAGTTAGGAGTTACTATGGAATACTGCAGTGAGAATCTCTGCTTCCGATAATTCCTCCAAAAATTGTCTCTATCATCTCTTTACACATCTAAAAATGGTTAAACTTACTCATCTATCACTTTACATTCTCGGAATTGTATCAGAGCAAACACTCAAAATATATCTATATTTCTCTATAACAGAATTCGTTCCTATAACTACAACCAAAAAACCATTAAACAGTGATGCAGCATTTTTTCTTAACAAAGTAGGGAAAAAAAAATCAGTGTGTCAAAAGAAAAAACTAAACTCAACCATAAGCCTAGATAGATGAGGGTAACAAGAAACCTTTTTTGTGATTCTATTCTCTAATGAGTAGAGGGAAGGGTACAGTAATTCCCTGGGAAAAGTTCAAGAACAATAAGAAACATATTATAGCCTTCTTACAAACAACAATTTTCCTCATGAGTGTAAAAAAAACGTAGTGTCTGGTACATGTTATTATGAATTCTTAACTGAGAATTTCATACACTACTGGATCTTTTCACTCGCAGGTCTTATACTAACTAGTGTAAGATGACATTTAACGGGACTGAAGACGAAAAAACTAGTAAAAAAGAATTAATTTCTTATGAAGACAGACTCTTTGCCTGACAACACATTTCCAAATAGGGAAAAAAAAAATAATTGTATGCTTAGACTCTTGTCTTGTATGTCTCTAATTCCAGATATGTGAGTGCAGCACAAATATTCTCAATAATTTATTCTCTAAAGACATTTCAAAAATTTTTAAAAAAGGCGAAACTAAACTATAAGAATCTCCTAAGTATTCATAACAATAATTCAGTAACTATTAACCCGTCATATTATTGCTATATGATAACAAAAAGAGAACCTTTCGATAATGATAAATTCCGATATAAGATAAGTGCATTCTAACCTCCGTGCTGTCGACAAGAGTTGTTCCGCATCATTGTAGTTATTCCTTTCAATTAAAGAGCAAGCCGTATTGTATGCCAACTCAAAGCTGCTAGTTGCTTTAACCCTAAGTGCCTCCAATGCTCCTTGCACTTCAGAAGCCCGCCCAGCCGAAACCAAGCCAGCAACAAAATTAATTTCTAAAGAATCAATCTTGGACTTTTGAACCTTCCGATATTCATCCACACAGCCATCTAACTCTCCTAAACGATACAGAATCTGTGCCTTTAACAGTACAGTTGCATGATTGTTTTCGTGGCTTTTCAGTGACTCCAATGCTTCATTTAACTTGTTCTGCCTATATAAGCAGTATGCCTATTCAAAAATAGCAAAAAGAAAACTGGAAATCAATAATATAAGTCAATGTAGAATCATTTCAACGCGCAGCCTAAAATGATACAATGCAGGAAACTAAATCGCAATTAAACCAATGTTGAGGCCAGAATGGAAAAATAAGCTACTTGGAAGTATCATCTCATGTTTTTCTTAAACCACATGTAAACAAAATAAACATAAGAATACTTAGTTAACCGTGTATTTGATATCTAAACTACACAAAGGAAACACACGTCAACGACCTTCTTTTTCCCTTTTTTAAATAAGACATGAAAACTTTATTTGAACAAAACTACACACGCATCAACGACCTTAGCTAGTAAGCATAGTAGACGGTAACTATTCATGGCTAAAATTAACAATGCAGCGACATATAATCAAACGTATTTTAGCAACAATTTATCATACCATTATCAACAAAATTTACGAATCAAAATATCAAATGTATGTCTCCGATTAAACAAACTAATCGTAAAACACTGAAACCAAATCACGATTAAGACGTGAAAAACCTTGAAGTAGCTAAAATCAGTGAGAGGCTTCTGAGACGACTGAATCAAAGAGAGAGCAGCGTCGATGTTGTCTGCCTTTATCAAGGCTACGACTTTGCAGCGACTCGCGTCCTCATCGCCAGGCGCAATTGAGAGAACTGCGAAATCGAACACGTTTTGCAAGTCGCAAAATCAGAAATGGAGAGTTAAGTAGCGATAGATAAGTGAAGTAAAGTGAGTGAGAATTGGACCTTGATCTGCGACTTTGACGGCCTTTTCGAATTCGGATTGTTTGATGTGTCGGTCGAGAGTAGTGAATAGATCTTCGATGGCTGGCGGAGCCTGAGACGGAGAAGGTTTCGGTTTGTCTTTGGATTTCGGAGGCATCGTGAATTATCTCCAGTCGACAAGATTAGCGCTGGCGTTTTCTCGGATGCCAAACAGAAGACGGAGATTCAAGATTGTGACTGAAATGCAGATTTCGGCTGTCTCGCCCTTTTCGGCGTCTCGTGCTCTTCGATCTTTGCTTGGTTGAGGGCCGGGTCAACTTGTTGTTAGATCGTTACAGCCCAACTATGTGACAAAACAAATGGGCCGCATTAGGTAGTCCACGTCCATGCGGGAATTTGGAGAGCTTTTTTCAAAACACGTTTTGTAAGTAATGATGGTCCTTGCATAATATTCAAGATACTTTTTTCGAAAAAATTATAATAATCATCATGGACTTGTTATTTTAATTATCAATGTGTTTGATGATGTTGTCAATCCTGTTCAATAAGATATATGTCATTATTGCTTGTTCGAATGAATAAAAGGTTGAAACTTATTTAATGTATTTAATTTACTTAGAGCTAACAAAATATCTAAGTATATTTGTACAATAATACCACAAATCTAAAATTCCACTTGGAAATTATGCAATATTTTGATCATATTTGTAATATAATAATGAAGTGACGGTAAAGAGGATCCTTTTAGAATGGAAAAATTACGACAAAATTAAGAAGTGCATCGTTTAAAAAAAAAATGATAAGTGTATTATAATTGTTTAACAGAATTTTAATAATTTTGAACACATGGGAATTGCCAATTCGTGACAATCACAATTGATTTTTAGCCTCCATGCTATAAATATTGGTAGGTGGTGAGTGGTGATTAATTGTTGTGACGATATGATTGTGTTGGCCATGAAAATAATATGTATATCTAATTTCATTTTTAAACTCCTTTAGAATGGGTAGGGATCGATTTATAAGTTACTTGTCAGTGTGGTAAGCCCCCCTGATGCTTTAACTCAAAAGCGAGATCAGGTTTCGAGTAATAACATATATAAAACATGTATAATTTCAGTCCGATCCCTCATGTGTGAGGGTAATTACGTTTAAATCTCTTTGATTGGAGGACAATTTTTCCGTTAAATGTAGATCATTCTCTCCTACTTGTTAGGAAGTAAAGTTAGTAATAATATTGTGATTCGAGTTATACTTTAGAATCATTATTAAGAGATCCTGTTTGACATAAAATGTATTTGTAATATAAAAAAGAAAAAATTATTATTTTTTTTAGTTTTATTTTTTTTTTAAAAAAGGGTATGGTCCGTATGGATGACATTGAGTGATGTGCCAGCCAACTACCATTCACCGGACTGTAAATTGCCTAACATGTAGCCGATTATTATGTTGTAAAGCCTGTTTGCTTCCAATTCTCTGCAAGCATGTTGTGTTTTTAATGAGCCATGATACGACCATCAAATGCTGCTATTAAATACTTTATACGGGTCATTTTTCTCTCATGCCACTTTGATTTCATAAATCATACACCAACCACAAGAAATTAGTTACAAAAACAAGACGTTCGATTAGTATTGCTATTTGAATTGGTTATGTAAACAAGACTTGTTCGATTTATATTGCAATATAAGTATATATCTATCCACATTAAAATGAAATAGAAAATCTCAAATGGGACATCTATGTACCCACTCAATCTAAATACACTAATGTTAAAATATAAATACTATAAGATAACATATTTAAAAAAATATATATAAAAAGTTGGAATATGATAACTTTTAACATAAGATCATCCATAAAAATTGTTATGTAAATTAAACTTTCTCATAATTGCTTTTATAAATATAATTACATGATGATTATCAATGGGGTGAGAGTATTGCGATCCAAAAAAGTTTATGTAACACATTGATTACATGATGATATGATATGTGAGTTGTTAATATTACATTAATTATCACATCATCTCATAATTTACAAGATGTTGATAACTCACATGTTATATAATTTAGACATAAATTTAGATAAAAAAATTAAAAAACCTAACATTACTTATTTTAAAAAAAGTAATATTAAGTACATATTTATTACTCAAATAACGTGATAATTTTATATGTAATTACCATATCATCACTAATTAATTTCAAAACTAATATGATAACCACAAATCAGCTTGTTAAATCATTTAGGTAAAATTTTTGGAAGTGTAACATTATTTTTTAGAAAACTTTTCATACAAATGCACATGAAGGAATTTAAAATTTTATAAAAAAAAATGCATATTTCATGTAATTATTATTATGATTTATTGTAAACATATTTTATGTAATTATTAAGATTCATTAGTTAAACATTAATTGAAAAAAGAAAAAACGGTTTGGAAAAAAAAAAAAACAAATGATTTAAGTTCGGGGAGGGTACAATGGCCCAGTGTGTGAAAAGGCCGGCCCATCTTAACCGTAACGCCTGAAAACGATAGGTGCGCTAACATTTTGAAAATTGGAAGCAAATATCTGTCTTCCACACTCTCAGCTACGCTGGTTTCCCTCCCAACTCGCAATTGGCGTTTGGTCTGAGAAAAAACAGAAAAGCTAAAAAAATTTTAAAAAGGCAAGAAGAAGAGATGGAAAGTGAAAGAAACGGCGAGAAAACGTCCAAACAGAAGAAACGAGAGAGGAATCTGCTGGCCTTCACCGGAGCTACTGCTCTCGTCATCGTCGCAGTCAACCTCGCCGTCACCGCCTACAACTCTCACAGGAGAAAACGCAGGAACAAAGGTCTCAAATTTCAGCTTTTTCGAGGTTTTGCTTCGGATTCTGTTTGTGTGTGTTTTTTACTTCGTTTTTTAAAATTTTTGTTTTGTTGAATTTTAGATCTCAAAGGCTCTAATGTTCGCGTCTGTTTGTCGGCGTCTGAGATTCTCAAGTTAGTTGATAGAATCATCGCCAAGTCAAAACAAGTCCACGACGCAGTCGCTTCGGTTCCTCTTGACAAGGTATCCACTAAATTTTTATGTTTATTAGCTTTAATTATAGTTAAATTAAGCTAATATTCGAAGTTGTTTAAAATTTAAATTTCGCTCTTGTCAGGCAATCATTGCTTTGTATTCTGTTGAAGTTTTTACTCTCTTTGTAGAATTGCATCATTGCACGTAGTGAGAATGTGAGAGATCTCTGTTTTTATGGAAAAATGTCATCATGTTGTGGTGAAATTAAGCACTAACTCTGTTTTGTTTGTTGTATTTTTTCGATTAAAATGTGAAGGTTACGTATATGAATGTTATTGCGCCCTTAGCGGAGTTGGAGGCGCAGCAGTTTCCGCTGGTTCAATCTTGTGTGTTTCCTAAGTTGGTGTCTACTTCAGATGCTGTGTGTAAAGCAAGTGTTGAAGCAGAGCGGAGAATAGATGCTCATTTGTTGTCTTGCAGGTTTAACTTCTTTGTTTGGTTCATGTTATATTGTAGCGTACTTGGCATGATAGATGGATTGTTTTAAGGAGAACAAAGAACAGGCATTTACTGAAATTTATATTTAAGTAGCTAGGATGTTTTGATAATGTGTCCGTGTTATGATAAAATTTATTATTATATTTTTTATTGTTAACAATATGATCGAAACTAAGATTACCTTTGCATTTACTTAATAGAGATTGGAATTGAACAGTGTGTTATTTTATGCAAGCTGATTAGGAAGCGTGAGGATGTATACCGGGTCGTCAAAGCTTTCGCTGCAAGGGGAGAACGGATGACTCCTGAAGCTAAACGCTATATCCAGTCCTTGGTATGTAAATACTTTCATTTTCTGTTATCCTTTTCATTGTAATATGAATTAGGTTACTTGTTTGTATCTAGCAATGGTACATAGGGCAATGGGAAAGCTACCATGGTACTCATTTGTCAAGTGAAATTTTAGTAATTTTGTGACGACAACGTTGTCAAAAATAATTAATGCGTAGTCAAGATATATGTCATGTGTCATGGCTACACAAGGCAATGGGAAAGCTTTTGTTCACTCAGCAGAGCGGCATACCTTGGATTTTTGAATTTGCTCCATGCTGAGCTGTCAGCATTGCACCTAGGAATTTGATTTTTTTCTTTTCAGTATTCCCATTCAAATTTTTAATCAAGCTGCATCAGTTCATTCCAAATGTTAATTGCTTTTCTGACCAGTGACAGGTCAGAGACTTTGAGAGGAATGGATTGAACCTTACTGTAACCAAGAGAGAGGAAGTGCAGCGTTTGAGAACTCATATCAATGACCTAAGCTTGCGGTATGTTCGAAATTTGAATGATGATAGTACTTTCCTTCTCTTCACTCAGGCTGAGCTTCTTGGATTACCTCCACAGTTCCTTGAGGTTACTTTTTAACCACTCTCATCTATAATTTTTAGGGTTATTCTTAGTTAATATTTCAGATCACTAACTAATGTATAGGAAAATTGATCATGACCTCCTGAAAAAGTTCAATAAAATGTTAATTTTATACTTACCTTGTTATGTATTGTTTGTGAAAAATCAGCTGAAATTTCATCTATGAAATTTGTAATTTATGCTAGAATAGATTTGTTCCTGTGCAGAGTTTAGATAAATCTGAAGATGGTAAATTCAAGGTCACACTTAAAAGCCATCTTGTTGCAGCAGTGCTTGAGCTATGCAAGGTATGGCATTTGATGTGATCATTAATTCATTATAATGCCTCCTCCACCCGTGGAGTCATCTTTATTTGTTGCAAAGAAAATGTCATCACTTTGGAAATAAATGTACTTGAAGTTTTAGAATTATACTTTGCAGGTGGTTATGAAATTAAAGTTGAAGAGTTTCTTTCTATGAAAATTGAAAAAATGGGATTCCACTTGGCAAGATTAATCTCATACTTAAATTTATTTGCAGATTTGAATAGATGACATATGTGCAGTTTGGTCAAATATACATCTAGCGCTTGGTTTTGATGACTGTTCATTTAAGCTGAACATTTATTCTCTCCGTTTGTCATTGTTTTGGCTTATAACTACACTTGATGCAGCTTTTATGTAACATAGCGCTTCATGGATCATTGATGTCATAATCAACAATCTTTTTTAAACATTTGAAGGTAGGAACAACAAGGAGGTTAGTAGCTGTGGCATACGGAAAGAGATGTGGAGAACTCAATCTGTCTGTCTTGGAAAGTTTGGTAGGTATTATATATTGTATTTTCTTTTACTCAAAATCATAGTACGTTTGTTTAACAAATAATAAACTTGCTAATAATCATTCCTGTGCTTGGTTCATGACATGTATCAAATTGTCACCAAAACCTTAAGTTTTGCTCAAAATGTTCCTACTTTCTAATGAGTAGTTGTTAAATCGACTTTATTGACGTTTCTTGAAATCAACATAGCTGTAATCATTAAATTAAAATAATTGACAATGTTTATTTTGAGTGTTTTACTTGTGATTTTGTCAAGAAGGTTTGAAAAAATAAAAGTTACTTTTTTATTCTTGGAAGTCTTACAAAAGAGTACAATTGCCATTTACTTAGAATTCAACTCTTATTGGCTCTGTATAAAATTCTGCTGAAAGACATTTAATTTTGACCTTCCCTTTGCTTGATTTAGGTTGAATTGCGTCATAAATTTGCTCGTTTACTTGGCTATGCGAACTATGCAGACTATTCTGTTGATCTTAGAATGGCAAAGACTTCAACTAAGGTTCGTAGGATCTTTTCATTTTCTTGTGGTACAATTATGGGCAATGTTAATTGCAGGAAAAGACATGAGATTAGAAAGTGAATTTTCATAACCTTTTGTTTTATCTGGGCTAGTTGGAATGATTTGCAGTGGTTTCTCAATCCGAACAACTAATGTTAGATGGTTGCATTTATTGATGGTTATGTGGTGATTAACTTATTTTGTAATTATACCTTCTTCTCGTTAGATTGGGTTGTCTTCCTTCAACCCTATCACAGTAAGATGTTTTATTCTGTTTGCGTATGTGACTAATTGATATCCTTGATAATTGTATAAATTCTTTCTATAATTGCTAAGAAAATTGCTTTATGCCTAGTTTTAGCTCAATGTAGTACTTAAAACCCAGGAAATATGTTCCTGATATTTCCGTATATCTTTCAACAACTGCTTAGGATACAGCCTGATGTCTAATAATTACAACCTTCAATGTGATGATCAATTAAGTGTTAGGATATTGAATATTGATTTTATGTCTTGAAGGTATTAATGCTACCAATAATTTTCAAGATCAGCCAAACTTAATAGAATTCTATTGTTGATATATTCTGTGATCTGTTATATTATTTAATGGCGTTTCTGATTCTGTGTGTGTATTAGACTGTTAGTTACCTTGCCATTCCTGTAAATTTGAGCTGAGACATGAGTCAAGTGAATTGGGATGGTATAGCTCAATTTTCATCTATAAATTGTCTCAATTTTGAGATTACACCATGACAATGGAAAATATAATTCATGGGCTTTAAGAGTTAACTGTCTGCCGGCCACTTTGTTGAGGCTTTGTTTGGAAACTTAATAATTATGGAAAAATCGCTTCCAGAAATCATGGAATGGTCAACTGCACTGCATGATACACCTTATAGTAAATTCTATTTCCACCACAGTATCTATGAAGCTGATACTTATCAAAGTGTTTGTTCCTGCTATGTCCAGGTGTTTGAGTTCCTAGAGGAAATGTCTGCTAGTTTAAATGACTTGGCTGCTAGAGAACTTACAGTGTTGAAAGATTTGAAGGTTAGCATATATTTGGTGTTTGTTTACCGATGCCATGGTTTGTTTCATCTCTTATTGTTTTCTGTGTTTTGGGATATTAGAGGAAAGAAGAAGGGGAGCTTCCATTTGGAATTGAGGATCTATTATATTATATTAAGAGGGTTGAAGAACAGCAATTTGATCTGGACTTTAGAGCTCTTAAGCAGTACTTTCCTGTCAGTTTGGTTCTATCTGGCATCTTCAAAATATCACAAGACCTTTTTGGTAATTGTATATTGTTGGTTTATTAGGTTACAACTTTATAATTCTCTAATATTTGCTTTTGGCAAGCTGTATGAAGTCATTTGAACTGTCAAACTAATAAAAATTGTGCTATCTTTGCTTGATGTAGGTTTAAGATTTGAGGAAGTTGAAGATGCTGAGGTCTGGCATAGTGACGTTCAGGTTTTTTCAGTTTTCGACTTAAGTTCTAGTGAACTTCTGGGTTATTTTTATGTTGATATATATAAAAGGTACAATGATTGCTTCTATTGTTGTAAATACTTCTTCTTCTTCATTTTTTTTTTTTTCTTTCTGGGATTTACTTGTGCAAACCCTAAATATTGAATTATATTGCATAACAGGGAAGGGAAATATGGTCACACCTGTGTGGCTGCTCTTCAAAATGGTGCAGTGTCTTCAACTGGTGCCCGACAGGTGACTTTGCAAATCTAATTTGTGTTAATGTTGTGAACTAAACTTCTTAAACTTATATGCTTCTTGATGTGTTATATATTACTATATCCGTTTGTATATAAGAAAAGAAATAAACAGTTAAGCAATGTTGTCTTAACATCTCAAAACACTTTGATGATTTCCTTCTGACTTTCTGAGGCAGAGAGAAATAGTCATGATTGGTTATGAGAATTTGGAGTAAATTTGGAAGCAAAGAAGCATAAACCTTATGAAGAAAAACATATACTTCTGTATTATAATATGCCATTGGTAAACAGCAGAATATTACCTGCATTACCACAAACACTACAATTACCACACTGCCTGTCCCATTGGTTACATGGTATTGCTCCTTTCATTGTAACTTGTAGTATGACAACCATAATACACTGTTCCTATCTTTGCCACTGTGGCTGCCTCCATTTCATGGCAATATAGGCATGTTGCTTCATGTACTAATGATTACTGTTAGGACTGTTTAATCTTACCATTAACTTCTTCAGAGAAAGACCTACACAGTACCATCAACAATTTACAGCACTTGCCACCATTGCTTTCTTGAGCACTTTACTTGGGGAGTTCTGAAAGTACCTAGAAGAACTTTAGGAAGAGGGATAAATGTTGGATAATTGAACAAGCAAATTGTAGTGTCTGCTCACAATTAAGGACTATTTCTTAACTTCAATTTTAACCTGCCCTTTTTTTTCTCTTTTTAGCATAAAAATATTTTTATAATTTTTTGAAATTGAGGCAGACTCATGAAGTCTCCCAGTTGGTATTTTTGTATATCTGTTGGAATTGGGCCTGCTTGAATTATAATTGAGATTTTCATTTGAGATATGTGTAAAATTAGTTATGTGAAACTTTTTTGTTGAAACCAGAGACTAATGTGTAATTTATTTAATCGTTGGTTCTTTGACTAGATACCTGTGGCACTGTTGATGTCACAAATTCAAAAGGACATTGTTGGTCATCCAGGTTTATTGAGATTCTCTGAAGTGGTTAACCTTTTTCATGAGTTTGGCCATGTGGTATGTTTACTTTGGTTAAGTTTCCAGCTATGTTTTTCTTTTGACTAGTAAATATGTTTATTTCTGTGGAAAACAATATGTATATTAGTGTCTTTTGCGGTTATGTGTGACTAATATGATGTTTAATTATAATGAACATTTAGGTCCAACATATTTGCAACCGTGCATCATTTGCTAGATTTTCTGGGCTGCGTGTGGATGCTGACTTTGTTGAGATCCCTGCTCATTTGCTGGAAAACTGGTAAGTGATAAGTTGTCTTGGTCGGTATTCTAGTAAGTCAAATACGTGGTCACTTGCTGCTCTTTTGGAAAAACTTTTAGGTGTTTCGAAAGCTTCTCGTTGAAGTTGATATCTGGTTTCCATCAGGTGACGCTTTAGACATTTTGATGAGTCTTGATTTTCAAATTTTTTCTAGCAAGGTTTCTGTCTCTTTCTCTTCCTTGTAATGCTAATTACATTTATGTCATTTGTGGGGATTATATCATCTACATTTTATCTTGGTAGGATATCACAAAACCCATCAAGGATGAAGTATGTAAATCTCTTAAAAGATGGCGATATGCCTTTTCTGCTCTTAAACTGAAGCAAGAAATTCTTTATTGTAAGTCTTCTTAGTATATCTTTGTTCATGGAATGTCAATTTATTCGGTTGCTCAAGATACCATAAAAAGCTTGAAAAACATCTCGGTAAATTAGCATGTATGCCTACATTCTGTAATTCATGTCAGGAAAAGACTCAACTTCAGGTTATGTGGTAGAGTAAATGGCTATACAGATGTTTCCATTACATTTACGATTGCAGTTGGAAAATGTCTGTGGATGGAATGTTGAAGTATCAGTTACAATGATCCGGTTAGAAAATATTTTCCTAATACCTTTGGTTTAGCTTGAAATTTTTTGGTTTCAGGCATTTTTGATCAAATTGTACATTCAGCTGACAATGTTGACATTGTAGAGCTATTCAAGCATCTTCATTCAAAGGTAAGTAACTTCTAATAGTTCCTTCATTGAGTTGCATTTACGGGTAGTGTGGTTATTGATCTTTGTTTTCACAGGTGATGTTAGGTTTGCCAATGCTAGAAGGAACCAATCCGGCTTCATGTTTCCCTCGTAGTGCTATTGGTTATGAAGCTGCTTGTTACAGTCATATTTGGAGTGAGGTCTGAAGTACTACAATTTTTTAATGTTCAATTGCCTGTTTACCTTTAAGAGCGCCTTGTTCTCTGCAACAAATTCTGATCATCATTCTATATAATGAAGCATTAGCATTGATTTTTTTACTTCTGTGAAGTTGTCATTACGGAGGATTTATTTTCTCTTCATCATGACCCTTATAACAATCATTGCTGATGCATTAATGTCATATACAGGTGTTTGCTGCCGATATATTTGCTTCTAAGTTTCATGATGACAATCTTCTGAACCAGCATATTGGCATGCAGTTTAGAAACAAAGTAAGTCATTTAAATGGAATAACTATTGCTTATGAAGTTTTTATAGCTGATCTACTAATTTGTCAATTTCTACTTGACACTAGTGTTGACATGCTGCTGCCGATGTAGTGTTCTTATATGCTTTTGTAGAATGTCTCCCTTGTTAGTTTCCCGAGAGCTTGCATGTTACCTGCAGAAATTTGTCTGCCTTGAAATATTTCTCCCGATAATAGATTTACAGGATGCGCAACTTCCATTTTTTTGCTTTTGCCTGTAAATGATTTTTTATTTTCTTGGCAGGTATTGGCCCCGGGAGGGTCAAAGGAGCCTATAGAAATTCTTTCTGACTTTCTTGGAAGAGAACCATCAATTCAGGCTTTTGTTGACAGCAGAGCTGAATATGGTATATGATGCAGAATGGCTCTCAGTATCATTAACATCCGCTCCAATTTTTATACTCACTGCTAGATAAAATTCGCACAACAATGCACCATAACACCAAAACTTGCGTTGATTTTCAGAAGCCATCATGCCAATATGGTTGTACATCCTTCTTGTAATGCCGAAATACTTTAGCAGCAGTCAACACTTAATAGACATTGTCTTGCAGCAGTTCAAATTTTCAGTTGCTGATGGAAGCTCAAGCTATCAATCTTCCATTTTTGTTCATGTATATAGATTATAATTGTCAAGTCTTCATATCAAAATGTTCTTCATGATTATTTCTAGGATGATAGTGGAACATCAAATCCACTGGTAATTATCGTTTGAAGATATTCTCAGCTGCATGAAATAGAACGATAATTTTCTTCATTCAAGTTAGCTACACCAAAACTTAAAGCTACACAAATGCCCTTAGGATTCCCCATAGAAAAATAAAAGAAAAACATGTTTTTGTCTAAAGCGAGTGGTATTTACAGCTCGAGACAATGAAAAGGATTGTACTGCTTGAGTAATGGTGAGCTCAGCAGAATCCAAGGGAAATGCAATTATCAAATATCGACTTTGCACTGTAAGAGGATCTTCATTTTTTCCCAAATCATATCAATGATCGACCTCAACGGGCAAACACAAATTATGATGTGATTAAAGGTCAATGGTCTCAACTCTCAAGTGGCTGTGCTAGTGTGAGATTGAGGGTTGAAGATAACCGCAGATTCCGTTGGTTTACCATCATCTATCATTAAAGATACACAAATTGTATCAAATGTGTCTAACCACGGCTCGTAATTATTTCAGCCCATTTACATTAGAAAAGATGGTTCGTGCCTCTCTTTCTTTTCCTTCTTTCTCTTTGTGGGGATGATTTGAAGGGTAGGTATCATTTGTTCCCCTTTTTTAACTGGGCAAAACAATAGGTGGGAGATTTATTAATTTATTTATGTTGAATTCTACATCATACTACAAGTTGTCATTGAAGCTTAATTAAGTTGTTAAATTGTGCATTCAATAAATTCTAACAAACTATTTTTTTGTTTTTTAGAAACATTCTAACAACCTAATTTGACTAGGTTATTTGTTCACACTATATATGACATTTGAAAATCTAATTTTATAACGCATATTAATAAATACGTATGATGGTTTGAATTTATATATGGTTAAAAAAAAAAACTACACTAACCATTTAATTATTAATGATTATAAGATTATTAATTATAATAAATTTGTTTCCTAAACTATTTCGATTATAAAATTACAAAAAATAAAAAATAAAACAACTTGAATTTATAATCATCTAATCATTCATGATTTTATTGTGGTGGCATTATTAATATTATTATTAGAATAATTGCTAGACTACAAAATATTTTATTTAAATTCATGATTAAATGATGTGACATATGAATCGTTGAAATCTTATTAATTATCACATCCTTTATAAAATTTTAACAACTCATATATCATATCATTTAAGTATGATTTTGAGTAAAAGTAATACTAAACTTTTTAAATATTTTATCCAAATTTAAGTCCAAATAATGTGATATGTGAGTTGTCAAAATCCAATTAATTATCATATGATTTTATGATTTAACAAATCATATTTAAATATTAATTTAAATAAAATATTTGAGAAACTTAGTATCACTTTTATTATTAACCATAGTGACTGGCCATCACGGTAACATTATTTGGACAAAAACGACGCCGTAGAAACCACTAGTTTCTGGTTTTACCGGTTCCGGTTTCTGGAATCTTGCTCCAAATTTTTTTCTTTTGACTTGACTCCTCGAGGCAGCCCAGAACCGAGTCCAAAGAAAACTTACAAAGATTCATTAAAGTCATCTGAGTACTAATAAGCAGAAACCAATCACACACGAGAGCCAAAAAAAAAAAAAAAAAATCTCCCTAGTAGTCAACAAACAACAATCAAGCAAGAGCACCACAAATTTGAATTTTTTTCTTCTTTTTGCAAGTAGTAGTACTATATACTGGTTAATTACTACTTCTAATCGTATAATTCTATTTTATTCAATGTTTGGTCGCATTGCATGTGCCCTTGTTTACAGTTTTCTTGCACGAGTTTTTCCATCTTTATTTTATTATTATTGTTATTGTTAATGCAATGAATGTAGTTGGTTTTGATTTTTTCATGTTTTACTGGTGAAGAACAGAGAAGGATAAAAAGGTTGTCTCTCAGTTTGATATTTTGTTGCTGATCTTGTGGTTTGCTCTTCTGGGTTTTATAGCTCTAGTCATAAAGTTTGAATTTTGGGAAGTGGGTTTTTGTTTAGAGCACAACGTGTGGTCGATTGCGATTGGGGAAATCAGGGTTATGTTGGTTTTGTGATTGTGGGGTTTTTCTGTTCATGGAATTTGACTAGTGTTAGTTGGATTGAGTAGTGAGGAGGATTTGGGGTTTGGGTTGTGGACTTAAGTGGGTGGCATTGTTTTGTAGATGTGAGTTATGTTCAAACAGATACTAAAGAAGATTCCCCGTAAGTTGTCTAAGACAACTGATAATCGTGAAAATGGTGGAAACTCTGCTGCCCATTTGAGTTATTCGACTGGTTCAAGGAGTAGTGATGTGGGGAAAAGTAAAGCTGGGAATTCAAATCTTGTATCTGCTCAGCTGATTGATTCTGTGTTAGATGCGGTGCGAAATAATGGCGATAAAATGCAGCGAGGTGTCAATTCGAAGATGAATGGGAATTCGGCGTTTTCTTGTTTCGAATCGTTGCCTGGATTAAAAGATGTTCCAAGTTCAGAGAAGCAGAATTTGTTTATAAAAAAGTTGAACTTGTGTTGTGTTGTGTTTGACTTCAATGACGCAACAAAGAACCTTAAGGAAAAGGAGATCAAGCGACAAACGTTGTTGGAGTTGGTGGATTACGTGACTTCTGTGAATGGGAAGTTTTCTGAAACTGTTATTCAGGAAGTTGTAAAAATGGTGTCCGCAAATTTGTTTAGGGCTTTCACTCTACCACAAGAGAACAAAGTTGTGGAAGGTTTTGATTTAGAAGATGAAGAGCCTTCGATGGATCCTGCGTGGCCTCACTTGCAAATGGTATATGAGTTTTTGTTAAGGTTTGTCGCTTCTCCTGAGACAGATGTGAAATTAGCCAAAAGGTACATTGATCAAATTTTCATTCTCAAGTTGCTGGATTTGTTTGACTCTGAAGATCCTAGGGAGAGAGAATACTTGAAAACAATTCTTCACCGAATCTATGGCAAATTTATGGTACATCGTCCATACATCAGGAAAGCTATAAACAACATTTTTTACCAATTTATATTTGAGACTGAGAAGCATAATGGGATTGCGGAACTTTTAGAAATCTTGGGCAGTATAATTAATGGGTTTGCTCTGCCACTGAAAGAAGAACATAAATTGTTTCTTATTCGAGCGCTAATTCCCCTGCACAAACCAAAATGCTTAGCTATGTACCATCAGCAATTATCTTATTGCATTACACAGTTTGTGGAGAAAGATTGCAAGCTTGCAGATGCTGTCATAAGGGGTTTGTTAAAGTACTGGCCCGTGACAAATAGCTCGAAGGAAGTCATGTTCCTGAATGAATTGGAGGAAGTTTTAGAAGCAACCCAGCCAGCAGAGTTCCAGCGCTGTATGGTGCCCTTGTTTCGACAAATTGCTGCTTGTTTAAACAGTTTGCACTTTCAGGTAGTAACTAGCAAGTTTAAAATGTTTATTTTTTCACTTTTTCTTTGCTTTTAAATTCTTAGTTCTTATTTGTTTAGTTTTCTTCATTTAAGCACAGCTTGCGTTGTTTGTTCAACATGCTTGAAATCTTTGACCTTGGATTATACTAAGTCCTTTAAAGTGGAAAGCGATCTCTGAAATTTTATTTTTCCTGATCAATATTGGATGCATTTTGCTTAACCCTGAACATTTGTGGTGTTATTACTGTCTCAGTTTTGTTTAGTATAATTAATTTAGAGTGATGAAATACATGCGGAAAAGGTTAATTCAATTTTGTTTAGTATAATTAATTTAGAGTGATGAAATACATGCGGAAAAGGTTAATCTTAATTATTATTGTGAATAGCAGATGCAAAATTTTGCAAACAAGATATTGAAAAATTAGGTGGAATATGGTCCTGTATCGTATGACAGTCAAAGAATTTGCCATATGCTGGCAGCTTTTGGTGGGGTATCATGACTGAATCTTACCTTCTTGTAAAAAGCATGGACAGATTTCATGCCACCTTATTCCACCAAAGGTGATGTTACATAGAGAAATCGAGAGGACAAATTTGTGGTGCACAGAGAGGCACATATTGGCATCATACTTTGATGGAAATAGAATGGAAACCATGCAAATGATACTTGTTTGCAATCATCCTGCACATTGCAGGGGGCGGCTATGTGATCCAGAGGATATACTGGCATCTAGAAGTGTGTATCTTTGCATTGGAAAAGTTAATGCATGGGAAATTTTATATAGATGAGGAAAAAAATAAATCAATTTACATTACTAATTAACAAACAGCAGTATGCCTAGGGTCGTTTATTAATGATACAAGAAGTATAGAAGTAAGCGTTCCTATTGAACAGGAATTTTGGTGAGGGGCATTATTGGTCGAAGTAGATAGTTAGGAAGGTGCTGTTAATGGTAAAATGAGATTTGAGTGGTAATGGGACCAGGTTCTAATTTTATTCCTAATCTTGAAGTTATGGCGGGTTAGCATGGTGAGGTTAATGCAGTCTTTCTTGTAGTTTCAATTTCTCTCGTGATGCTGGTGCTTTCATGTGTTTTGCTACTTATGCTGCACATGTCTGAATAGCTCTAGGAAAATTAAGCAAGCTCCTTGGATTCCGACTTTATAAAGTAGTAGTACTTTAATTGATTAGATCTTTGTGACCTGCAGATATTGGTTGGTCTTGAAGCTAAAACCAGCTTTTCCTACTCTATGTTCATTGTTGTTTTATTGTAACTCTAAAAGTTAACTCATTGCACAAATTTAAAATCATAAACTACAGATCGGGAGTATCATTATGCTGTTCAAAATGGCAAAAGAAAATTCCTGATTCTTACTCTTGCAATTTATTCCTAAGTAGGTCATTCTTAAAGCTAAATTTAGAGGGCTTGAAAGTACTAAAATCCTTGTTTATCCTACTTACTCTCTGAATTATTGAATTTGGTATGGCCAATGAACTGCTTTGTGAAGATGCTGATGTTTTCTGCTTTCTGCTTATTTTGATGGCAAAGTACCAAGGCAGTGATATTATGTAGTGTTAATTTACTTCTTTTGTTGAAGTGGTCATGTCAGTTGAAATGGGCAATCAAGCTGAGTATATAATAGTCTTAGGTAAATCCAAACTGTAAGTGTTGTTGGACATCATTGGTTAATTTAATTCAGGCTGACAAGATGCTTTACTTATGATTTATTCTCATTGATTGTAAGGGAATAATGTTTTTTGAAATTTTACTATTGATAGACACTGCAATGGTGATAAACTTTTGCTTTTCACACTGGTTTAAATTCAGTCAGATGCACTATGACCAAACCTTTATACTTTAATACACAGAATTCTCACTATTCTCAAACTGGCGTTAAATTGGGTAGTATGTTGAATCCTAAAGCTTTGTAGTCAGGAACTGTGACCTCATGGTTGGATGTCAAAGATCTTATCACTCAATTTACAGCTTGATGTTTATCACCAAATTGTTAGACAAAGATTTTGGCCAATTTCAGCTGTAGATTTTATGATATTTTCTTAATTTCAGTTGTATGGTTTGGTTTATTTATACTTTATTGTGATATTATGATGATTAACTGATAGCTTCCACCCATCAGTGTCCCTGAAGCTAACTTTAGGCAATGAATGCGTGCCTTTTCAGGTAGCAGAGAGAGCTTTGTTCTTGTGGAACAATGATCACATTGAAAACTTAATTATACAAAATCGTAAGGTTATACTCCCTATAATCTTCCCTGCCCTGGAGAAAAATGTTAAAAATCATTGGAATCAGGCTGTCCGCAGTTTGACCTTAAATGTCCGCAAGATTTTCTTTGATCTTGATCCTGAGTTGTACAAGGAGTGCTTAGTTAATGTTCAGGAAGATGAGTCACAAGAAGATGAGATTGCAGCAAGACGTGAAGCCACGTGGAAATGTTTACAAGACCTTGCAGAAGGAAAAGCTACTAATGAACGATCAGTGCTTGTTCCCTGAAAGAAGCACCCTTCCATCTCTTCAGGTTTGGGAGAGAGAGCGATTTGTTGATAGTTTCAATGATAGTCAATTTTTTTTGTTTAGATGGTAATATTATTCATGTGGTGGAATATTCATGCATTGTTTCTCACTTATCATAAAAGAAATCCAAGATATGATAGAAGGATTGTGGCCAATCGCTCAAGTCCAAAAAAGCATTTGGTTAGATTTATCTTTTCATTCTTAAAGTTTTGCCTTGCACATTAGCTTTAAATTAATGACAATGTAATTGCTACCTACTAGAAATTTTAAAGTGCATTAAGAGTAGGATCCAATGAGTGGAGAAAGTGAAAATCAATTCACAAATCAAACCCTTATATACATTGCATCGAGTCTTTCTTCATTCTTAATTGCCTTTTGTTGTGTTTTCTTCCCTCATTATTTGCTAGAGAAATTGTATCAACTCTTAAATTTGTTTAGAATATTTGGTAAGGCTAGTGCTGCTTTTCCATGCTCTCTAGTCACCATCATTACTGCAGGATGATTTTGCACACACATTGGTGTGGGGGGTGCATTAATAAATTTTTGAGATTGTTGATAAGCTTACTTATATTGCTCGCAGACTTACTCATATTTATACATTTTCACTAACTTTTCTCTACCATTTTATATGCATATTTAGACTTTTAGTTAGAGAGACAGTAGCTGATGATTCCTTGCTGTGACTGTAATTCATCTTCCAAGCTGTGGGTTAAAATTGGCAGCACTGAAAATGGTCATTGAAGTATAAAAAAACACAAACTTTGCTCCACTGAAGGTTGATGATCACTAACAATTATGAAGTGCCCATCTCTGCAATGATGTTCATCCACTAAACAACTTTCTACTGGTTTGCATTTTGCATATGTTCCTTTACAATATCAGCATTTGGCTTCATATTTACCCTAACCCTGATTAATCACTTACCTTAATGATTTCATGGATTGAGTATTCAGGATTGTTTCTGATATAATTCAAGACATTCTTAAATATATATATATATATATATTTTCTTATATTAAAAAATAAATTAAAATAGTTCCAAGTTCAGAGAGCAGAAGAACTAACATGAAGTAAAGTTCACTTGAATTTGTTCATTTTATAATAACATTAATAAAAACAGAAAGCCTACTTGAAGTTGAAGGAAAACTACTCTCCTTACATAATTGGACAGCAAGCAAGATATGCCTTAAAAAATGGTGGCCTATCTAGTTGTAAGGGGGACAGTAAATAATAATTTATCTAATCATTTGTTTAATCTGACCTTCTATTCATGATATCGTGTGTCTTTTGTTCAGGTTGATAAATTTTGAATGTTAAATCAATGATACCAAAGTGTTAACCTAAGGTTTTTCATGTTAAAGTAATGATACCAAATTGTCACCTTTTGTATTATTTTTAGTCTGAGTTATAAAGATGTGATGTTATATACTAAATTATAAAGTTTGTGAGTCATATAATTAAATATTCTTCTCTTTCGAACTTCGATTGAAAAAAAAAAATTTATTAAAAAAATATAAAGAAATTAAATAATAACTAGTTTGGAAAACATAACGAGTTTTACCTCACCACAGAAGCTAACACATACAAGAGAATTTAAAAACAGAAAAGATGACCTGCACATTACATATAATGGAATGCACCAAAAGACTAAAAGGGATTTACAAATGGAGTACTTTTATACAGATGTTGTCCTTTTATGTTCTACTTTTATACAGATGTTATCCTTTTATGTTCTTTCTTTACACCAAAACTATTGAACAACTTGGTATAATAAGTTACTTAAAAAAAAAAAAAAACTTGGTATAATAAGGTTATGGATTATATTTAAATGCACAAGGGTTGTCACCATTTTGCAAACACACTTGCAATTAGATTAGTACTTTAATTAATGGGTTCTTTTTCTTAGCTTGTGAGACAAATCGTTTTTACAGGTTGGCCAAAAAATAATTTCAAAGCAAAAATAAAAAGTTTAACAATGAAGCAGATACCAAAGAGATTTAGCCAAAAATAAAAAATACAAAACTTTATTGTTCATGAGATATTATAATAAACGTGATTAAAAATCCCAATAACTTGTGTCATTTAAATAAGCACTTATACTTTATTTTGAAAAATAAATTTAATGTAATATTACATCATATAAGTGATAATTAATTGTGATAAATTTTGGTCTCTATATTTCCCTTTATATTATTAGTTAACTTGTTTTTTTTTTTGTTGTTTTGATTCATTAGTATTATATATATTATTACGAGAATAAATATGCAATCAAGTATTTTAAATAGATCCATTAAGACGTGATCCGAAAAGGGTACTTCCTGTAGAAGAAAGAATGAATCTCAAAAGATAGAAGAAGGCCCCATATATTGAGAGAAAAGTTGATCACTGTAAGAACGATTGTGATGAGTCCATCTTGACACACAGATATAACAATGTGGCCTGCCGGCATCGTGCCTTTACTCGAGCTAACTTGTTGTGACCTGTGAGTGAATAAGGTAGGAATTAGACATGGTGGATGGGTCCCATCATTTGAAAGTGTGTGATCACGTTCTGATTTGGCAAATGCGGTACTGCAGTTGCTGAGGACTGAGGTTGATAACATTGTACAAAAGCCTATATTAACATGAGCATAAAAAGAAAAAAAAAAACAATTCCTATATTAACATATAAATTAAAAATCTTAATCAAAACAAAAGTCTATCTGTTCTGCTGTCTAATGTGTAAACTAAAAGCTCCCAAGTGAATTAAGATTGTTTTCAACGATCAATCAACATTTTCAACCCCCCACAGCCACTTGATGATATCATTAATTATTATTATTTTTTTAAAAAGAAACAAAAAAGAAGATATTAGAGATAGAAAGAGAAAGACAGTTTCTTTTCAAGATCCTCTCTTTTGTCAACTTTTTTTTTTTTTTAATTTTAATTATGATTTTAATCTACTTAGATTAGATTAGATGTTCCCATTTACGGACAGTGAATGTTCCTTCCATCTTCGGGCTACCACTTTGGTCGGTTCATACTCTCTCTCTCTCTCTCTCTCTCTCTCTTCCTGTCCAAAGTGATTGGAAAAAAGCAAGAAACCCAACGACAAAAAAAAGGTGTTTCTTTGCTTGAATTTGCTTCTCCACTACCCTTGAAAACCTTTTTAGTGTCTGTGTAAGTATCGATTCTTCTAGTTTATTCTTTATCTCATCTGGGTTTGGTTTTGTTTTCATTTTTGTAGTATTTTTCTGTTAAGAGTTTTGTTTTTGTTTTTGATTGTTATGTAAAAAAAATGCTAATTCGGTGGTTGTTGATTGATCCCAGATCCTGTCATCGGCTGTGTAGGTGCTGCTGATTGTGGAGCAAGCAGGAAGAAGAGTCTAGAGACGTGAAAGAGAAGAGCTTGGTGAAGAGTAGCTTCTGGTGGTGGTGGGTTAAGTTGGTGCTTGTTATGGTTGGTTGTTTGTTTGTTTGCCTTTTTGATATCTGCATCTGGGTTGGTTCTTTGAGTTTGAGTCAAAAAGGTTGTCAATGAAAGTTGTTCAAATTTAATCAGAGGCATCATGTGTCAAAACAAGAGGTTGTGTTTTGACTCTTTGAAGGGTAGTAGTACTGGGATTTGTGTGATATTCAATTGGAGGTGGGTATTTTTAGCTGGTGTTATGGTTGATTTTATTGGTTCTGTTTGTTGTATGTCTTGAAATGGATTTTGTGCATCTGGGGTTTTGGTCTTTTATTGTTATGTGGAGGTTATTGTTTCTTTAATGGATTGGCTTCTGCTTTGAAGTAACCTCCTCCGGGTCTCAGCTGGGTTTATCCAGGACTTTGTGCTCAGTGTTGAAAATTTTTTTCAGCTATGATCAAACAGATACTTGGTAGGCTTCCTAGGAAGCCATCCAAGTCATCTGAAAATCGCGAATTTGGGGGTTCATCTGCCCCTTCGATCAATGCTTCTACCGGTTCAAGAAGCAACGATCCTGTGAGTAATAGTTCACTGAATTTGGACCACACACCTCTTTCAGGCCCCAATATTGCTTCTAACTTGGGATATGGTGAGGGAAGTAAGTTCCCCCAAGTTGGACATCCGAAACTGAATGGGAACACGGTTGTTGCTTCCTATGAAGCGTTGCCGGGATTTAGGGATGTTCCAAGCTCTGAAAAGCAAAGCTTGCTTATTAGAAAAATGAATTTGTGCTGTGTTATGTTTGACTTCACTGACCCTACAAAGAATTTGAAAGAGAAGGACATCAAACGGCAGACATTGCTTGAGCTTGTGGATTATATTACTTCTGCAAATGCGAAATTCACAGAGACTGTCATGCAAGAAGTCATCAAGATGGTATCTGTGAATTTATTTAGGCCACTTACACCACAACCCCGTGAGAACAAGGTTTTAGAAGCGTTTGATCTGGAAGAGGAAGATCCTTTGATGGACCCGGCATGGCCTCATTTGCAAATTGTGTATGAATTCCTTCTGAGGTTTGTTGCATCTCCCGAGACAGATGCAAAGTTGGCGAAAAGATACATAGATCACTCATTTGTTCTCAAGTTGTTAGATCTCTTTGATTCTGAAGATCCTAGGGAAAGGGAGTATCTGAAAACAATTTTACATCGTATCTATGGAAAGTTTATGGTGCATCGACCATTTATTAGGAAAGCTATCAACAACATTTTCTTTCGTTTTATTTTTGAAACGGAGAAGCATAATGGAATTGCTGAGCTTTTAGAGGTTTTGGGCAGCATAATCAATGGGTTTGCTCTTCCACTTAAAGAAGAGCACAAATTGTTCCTTGTGCGGGCCCTAATTCCCCTTCACAAACCAAAATGCCTACCAATGTACCATCAGCCATTATCCTACTGCATTACTCAGTTTGTGGAGAAAGACTGCAAGCTCGCTGACACTATTATAAGGGGTTTGTTGAAGTATTGGCCGATCACTAATAGTTCAAAGGAGGTTATGTTCCTAAGTGAGCTAGAGGAAGTTTTAGAAGCAACTCAGCCAGCCGAGTTTCAAAGATGTATGGTTCCCTTGTTCCGTCAAATTGCACGTTGCTTGAGCAGTTCACACTTCCAGGTAATGAGCCATCAACATTTGATCTTTATGTGTCTTGCTTTTTTGTCCCCCCATTTTGCTTGAAATGTGCCTCCGACCTTGAACTGGATTTTTCAGATGTTTTGTTTATCTCCACTAGTTTCTTTAGTTCTTTTCCGTAGTATTTTTTGAAGTCCTAAGAAGGGCTGACAAATATATTACTTCCCTAGACAATTTGGAAAGTGTGATTTCCTATTTTCTTGCTTATGTTTTGTTTTAGACTTTTCCTTTGGTCAATTATACATTATGTATGTCTATATTAAGTTAATTAAGAGAAGGGCTATCAGTCTTCGAAGGAGGCACCTGAAAATTTGCTGTAATTACTAATAATCTTTTTGTCAATATTTGGGTGAATTTGTACTGCATGAATGTATTGTTTTTGGATGACCCTTCACAGTAGGAGAAAAATTATTTAAATAATTAAAAAAAAAAAAAAAAATTGCTGGGAGAAAAGGATGTGGAGGCTCATAGTTCAGCAAGTTTCTTTAGAAAGTATCCTGCTGGATTACAGATATTGTTGCAGGTCATAAGATATCTGGAGCTGAGATTCCATGAATGCAGTGGATGAGGTGTGCATGAAATGCATTTTTGGCTTCATTAATAAGGACACAAGTTGCAGTGCAATGCAATGGTGACAGGGATGGAACTGTGTGGTAACTATTAATTGCAGCGGTGGTTCCCTGTTGGTGGCAGGTGTACTGTTGGTAATCTTCTATGGCAATGTGGTGATGTTGAAATTAATGTAGTAGGTTGGAATGTGATTCTGGTGCAAGTGGTAAAAATGGTGCAGGCTTGTCGAAAGCTGTGGTAAGGTGGTAAACTTGGATGACTGGCAGAGGGGCACTGGTGTGGTTGTGGTGATTGTTTCCTTACAGTGAAGGTGTTTACAGCGTTATGTTTGTGGTGGCATCAACCAGAATACTTACTAAATTCTTTCAACTATAAACTTTAAGCTAAATTCTTTCAACCATAAACTTCAAGCTAAGTGTTTGTATTTTGCTTCAATTAGATTTAGTGTAGTTTTCTGCATAGCCTTTGCTTTTTTAGGTGTGTTTGTCTTTAGTAGTTGGCAGTGGACGGTGATCATTGAGCTGGGAGTTGTCCTGTTGTCAATTCTACTGATTGGGGTTCATTAAAGTAGTACTACATACCGTTGACTAGGTTTTAATGTTATAAATTTGGTTAACTTTTCTCTAATCACTTCGATATGTGAGTGTCGCTGTTAATTTTGAGATCATCTTTGAGGAAAAATCTTGGGATCATTTTCAAAGCTTACTTATTGTATTTTTAATTTGTTCAAGTAAGTCCTCCCCGACCCCTAACAAATGGAAAATCAAACTGCCCATCTTACTTAAGCATACAAGATCTTACCAGTAAAACTAACTGGTATCCATTCTCAAAGCCTATTTGAATGCTTGCATACTATATCACTTTTAAACTTAACCAAATGAAGTTAAAATGAGATTCACTTTAATTTATGGATGGAGCATGCCGTATTCATGGTAGAATGAGTGGTGGAGTCACATGGGGACTGTTCGATGTTATTATGCCCAAACCTTGTATAAGTGTTGTGATAATGGTTGTTGTTGTACTGCCATAATGAGTGATATTGACCAAAATCTGTTCCCTTTTACAACATTATTAAGTTTGTTTGACTTGCGTAAATGTGAAAAGGCTGTGAATGTTTCATGCAAGTAGTGTTTCGTGGAATATATTTATTGAAATCAGGCTCCTGAATGAAATGCTGATTTTAGTGTTTCATGATGTTGATGCCGTATATACATTGCTCATATACAAACCTAGTTTTAGCTTTGACAGAATGTGAATTGTATGAGCCATCGTATTCTGAATTATTTTCTGTCCACTTTTATTGTTGTTAGGTGGCAGAAAGGGCTTTGTACTTGTGGAACAATGATCATATTGAGAATTTAATCAGAATAAACCGAAAGGTCATACTGCCCATTGTATTTCCTGCCTTGGAGAAAAATGGTCGGAACCACTGGAATCAGTTGGTCCAAAGCTTGACACTTAATGTTCGCAAGATATTCTCTGAAATTGATCCGGAGCTATTTGAGGAGTGTTTGCACAAGTTCCAGGAGGATGAAGCAAAAGTAGGGGAGCTGAAAACAAAACATGATGCCACATGGAAGCGCTTGGAAGATATTGCTGCGACCAAAGCTGCAAGTAGTGAAGCAGTTCTTGTACCCTGCATAATACCTGCCACGCTGTCAAGCTAGTGATACAAAGATACCTTTTTGCAGTAAAAGAATCAATGGACTGGTGTTGTAACTGCGGGATGGATAGATGGTTAATGTGCTTTAAGGGATTTGTGGGATGATGTTCATACTCTTTGCTGCTTGTACTATTAATTTTTGGATTGTCAGTAGTCTAATGGTCATAAACTATCAATGTAGCAAAGCGGTCCAGAGTTGTGGTGTTTGCGCGCTACCATCTACTGGGTGCTTTACAAACAGGAACTATTGCTGTAGTCTTCAACCACGTCAGGGGAGATGTGGAGAGTAATTTTGGCATTTATATTGTTGATATTTTGAGGAGGTACATGAAGGAGCTAGCTTTGATCACAGGTAATTTATGCACTTGGCTCTGGTTTTAATCAGTTCTCACTTGCTGAACTGCTTGAGCTCATTTCCTTTGTTGTATTGCATATATTTATTTATTGTTCTTAGAAGTGACACCTTTGGTTTGTGTGCATTCCTATTTGTACAAATATTAATATATGTGAACGAGTTTAATGGGGGATATCATGAATTGTTTTTGGTGTTTCATTCTCTGTCTCTCTCTTGTGCTATAACCTGCCCATGCCTGCAATATATCTCAACTTCCACTACAGTTGTTCCACAGATTCCAGCATTTCTTCATTCATATTAATTCTATGGCTCCATCTGCTGCATGAAAGATCTATTACGTGCTTTAATGTTGGATAATAATAAGCTTTGTTGAGAGACCACGTTTTGAGCATATTATGAGACAGTCTGTCTACTAAGCCGATAATATTTGCTTTAGGTTAAAAAGCAAACATCTTTCATTCTCAAGGTTTTTGTTTTGGCCCATTTTGCCAAAGGTTTACTCTAAGTGTCGTTTACCCGCAAGTCCTTATACTTATTCACGAGTGCCTAAGTGAGTGTTGCTAGCAGTGCGGATTCTTGTAGGTTTGCTAAGTGAATGTCGGTAGCAGTGCAAATTCTAGCAATCTACAAGGTAGGCAGAAAATCTCTTAAACTATAGGTGAATTAGCTCTATGAAGACATCTAATGCGTTATTTATTTTGTTAAATTTAAACAGGCCTCAGCCAGAGCATAACATTCAGCTAATTTTTACCATCAAACACCTGAAAAATGCAGCTTTACTCGCTATATTTATAGGTGCTCACAGTGTCATATATGAGCAGGATGATTTCTCATGAAATTGTCTGCTTACAAGCAGCAACACACACACATATATACATACATATATATATATATATATATACACATATATATATCTGTGTGTGTGTGTGTGTGTGTTGTTACCTCATATTGTCCTCATGACTTATTCACATTTTGTCAAGTGCAAATAGCTCAAATCACAAAACCTTGCTGTATGCACATTTGATAATAGCCAGTCTCGTTAAACTTCCCTCTCCAATCCAACCCCATCTCATTTCAGGGTCAGTTTATAATTCCTTTCTTGTGTTTTTCTATTGTGCTATTCTACCTCGTTGAATCTGCTCAATAATTTCTGTTCTAAACCCACTTGCCGGAAGGATAAAATTCAATATATGGAGCGCATGCTATCTGAAATTCTTAAGCATTCCAAGAATGTGATGGAGGCCTATTTGTGTGACAATTCCACGAGCAGATAACTAGAATGTGATGGAGTCGACTGGAACCAAGAAGGGAGATGGATGGTCGATGCTTGTTGGTTCTAGTAAAGTGAGAAAATATTACATGACACACTTAATTGGCATGTTATACCAATGTTAGTGTAACATTTTAATAATAATATGACATTGTGATATTTTTCTTTTATGAAAAGTTAATGTTGGTGTATTTTATCATTTATGAGAAAATTTTAATTTACAATGGTATGCTACATGTTACGTTGTCCTAATAAAGGAGACATGTATTTGTTTAAACGTGATTGAAATTCGTTGTTTGGGCTTCTTTAAATCTAAGTGTCATGGACACGATAGATGTCGAGTTTACACGGATAAAATTTTTTATATGAAATCTATCACAATCTGGATGGTTCTAAGTCAAGATGTATTAAGTACATATTCAGTTATATTTAAAATAGTGTTTAAGGAAGTGCTCTGACGGTCGACCATCTATTAACTACTAGTCGACTAATCAGTTAAGTATTCAACGATTAGTCAATTTAACCGTTGGTCAACGGTTAATTTATTGATCGACAGTTTAATCTAATCAAATTTATTAAAAAATAAACAAAAAATTCCATACAGTCAAAATCAGTTTTGTAAGTATCGCTTGACCGCCCAGGCGCCTACCGCTAGTCTTGGAAGAAAAAATCAGAAAGCTTTCTATGTACCAAAATTAGTGATGAAGATTGCACAAAAGAATTTAGAAAGCTTTCTATATAGCAAAATTAGTGCAGGAGACTGCACAAAAGAACTTATATGCATCGCCAGCCTTGCACAACAATTTTGGGCCATTAATTAGAGGATAATTAAATACTAACCTAAAGGATTTGTGATGGTATTACACAAAGACTACATGCATGAGTGTCACCTGGGCACGACAATTTGGATAGTTAAAATGAGACTGCACAAAGACTATATGCACTATAACTTCAAAAAATTAAAAAAAAAAAAAAAAAAAAAAAAAAAAAAAGACTATATGCATGAGCATCACGTGAGCACAATAATTTAGATAATTAAAATTATTAAATACCGATCTAAGAAGACTTGTAATAAGGACTGCAGATGACTGCTTGCATCAGCTGCCAGGCACAACCATTTAGGAGCATTAACGTAGGAACATTAACATTAAAATAATATTAATCTAAAGTCTTTAAAAATTTTAAAGAGTAAAATAATTCTAGCAACCCAATTTGTTCAAGACAAAGATTGATCCAATTTGTTCTTTGTCTTTCTTCAAAACCTGGTACCAACAAAATGTGCTTACTAAAGTATTTCCAACCATACTAGTTATTTATTATCTTTAGTTGAAAGGATTAATAATAAGATATTTTATTAACTCCAATCACTCTTCATATTATTAACTATCTTAAAAAATATTGAATTACTCTAGCCAAATATAGAGATTAAGAAAGTTCTAATCCAACTATTTAATTTGCGATAAAATAAATAATTTTCACTTTGAAAATATAAACTTATTTGAATTTGTACACTTGTTTAATCAAAATAGAGAGAATTTTTAGAGTAAGTGATTGAAGTGAGTCACTCAAAAGTTACTAACTTAAATGGTTTTCTTATTATTTGAACTAAAAAAGCAAATTACAAATTAACTATTCAGTTCAAACGTATTCCTAGGCGAGGTAAATATTATTGATCCATTACAATATGACTACCCATTGGTAGTGTAAGTTAGTAAATAATTAGTCAACTTTAATAAATTTGGGAATACTTTTGACTTTTGACCTTATTTTGTTTGTTGTTTTAAAATAAATTTAAAAAAATTAAAATTAAAATATAAAATACTGTTCTAAAAAATATATTTTTTAGTGAGATATTAATCGTTTATCAAGTTAAAAAAACCATTTTTTTTTAAAAAAAGCAAAGGAAAAAATTTAAGAAAAGTATAATTAAAAAAATTATTAAAAAAAAAATGGAGATTCAATCTCTAGATTGAATCTCCATCACCAAACACGAACAACATCAAACATAAACAAAATCCAACAAGATTCTTCTCAGACTTACTTCATCAGACCTAGCTTTTCCTTCTCCCTTAACCTCAAATCCAGATTCTTCTTCTTCTTTTCAAAACCTATCATTTGAGTTTAAAGTTATTTGGGTTCAACTGGAACCTAGATGATGTTCATCTGGGTTTGTCTCGGTTCGTCGAACCCATATGAACATGGTTCGACGACCCAGATGAACATCCATATAATGTTCAACTAGGTTCATCGAATCTAGATGGAGACCAAAAATGGTCTCCAACAATATATCATCTTTCCTTTTTTTATCATTTTTTTAAATCATTTTCTTTGAAAAACTTGATGATGTTGTTGACGAAGACATGCACTTGATGAACATTTTCATTGATTGGGTTTGAGTTTGATTATGGGTTGAAAATTGTTAGCTTTGGGTTTAAGTTTGATGATGATATGGAGATGGAGATATGCAAATGGTGATGATGATAATGATGATCTATAAATGGAAGAAGATTTGGTTAGATTGGTTCCAAGCGTGTTGAAAATGATGGTATTGAACGTGTTGATGATTTGCAGATAGGTTCTAAAAGTGGAGATCCAATCTCTAGATTGGACTTCCACCATTATTATTATTATTATTTTTATATAAATTCACTTTTTAAATTTTTGTTTAATTTATTTTAAAATTTATTTCAAACATAAACGATATTATATCTTTTTATTTGATCAAACCAGTCAAAACACATAACTTGTACCATCGAGGGTATTTTCATTTTTGTTGCACTTTGACACTATTTGTTGGCAAAGCTAATAGGGGTGTACAATTTGAATAAATACATAAGTTTGCTCCGTCTAAAAATAAGTTTGAACTAGATAATTAATTTATAATTTATCCTAACTAAAATTTAACCAACTTTTTGGGAGCTCCCAAAATTTAGGTACGATTCCTACAAAGTCATCAATGACAAAGCACTTTCTTTGCAAGCTTATCTTATATATATTTATATATAAAGATCAATTCTAGAATTTTCAAATTTTTTGCTTAAATTAACACCCAAATGACATGATATGTAAATTGTCAACATTCTATTAATTAGAGTAATGCTACATTATAAAAAAATTATCCAAATTCATTATTCAAATGATGTGCCAAATATATGTGTAATTACTATCAATGCATTATCCCAAAATTAATGTGGTAACTACAATTCAGTTTGCCACGTTATTTGGACAAAACTTTTGGGCAAGTTTTTGGAAAGTGTAGCATTATTCTATTAATTATCACATAATTTCATGATTTATAAAATGTTGATAACTTACATCCTATCTCATTTGGGCATAGATTTAAGTAAAATATTTGGAATGCCTAGCATTTGAGTAATGCTACATTACCCAAAAATTTATCAAAATGAAGTGATAAATTTATGTGTAATTATCATATTATTCATGCATTATTCTAAAATTAAAATGGTAACTATAAATCAGTTTTTCACATCATTTGAGTAAAATTTTAGGATAAGTTTTTGGGAAGTATAACATTATTCTATTAATTATCATATTATTTTATGATTTATAAAATGTTAACAACTCATATACCACATTAATAGAGTATAAATTTGAACAAAATACTAGGAAAGCCTAATATTATTCTTTTTTAAATATTTCTTTTGGAATGCTTACCAAGTGTACGTTTGGTATAGCTTATCTACTGACCAAAAATGTATTTTTAATGTCAAAAGTTCTTCTTGATTTTTTTTGGTTGTTTAGTCAACATATCAGTAAAGTTTTTGAAGAATTAAAAAAGTTGAAAAAGATCTACTTGAAGAAGCTCAAATTTTGAGTTTATTCAAGTAAATCTTTTTAAGCTTTTTTTTTAAAGATTAAAATGTCTAATATATCTCTATTTTATTTTGTTAATATCTTCATACCCTTATAACCCTATTTCACTTTCCTTATAAATATAAACACATAGCCTCTACTTTTGTTCACTTTTTATTTCATAAAAACATTTGAGAACTCCTCTTTAATCAATAAGTTTTCCGTATTTTGTTTTTATTTTTGTTTTTTTTTTTTCCAATTGGTTTTGGCTGCAATTTATTATTATTATTATTATTATTATTTTTTATGTTATTGTCTTGAATATTATATGCCATATTTGTTTTATATATACAAATATATATATACACACCAAAATTGAAGTTGCGTGATCAAATTGTAATTCTTTTCATGCATCGAAATTAATTAGTTTATGTTATTTATATTAATTTTCTGATATTGTTGTTAGATTTTGAGTTTTTTTCTTTTATACAATTTCAAAAATGGTATTGTCCTTTTACTGAGCTATTTTAAAGAAATTATTTGGAAAGTCACATGGTATTCCATTGATGAGATATTATTGAAAATCTATTTAGATAAAATAAAATTGAAGATGTGAAACCTTATTAATAAATCTAAATAAACACTTCTCTTTTGAAAAAAAAAAAAAAAAAGAGAAACAAAATCAGCCCACAAGTCTGAAATGAGTACAAGTGAATTTTACGATAACCATGAAATGGATAAAAAAAGAGTAGAGAAATACAACTTTTTTTCTTCTTTAGGCTTTAAACTAAGAGTAAAAAATTGGTAGAGAGCAATAAAATCTTTATTACTACTACGATTGATTAATTTTTTATGGTTGGGGTTGAAAAAATTATATTCCTAGAATAAATATACATTTTTCTCTCATGTTCTTTTTGGTAAATTAATAATCTAAAAGTGGTTTAAAAATAATTTAATCAAACAGTTTATAATTAAAAAGAGTTTTTTAATTGACAATCAAACAATCAATAACTTTCTTATAAAAAATCTACTTTCAAAGTATTTAATTCTAAAATATCTATTTAGAGAAGTTGTACTAAAGGAAACCTAAATTCTAACAACTACGGGATTCTCAATATAGTATAAATTAAATATTTATTATAAAAAAATCGTGTACGTTAATTTAAAATTTTAGAAGTCAACCTTTACAGTAGCATGAAAGCCAGTTTATAGTAGCATATAAAAGCAAATCCAAGGCTATTCTTGTTTTCTACGTTATCATTTTACCTCATAACCTAAAAAAAAATAATGAAGGTTGAAATAATCGCAAGAGAAATCATAAAACCATCCTCTCCAACACCAAAAAGCTTGAAGAACTTCAAGCTCTCCCTTACTGATCAACTCACTCCTCCAGTTTACGGCTCCATGCTTTTCTTCTACCTCTCCAATGGCCAAACAACCCACTGTGTCTCCAACACATCCCAAAAGCTCAAGAAATCGCTATCCGATACCTTGAATTTGTACTACCCACTAGCCGGAAGATTAAAAGATAACATCATGATTGATTGCAGCGACTATGGAACTCTTTACGTCGAAGCACGAGTCGACTGTTCCATGTCGCGTTTTCTTCAAAAACCAAATGGGGACGAGCTGGAACAGTTTATTGCCATTGACCTCGGATCCACAGAAGCTATCACTGGTGGTTTGTTTTCGCTCGTTCAAGTCAGCTTTTTGATTGTAATGGTGTTCCCATTGGTCTGTCCACCTTCCACAAACTAACCGACGCGATCACTTTGAGCATGTTCATGAGGTGCTGGGCGACCAACACGAGGCTTGATTCTGGTCCCGACAAGGCAGTAATGGTCCCGATATATAACGCTGCGGCTCTATTCCCACCTGGGAAGCTCAGGATTTTGAATTAAAAAAAGACAAGGCGCCTAAAATGAGGTTAGCGTTCGAGGCCTCCAAAATCGCTTCTCTCAAGGCGGCAGCCGCAAGTCCAAGTGTAGAACGACCGTCAAGAGTGGAGGCAGTGACTGTTACTCATTTGGAAATGCGCGTTGAACGCGGCGAGATTGAACTCGGGGTCTTCAAGGCAGTCAGTGTTGATTCAGGCAGTGAACGTTCGTCCAAGGATGTCGCCACCGTTGCCGATGAACTCCGTCGGGAACTTCATCTGGTCCTACATGGCTCAAAAGGACGAGAGCGAGGTAGATTTACAAGGGTTGGTCGACGAACTAAGGGAGAAAATACGAGTGTTCGATAAAAAATACATGAAAATGCTTGAAGAAAAGGACGCATTCGAAGCAGCTTTGACTGAGCATGGCAACAAGGTAGCAAGTCTGAAGATGAGGGACGACATGGAATTCTATGTATGCTCGAGCTCTTGCAATAGTTCGTTGCATGAAATGGATTTTGGGTGGCGGAGGCCTGTTTGGATGACAATTCCAACTGCATGCACCAACACGGTGGCATTGTATGACACGAGGAAGGGAGATGGATCGGTTGAGGCTTGGGTGGTTCTCAGTGAAGAAGACATGTACTTGTTTGAACGTGATGCCGAATTACTTACTTATGCTTCTTTGAACCCGAGTGTCTTGGACACGGTAGATAACAAGCATCTGCAAATAAAATCTTCCATATGAAAACTATATTGTTAATTGTAATTGATTTATAAATGGACTATGTCATAATAACATTATGTTATGGTAGAATCAAGAATGAGTGGTTGAGTCACACTGATCTTTGATCGTCGTTGTGCCGTAAGCTTGTATAAGTGTACCGGTAGACATATTGTCGTCGTAAACTTGTGCTTCTACTATCTTGCCCTATTGTTTAATGTCGACCAAAATCTACTCCCTTCTACAACATTATATTAGGTTTGACATAAGCTGATGCATGTAGTCTTCTGCAGTCCCTATTACAAGTCTTCTTAGGCCAGTATTTAATAATTTTAATTATCTAAATTGTTGTGTCGAGGCGATGTTCATGCATGTACATAGTCTTTGTGTAGTCTCATTTTAATTATTTAAATTATCATGCCCCAAGTAAGGGTGGGCATGAAAACATAGAACCGATCTAAACAATCCAACCCGAACCAATCCGCTGGTGTTCAATTGGGTTCCCATGTTCAAATCCAGGGTGTTCGGATCCCATGGTTAGAAAACACCATGTTTCAGAGACCGGTTTAGCTCTGGATATTCAGAATCGAACCGACTCGATAAACTAATAGTATGAGAGCATATACATATTTTATAGGAGCACATGCATAACTGAACCCTAAATCTAGAGCCTTCACAAATCACTTTCACTCTCTCTCATCAGTTGTTCTCTGTCACCAAACCTCTCTCACTTATCAGCTTTTCTCACCAACCTCCCTCGCTCTCTCTCACACCCTAAGTTTTCTTCCTCGCCGACACACCCCAGCCCTCTCTTGAACTTTCATCGCTGGTCTCTTAGTCGGTCCTTTCGCCGAACTCTGCCACTGAACATTTTCTTTTTTTTTTTTACCCTTCGCTGACACCTGTCTCTCATTGTCTTGTTTTTTTCTGCCAATGTTTCGATTTTTACGACTTTTATGATTTGGGTTTGGTTTTGATATTTTGTTGTTTGATTGGCTTTTTTAATATGGGTTTGTTGGTTTCTGATATTGGCTTTTTATGTTAATTTTTTTGTTTTGATTTCTTCAAGATCCGGGTTTGATTGTGTTTCTGATCTAGATTTCTTCAAGATTTGGCTTTTTGGTTTTGATTTCTATGACACATTGACTTTTGTTTCAAATTTTTTGGGCTTTCTTGTTAGGGGAAAGACAAAACCGGGAAACCGAATTGAGTCGATCCAATCAATTCGTGTTCGATTCATCTAAATTTCACCCCAAAAAATAGGGGTATTCAGTTTTGGATTTCAAGAACCGAGAGTTTCTTGGTTCGGTTAGATCTAGGCCCAGGTGATGCTCATGCATGTAGTTTTTTGTAGTCCCATCACAAGTCTTTTTAGGCTAATATTTAATTATCCTACAATTAATGATCCTAACTTGTTGTGCAAGGCTGGTGATACATGTAAATTCTTTGTGCAATCTCCATCACTAATTTTGGTACATTGAGGGCTTCTTGAAACTTTCTTCTTTTTCCAAGACCACCGATCAAACCGCCTAGGCGCCTAGTGCATAGGTGGCCAAGCGATACTTACAACATTGATTTTGACCCTATAGAAATTTGTTATATATTATTTATCAAAAATAAAATGAAATAATTTATCTTGATTAGAATTGTTGTACCTAAAAAATAGCATTTAGGTTGTAAATCCCCTGAGGCCCAAAATATCAGCAGGCCTAGAAATTTAAAAATAAGAATGAAGCAATATAAAGCCCATTATGCAAGGATATGTCAGCAAATGTCACATTAACAGAAGCACGAAACATATCAAATAATGCAAAGACAGTAAGGCGACCCATTTCAGTTAGCTCACATAAAATACAGCTCGATGTCACAATGACATAGAAGCCTGTAGAACACAGATAGCTCATAATTTCCTTAACAAAATAAAATTCAAGAAACAAAAAAGCTTTTATTTTACGCAGAAGATCACCTTAAATAATAAGCTATTAGAATTGCACTCTGAAACAAATATGGATATATTAATTGTAGTTTGATTCGAATATAAAGTACTAAATGTATTATCATGTAAATTAAAAAAGATGATCTTAGCATTTACTATATTCTAGTGACTTTATTATATAAAAACAAGAAATTTTAACACTATATAAAAGGTCATTCACATGTACAAACAACATGATGAAAGATATAGGTTTAAAAGCTCATACACTATCGGCAGCAGGAAGCCATAAAAGCCCTAGTAGAAACTTTGGTAAATACAGTCTTCCTCCTCAACAATAAAATAACTGCAGATGTAAGCATTACTTAAGGTTGAACTACGTTAAAAATTCTTTTATCACTTTGGTTATTCTTCTATTGCATTAGTACTACTGCTCATTCATTCCTGCCATCATTACCTTAATATAAATTTTATTCAACCTCTTGCAATTCGCACAATTCACCATATTCACTTTAATTTGGGTGTTGATCGATTTTTTACGTTAATAAAAATACTTTTGCTTTATTAATATTATTAACATAAGTTTCTAGTATTCAATAGTAATTGATATAAAATTATTAGATCAATATAGTTCTAGTTTAATCCCATGTTACCAAATTAAAGATAGCACTTTTTAAATTTCATCAATTCTCAATTTCAAATGTCGTCTCATTTCAAATTAGTTGTGTGCAACAAAGTTCACAAAAAGAGATAGACCATCACTTTTTAATGTAGTTTAGTAGACACTACCTCTTAGTAGAAGTACTTAAATACTTTACTTATTTCTTAGAGGTTAAGAGTTCAAATTTCATCATTGTCCTAAAACAGAATATGTAAATAGTTTTCTTTAAATTTAATTTTCTTCCCCACCATAGAAAAAAAAAATGTAGGTTAGTCTTATCCGATATTTCACATCCTTAATGAATACTCAGTAAATGATTAAAACCATATATAATAATCACAAACTGCTTTTCTCAACGTGTAATTATAAGTATATAATTTTTAGTTGTCTCTAATTTTAAAAATCATTAATTTGGTCAGGCTTCTGAAATTAATAAATAGAACCATCAATTTACTTATCATCGCAAAAAAAGAATATCTAAATTATGTATAAAGTAATCCTCCACTGACGACATGAGTATGGCATAACAATGTGAAAATTTCAAAGGCAACTTCTACCTTAATAATAATTCTTTTAAGTTTTAATTAGTATCCACAAAAAATGAAGAAATAAAATCCTCAACATGCATGCCAGCCAGCTAAATCGCATATAAAAACAAATCCAAGGACTGTTTCTTCTTTAGTGTGAAAATCTTTTTATCGGATACAAAAATGGAGGTTGAAATTATAGCAAGAGAAACCATCAAACCCTCCTCCCCAACACCTAAAAGCTTGGGAAACTTCAAGCTCTCTCTCATTGATCAACTCACTCCTCCAGTTTACGGTTCTCTTCTCTTCTTCTACTCCTCCAAATGGCCACGTCTCTGTCAATGAGAGATCCCAACTGCTCAAGAAGTCCTTCTCCGATGCACTCACTTTATTCTGCCCACTTGCCGGAAGAACAGTAGATATATAACATCATGATTGATTGCAGCGACCAGGGAGCTCTCTACGTCGAAGCACGAGTCGACTGTCCCATGTTTCATTTTCTTGACAAGCCAAACGGGCACGAGCTTAAACAGTTTCTTCCTAGTGAGGTTGAATCCAGAGAAGAGAACATTGGTTTCTTTTCTCTCGTCGAAGCCACCTTTTTTGCCTGTGGTGGTGTTGCTATTGCTGTTTGCATTTCACACAAACTTGCAGACGCTGCCTCGGTGGGCACGTTCATGAGGAGCTGGGCGGGGAAGACGAAGATGCCTGGTCCCGACGACAAGGCGGTGGTTGCGGTATACAAAGCGGCGGCTTTGTTCCAGCCGAGGAAGTTTCCCGAAGCGGTGCAACCGCTAGTGAACATCGCGAAAGAGAGGTTCCCGTTAAAGAAGTTCGTGTTTGACTCCTCGAGAATAGTCTCTCTCAAGGCCACAGCTGCCAGCGTTGGAGTGGAGAGACCTTCGAGAGCGGAGGTGGTGACAGCACTTATCTGGAAATGCGCGTTCAGCTCAGCCAGATCGAATTTGGGGTTGTCGAGGCCGTCGGCGTTGACTCGAGCAGTGAGCATCCGTGGAAGGATACCTCCGCCTCTGCCGGACAACTCTGTCGGGAACCTTGTGGGTTTCTACACGGCTCAAAAGGACGAGAGCGAGGTTGACTTACAAGGCCTTCTTCGCGAGTTGAGGGAGAGGATGCAAGTGTTTGATAAAAAGTACGTGAAGATGATGCAAAAAGAGGAGGGATTCGAAGCGGTGACTGACTACTTCAAAGAGGCAGCGAGTCAGATGATGAGGCAGGACGTGGAGTTCTATTTTAGCAAATGTTTGTGCAACAGTTCGTTGTATGATGTGGACTTTGGGTGGGGGAGGCCTGTTTGGGTGACAATTCCAAGCGCCAATAATAAGAATGTGACGGAGTTGATTGACACCAACAAAGGAGATGGATCGGTGGAGGCATGGGTGGTTCTAACTTCTAAGTAAACAAGACATGTACTTGTTTGAACGTGATCCTGAATTGCTTGCTTATGCTTGAACCCGAGTGTCTTGGACAGTACTGTAGATTCCGAGTCTTTGCCAATAAAATCTTCAATATGAAATCTATTAGAAGATCATATCAATAATCAAAGTCTTCTTGTCCTAAATTGATATTATTAAGACTTGAGTTTTTTTTTTCTTTTTTAAAATTGAGAACAGTGATATCAAATCAGGATTATGTCAGGTTTTATCTAGGTTTACAGGAAAAAAAAAATTATTAGTGTAACTGAATGGTTACTTATAATCTTATATTACAAGGACAAGAGATCTATCATGCTTGTTTTTCTTCGAATAAGGTTCTGAAATGAGAATAGAAAGTCTGATTGAGTGGTTTTGATTTTTAACAAATTGTATTCTAATTGTGCCATTTAGACTGATTTATATGTTTACCTTGATTTGAGAAAAATATCACAAAAAAATTTAAGAGATCGTATTTAATTAAGTCCTTATTTATAAAAGAAACCGAAAATCACTGGTAGGGACTTGGAATTAAATGGCTTGAACTGGAGAACTTTGACAATTTGGAACAACAACCAATCAATAGCTAATTTTCCAAAATCACTTTTGGAAGCTTCGCTCTTATCGGAAACAGGTCAAGGGGTGTTTGCGTAAATTTAAAGGTTTGAAAAGAACAAATGGTGCATCTTTTCGTCATGATTATTTGTGTGATTTCGTAAGGACAATCACATTATATGAACAATAATTTTCGAAGAATTAAATGGAACCAGCTTTTGAAAAGTATTCATAAAAGAAAAGTCATCATAATGGTGATCGGATTTTTTCATAAATAGCACTGTACATGTCACAACCCCCTCACACGCATAGCAACTGAGTCGAATCAATATAAAATGCAAACCCAAAGCTGTTCTTGTTCTGTATCAAAACACGTTTTATCCGATATAAACCAAAAACAAAAACAAAAAATGAAGGTTGAAATTATAGCGAGAGAAACCATAAAACCATCCTCTCCAACCCCAAAAAGATTGAAAAACTTCAAGCTCTCTCTCATCGACCAACTCACTCCTCCTGTTTACCCCCCCATGCTTTTCTTCTTCCACCTATCCAATGACCAAACAACCCGCCGTGTTTCTGTCTCCGAGACATCCAAACAGCTCAAGAAATCTCTCTCCCAAACGCTCACTTTGTTCTACCCACTTGCCGGAAAATTGAAAGGTAACATCATCATTGATTGCAGCGACTACGGAGCTTTTTACGTTGAAGCACGAGTAGTCGACTGTTCTATGTCTTGTTTTCTTGAAAAACCGAACGGAGACGAGCTTCCATGTTTTGTCCCTATTGACATGGAATCCACAGAAGCTGTAAAGGGTGGTTTCCTTACTTTCATTCAAGCCAGCTTCTTCGACTGCGGTGGTGTTGTCATTTGTGTGTCCATCTGCCACAAACTAGGCGACGCGATAACGGTGCTCACGTTCATGAAGTGCTGGGCGGAGAAGACGGCGCTTGGTTCCAGGGCAGACGAGGCGGCGGTTGTCCCGTTATATAACGCAGCGGCTCTATTCCCACCTAGGGAATGCACCTCCACTGTCCCTCTTCTTGCGTTTACGAAAGAGAAGTTCCTTAAAAAGAGGTTGGTGTTTGAAGCCTCCAAAATGGCATCTCTAAAGGCAGCAGCCGCCAGCGAAAGCGTGGAGCTACCTTCAAGAGCGGAGGCGGTCATGGCGCTCATCTGGAAATGCGGGTTGAACGCGGCGAGATCAAACTTAGGGTCCTCGAGGTCGTCGGTTTTGGTTAGAGTTTTCAACATCCGACGGAGGATGTCGCCGCCGTTGTCGGAGAACTCTGTCGGGAACTTTATCGGGTACAACGCGGCTCAAAAGGACGAGAGCGAGGTAGAATTACAAGGCCTGGTTCGTCAGTTAAGGGAGAAAACACAAGCGTCTGATAAACGCTACGTGAAAATGCTTCAACCAGAGGACGCATTGGAGGCTGTGACCGAGTACTTGAAAGAGGTAGCAAGTCTGATGATGAGGCCCGATGTGGAAAACTACGTGTGTACAAGTTTGTGCAACAGTTCATTGTATGATATGGATTTTGGCTGGGGGAGGCCTGTTTGGGTGACGATTCCAGCCGCGAATGGCAAGAACGGGATTGTGTTGGTGGACACCAGCAAGGGAGATGGATCGGTGGAGGCTTGGGTGGTTCTTAGTGAACAAGACATGTACTTGTTTGAACGTGACCCCGAATTGCTTGCTTATGCTTCTTTGAATCCGAGTGTCTTGGACACAGTAGACACCAAGTGTCGGTGGATAAAATCTTCTATATGAAATCCATCACAATTGGTGTTTGTAATTGTTGTATTGATCATGTTTAAGGAGAAGATCCTGGGTTAAGTGGGATGCCCATACGTGACCTCTCACGACCAAATAATTACTTTTTAAAATCTGTATATATACATCAAACATTACAATCACGCTTTGTTTAGCTGTTCTGGCAACCAGGTATGGTCTTGAGAAAGAGATGAGATGGAGCGATCAGTTCTAAATTCATGTGCTTAATTAGTTTCAGTTTTTGGAATTCGCAAATGAGTTAGAAATACGTGACTTATAAAACGTGCATGATCATCAGATCATGTGTACATGCTTTTACCTTCATTTGGTAGGCGACCCAAACCTAAAACTAAAGAACCAAATATCAAAACCTGTAAAATAATGTGTATAAAAAATGAACAGAGGAAGTTCGGTTGAATTGCTATTGATGTATATTTTTACAATGAATAGAGTACATAATATAAACTATACATAACAATCAATTAGTGATAATTTTAAGACTATCACTGCTAATTCTAAATCTAAGAATTAAATTGTGATTCTATAATCATGGGATTTGTTCTCCTACATTAATTTAGGAAAGTCAAATAAAGAAATTAATTAAAATAATATTTTTAATTACACTAACTTAGAAAGTCAACTAAGGAAATGAATTACAGTAATATTTCTTAATTACACTAAATTAAAAAAGTCAGCTAAAAAAATGAATTATGTATATTTTTTAATCGTGAAAAGTATGCAAGGGTGTACAATTATAATAATTTTAAATTTGGAGGTAAATTACACGACATCAATTTATAACTTTAAGATGATAAATATAAGAAGATACAATTGAACTAACCTCATTTATCATTTTCAAATACACATCATTAAGTCTTCATAATTGAATTTTTATAATAGGTAGTCGCAAATTGCTTTAAATTGTGCTTATAATCCATATTAGCAAGATACGGTTTGTTCATTTAACCAAAATCCAAATCAACGCCTCCAAACTTAGGTTTTCATCTTTCTCTTCTACTTGGAAGTGGAAGGTACTAATTTTAAGTAGCAGTTGCAAGGAGTAGCTCCTCAGCAAATTCCAATTCGGCCATGTCTTCCTCCACCATGTTAATCCAAGCCTCAATTCCATCGCCAGACACAGCGTCAATGAACGTCACAACATTATTGAAAGTAAGCCTCACAGAGGCTTACCCGCGCAGGTTTTCCCCAACCAAAATCAGCTTCATACAAAGGAAACCTGCACAAACTAGTGATGTTGAAGAAAACCATCTCTCCACTAGTGAATCTGTCCCTCATAGCATTGAGAAAATCCACATTTTCACTTCCCTTTTGGAGTTTCTTCGCGTATTCTTTGTCGATTTTGCTTATCGATTATCGATTCCCTCATTTGTGCAATAAGACGACAACCCTTCTCCTGATTATCCTCCACACCCTCCGAGGACGGAGCTGTTATTGCAATCCGGTACAAATTCCCAATAGAATAATCAGGCCAAAAGAAGCTTTTTCGCACCAAATCAAAGCATGCTCAGTTGATTCGGCTTCATCTCTGCATAATGGGATGCACGGGTTTACAGGTATCTTCCTGTTAAATAGATTAGATAATGTAGGGTGGGCTGCATACCAGGATCTCCATATGAAGACTTCAACTTTTGGAGGGATTTGCAAATTCCACATCAGCAGTTTCCACCATCTACTCATGGCATGGCTCCTAGATTGGAGCTGTCCTCTTGAGAATTGCAGTCCAGAGTAAGGCGATATTCACTTTCTACAGTGTAGTTTCTTTTCTTATCAAAATGCCAAGTTATGGAGTCTAGCTTGGGGGTGATGCTGATAGGGATTGAGAGAACTAAATTTCTGTCCTCCTCCACAAAAAAGTTCTTGAGCTTATCTATATCCCATTTTCGGCCATCTGGAGAGAGTAATGAACTCACCTTTAACTCTGAGGGAATGTTGGGAGAGAAGACCTTTAAAAAGAAGGTCGCTGCTCCATAGCAAACTTCTCCACAAATGGAAGGAGTCCGGTTTGGCAGTAGCTTCCAAGAAGATGAACATATCGAAATACTTGGACTGCAGGACTAAAAATGAGGGATTCCGGGTTGACGACTAGTCTCCATACTTGCTTGGTGAGTAAAGCTTGGTTGAATGAGATCAAGTCTCTGAATCCCTGCCCTCTCTTATCTTTCGGTTGGCATAGTCTGCTCCATTGAGCCCAACTGATTTTCCTATTTCCTTTGTTCGATCCCCACCAGAAACGTGCCATGAGTGCACCTAGTTCCTGCCAGAGGATGGCCGGCGATCTGAAAATACTCATTGCATATGAAGGAATTGCTTGTGCCAGTGCTTTTAGAAGGACCTCCTTGCCCCCGTTGAGAACCTATTACTTTTCTAGTTTCAGAGTTTCTTTCAAACCCGATCCTTTAAAGAATTGAACTAGCACCTTTTTTCTCTCCCAATGATCATGAGATTGGATATCGCCTTGGTTGAGGAGATTCTTGATTTCTTGACGCACAGGTTCCTCAACATTAGAGCTGAACGTGATACAGGATTTGAGAAAGTTGGTTTTCTAACCTGAACCACGTTCGTATGCTCCCAATATTTTCTGTATTTCTTTGCCGCTTTGGGTGTCCACTTTGCCAAGAATGAATGAGTAATAAGAAGACTACCTCTGTAACACCTGAAAGCCAACCTATTTCCATCCTGTTCTGATATCCTGATGAATAGAATAGCTACTTATAATCTTATATTATAAGGGGAAGAGATCTACCAACTTGTCTTTATTCGAATAAGCTTATGAAATGAGAAAAGAAAGTCTGATCGAGTGGTTTTGACTTTTAACAAATTATATTATAATTATGTGATTTAGGTTGATTCACGTGTTTTTCTTAATTTGAGAAAATTATTTTCAAAAAATTTAAGAGACCGAATTTAATTAAGCCCTTGTTACTAAAGAAAATGAAAATCACGGTACGGACTTGGAATTAAATGGCTTAAAGTGGAGAACCTGAACAATTTGGGACAACAACCAATCAATTAGGTAAATATCTTTTTTTCAAAACCACTTTTTGAAGATTTGCTCTTATCTGAAACAGGTCAAGGTTGTTTGTGTAAATTTAAAGGTTTGAAAAAAGTCAAAAGGTGCCATCTTTTCATCAAGATTATTTGTTTGATTTCGTAAGAACAATTCCATGATTTTCACATGCACATTATATGAACGTAGTAATTTTCGAAGTGTTAAATGGAAACAGCAACAGGTCAGTGATTTTGATTTGATTATTTTTTATTTTCCATCATATTTAATTGATGGTTAAGATTTGTTTATCCTAACTTTTCACAAGAACCCTCTTACACGCATAACAACTGAGTCGAATCAATATAAAATGCATACCCAAAGCTGTTCTTGTTTTGTATCAAAACACATTTTATCCGATATAAACCAAAAACGAAAACAAAAAATGAAGGTTGAAATTATAGCGAGAGAAACCATAAAACCATCCTCTCCAACCCCAAAAAGCTTGAAAAACTTCAAGCTCTCTCTCACTGATCAACTCAGTCCTCCAGTTTACATTCCCATGCTTTTCTTCTTCTACCGCTCCAATGACCAAACAACCCGTCGTGTTTCCTTCTCTGAGACATCCCAACGGCTCAAGAAATCTCTCTCCCAAACGCTCACTTTGTTCTACCCACTTGCCGGAAAATTAAAAGACAACATCAACATTGATTGCAGCGACTACGGAGCTGTTTACATTGAAGCGCGAGTAGTCGACTGTTCTATATCTTGTTTTCTTGAAAAACCGAACGGGGACGAGCTTCCATGTTTTGTCCCTATTGACATGGAATCCACAGAAGCTGTAAAGGGTGGTTTCCTTACGTTCGTTCAAGCCAGCTTCTTCGATTGCGGTGGTGTTGTCATTTGTGTGTCCATCTGCCACAAGCTAGGCGACGCGATCACGGTGCGCACGTTCATGAAGTGCTGGGCGGGGAAGACGGCGATTGGTTCCGGGGCTGACGAGGCGGCGGTTGTCCCGTTATATAACGCAGCGGCTCTATTCCCACCCAGGAAATTATGCACCTCCACTATCCATCTTCTTGCGTTAACAAAAGAGAAAATCCTTAAAAGGAGGTTGCTGTTCGAAGCCTCCAAAATGGAAGCTCTCAAGGCGGCAGCCGCCAGCGAAGGCGTGGAGCGACCGTCGAGAGCGGAGGCAGTCATGGCACTCATCTGGAAATGCGCGTTGAACGCGGCGAGATCAAACTTAGGGTCCTCGAGGAGGTCGTCGGTTTTGGCTAGAGTTTTCAACATCCGACGGAGGATGTCGCCCCCGTTGTCGGAGAACTGTATCGGGAACTTTATCGGGTTCAGCGCGGCTCAAAAGGACGAGAGCGAGGCAGAATTACAGGGCTTGGTTCGTGAATTAAGGGAGAAAACACAACTGTCTGATAAACGCTACGTGGAAATGCTTCAACGAGAGGACGCATTAGAGGCTGTGACCGAGTACTTGAAAGAGGTAGCAAGTCTGACGATGAGGCACGATGTGGAAAACTACGTGTGTACAAGTTTGTGCAACAGTTCATTGTATGATATGGATTTTGGTTGGGGGAGGCCTGTTTGGGTGACGATTACAGCCGCGAATAGCAAAAACGGGATTGTGTTGATGGACACCAGCAAGGGAGATGGATCGGTGGAGGCTTGGGTGGTTCTCAGTGAACAAGACATGTACTTGTTTGAACGTGACCCCGAATTGCTTTCTTATGCTTCTATAAATCCAAGTGTCTTGGACGCAGTAGACACTAAGTCTCGGTGGATAAAATCTTCTATATGAGATCCGTCACAAATTGGTGTTTGTAATTGTCGTGTTGATATGTTTAAGGAGATGACAAACACTACAATCACTCTTTGTTTAGCTATTCTACTATACAGGTATGGTCTTGACTCTTGATAAAGAATGAGATGAAGTGATCAGTTCTAAATTCATATGCTTAATTAGTTTTAGTTTTTGAAATTCGCAAATGTGTTAGAAATACTTTAAATTACAAAACGTGGATGATCATCAGATCATGTGTGCATGCTTTTATCTTCATTTGATACGCAGACGACGTAAACCTAAACTAAGGAACCAAATGTCAAAACCGCGTGGAAAAAACACGCAAGGGTAGGGACCATTTGGATATGGAGGTGTTTGGCGTGGCGGATTTCATGAATTTAGGGCAGCCAATCGAATTCAATTTTTGTGAGCACTTTGTTCTGAGATTCATTCTTATCTGATGGCAGGTCAAGAATTAAAGAATTAATAGAGCAAACAAATGGTGTCATCTTATCTTCATAAGACTTTTCCATAGACTGTGAAGGAAGATAATAATTTTTGAAGATTTAAAAGGAATATCAAGTATATACCTTTTGAACAATTGTAATTAATGATTCTAAATTTGGAGGTAAATTATATGACTGCAATTTATAACTTCAAGATGGTATCATTTTCAAATAGTTGAGTCTTTGTAATTGAATTTATTTAATTATAATAGGTACGTAGTTGCAAATAGCTGTAAATTGTGCTTATAAATTATAATATATGTATATATATATATTAGCAAGGTACGTACGGTTTCTTCATTCAACCAAAATCCAAAACAACACCTCCGAACTTGGTTTGCATCTTTCTCTTCTGCTTGGAAGTGGAAGGTTCTATGACTCCACTCGTGCTATTAATTTAAGGTTTAAACTTCAAAGTCTTCGAATTATTATGAAAATTTTAGAAGACTTTTTTATTTTATATGTTGATCAAATTGCTTGTCTAGTCGGTCCTCCACTAAGTTTGATAAATTACTCTGACCGACAATTGGATTTTCGTACGGTATTTTTGGCGTCAAGAAACAAAGAAAAACAGTAGTTGACTAAGCCTATTCGATGTTTGATGAAGTTACTCAATCAAGCCACCATTGAAGAACACCAAGCTTTTCTGTGAAAAGAGAAGATTTCCTTTTGTTCAATGAATCATCAAAAAAACAGCGAAGCACCTCTCAGTTTATATACAGGATATCTCACATCAACTCTCACAATTAACAGATTAGTGCCACCTTAGCATATAACAGAGTGACTAACCAACCAATTGAGAAACTTACTTTATTTCATCAACTACTTGTGACCCCTAAATCAACTGATTTTTCATTCATTAGATTATGACCAGCAGCTCTATTGTTCTTCATAGAATGTAATGCCACTGGATCCTGACAACCAAACTGTATCATTCTTGGACTCCTTGTATGGCTGCTGCTACCTTTCTCAATTATACATGGATTACTTGTGAAGCTGCCACCTGTTCTTACAGATTTAACTAACTTTCGACACCTGGCTGCTTGCAGCTTGTGAGAGTCAAGTGTCAGATCAACATTATGAGCTTGAACTGTACACCGTTTTTTTTTTTTTTGGATTTTGAACTGTACACTTATCTTTTTTTTTTTTTTAAGAAAAACTAAACACTTACCTCTAACATGTGGATTGTGGAGATCTGATGTAAGAGAGAGGATAAAAGTAAGAAAAACAAGGTTACATTCATTAATAATTAGTTTTGTATTCATGACTAGTGTCTCATTCACACTATATATCTCTATTTTCCTTAGTTGTATATACATTTTGAATTTGGATTCTCTCTTTTTATGGACTTCTCTAGATCAATTTGGTATAAGAATCGAAATAAATAAAAAATATGTGCACCATCATTTAATAAGTAAAATTTGTTTGTACTAAAATATTATTTTTTAAAGTCCAATTTCCATTTATTGGCATTGGCCGCTCTCAATGCTGCAGCCGAGTTCTCAAGACCATCTGTGAATTGTGATGAGTCTAGCTGTGAATAACATCCATGGAAGAGTCGTGCCACAATGCCAGACTACTCCTTCCGGAACCTCATCGGCTTCCACGCCGCCCAAAGGACGAGAGCGAGATAGAATTATATTACAAGGCCTGGTTCGCGAGCTCAGGGAGAAATTACAAGTGTTTGATAAAATCTATGTGAAAATGCTTGAAAAAGAGGACGTAGAGTTCTATACATACAAGTTTGTTCACTTGTTCAATGTAAAATATCGATTTTGGCTGGGGGAGGTTTGTTTGGGATCAAGAACGTAATGGAGCTGAGAGATGACGCATGGACTTGCTCGAATGTGACCTTGGATTGCTTGCTACAGCTATACTTACGCTTCTTTGAACCCAAGCGTCCTGGAGTATGCAGACAGACAAGTCAACAAGTCTCGGTTGACAAAATTTTCCATATGAAATCTGTCACAATCTTGTTAATGCTTGTCATGTTTGTAGGATTATCAATAATATTATCTTTAGAAAGCTTATATGTTGTATTAATTAATCAATGATATCAAGAGACAATATGAGGTCGGTCGGATGGTATACATCTCATGTTTATATCCTAAAGACTATGAGTTTGATATGTGAGTCAACTTCTCCTCTTAAAAACCTCAAAATTTATTATAATATTTTTTTTAAAAAAGAAGAAAAAAAAAAAGTGATACCATGAGATGGTATTTGATCAAACAAGCATGTGTACTTGTCGTTCTAATATTGAGAAAAAAGGTTTTAAATGATCACTTGTATAATTCACATTTCTATATAGTTACATCAATATATAATATTATAGTTGTATATTAAAGGTCTTTATCTTGGTTTGTACAAAAGGTATAGGCACGTTTACCCTGACTCAGGGAAAAGATAAATTTGGAAACTAAAATTTTAATTACTAGCTTGTACATAAAAATGGAAATGATGGTAGGGACCATTTGGGAGTTGGAACAGCAACGTCAAATTCATTTGTATAATCACATTTAGTAAACTTCATGTGATGTAATGGCATGGTCATATGTGTTTTCGTAAATTAAGAGGTTTGACTTGATTTAAAAATTTAGAAAAAATTATGAAAAATCCCCTTGGAGAAAAAATAATATCAATCAACCTTAACTTCTAAAACTGTTAGCCAAAAATACCTAACCGTCGGTCCACACACGGTTTTCATCGAAAAATGAATGGTTTTGTATTAAAAATTAAAAAATTGAAATATATCAAAAAATTAAAAATTAGAGAGCCATATCTATAGTTTCCCGTGCTACGGCAACGGAAGACAATGGAAGTTTGTCCATTAAAGATGCAATATTCAGATATTCTAATTAGTTGGTGCATAATTTGAAATCCTTTCATTTAAGGAATTTCTTTTTTTATTAAAATCAAATAAACATTATGAAAAAGACGAATATATTTATTTTGAAATTGAATTAATTATGTAACTTATTCAATTTACTAACGTCATAATTTCAAGTCGTTATGTAGATGATATTTGAAAAAAAAAAACAATTTAATTCCTCAATTTCTTTTAATAAAATTTTTCATTTAAATAATATTTGACGATATCCAATCCACTAATCATTTCATTTTTATCTAGTTGAAGACCATTCTTACTTGAATAAAAATTTTTATTTAAATAATATATGACATAATAATATAGAATGATATCCAATCCATTAATCATTTTATTTTATCTAATTGAAGACCATCTTACTTTATTTTACGTATTATATATGGATGTGTTATATCTAACAGTTCAATATCTTTCGCAAAATAAGCTTGTTCTGTGCAAATATATGACAACAATACACAGCTGATAATTAATAGTTTTAAGTGGCAGTTGCAAGGAGTAGCTCCTCATCAACTTCCAATTCGGCCATGTCTTCCTCCACCATGTTAATCCAGGCCTCAATTCCATCGCCAGACGCAGCGTCAATGAACGTCACAACATTATTGAAAGTGAGCCTCACAGAGGCTACCCGCACAGGTTTTCCCCAACCAAAATCAGCTTCATACAAAGGAAACCTGCACAAACTAGTGATGTTGAAGAAAACCATCTCTCCACTAGTGAAACGATCCCTCATAGAATTGAGAAAATTCATATGTTCACTTCCCTTTTGGAGTTTCTTCACGTACTCTCTGTCAATTTTGCTGATCGATTCTCTCATTTGTGCGACAAGACGACAACCCTTCTCTTGATCATCCTCCACACCCTCCAAGGATGGAGCTGTTATTGCAATACGGTACAGATTTCCAAAAGAATAATCCGGCAACGGCGGCTCAAACCTTGTCCGGAGGTTCACTGCGTGAAGCAGCATGTAGCGCCTATTAGCTGGGGCTGGTTGTTTCTCTTTCACGGCCATGTATCGGCTCCATAAAAAGGCTGACAAGGCCTCAACCCGTGATGGTTGCTTCTTGTTTTCCAAGCTTGTAGTTTGATCAGTGTATTTAGCTTTGAATTCTTCTATCTTTGACGCTCTAAACACAAACCTCTTCGTCACTATATTCTCCTTCGTGATACCACTTCTATGTTGGAACCCTGATAGGTTTATAGGAGGAAAGAGAGAGGCTGACACGAACTCAGTACGTACAGACACTGTCTCAGCACGAGCAGTTGCAGCCCAGTTCTTCAAAAACGTGAAGAATGATAAAGCATCTCCGAGCTTGTGAGAGCAACAGACGCCCACTGCAACACCACCGCATTCAAAGGTGTTAAACTGGACACCAAGTGGGAGTTCCTCAGCATCGTCCAGCTCCTTAAACGGCAGCAACTTGTTGAGCTCAGCGGGGATTAGATTTTGAATAACATCAGAAAGTGAGCACTTGACAGTGGCTTCCTTGAAGGGTATGCCTTGGTCGTTGCAGTCTATAAAAGTGTTGTCTTTGATTCGTCCCGCTAGTGGATAAAACGAAGTCAAGACGTCGGATAGTGAGTGTTTGAGTTGATTGGTTACTTCGATTATTTCTCGGTTGTTTTGATGAGTTGGGTAGAAGAGAACAAGAGGGTTGTAGACAGGAGGAGAGATTTGGTCAAGGAAAGAGAGTTGGTAATGGCGGAGGTGGTCTGGGGTGGGAGAAGATGGCTTGATGGTCTCTTCTGAGATTACTTCAACTTCTAGTATCATTTTTCTAGCTGTAACCAGAAGAAAGTGTTTGTGAATCTTTCTATGTGTCTTTGTGTGTGGGTTTTTACTCTTCTCTTCAACACGTATATATAGAGCTGCTAGTGAAAGATGGCAGGGCGGCTTGAATGTGAAGAGATAGTTAATTAATTAAAATTAAATTTGTTTCTTAATTTAATAAAAATATATATTTATTGTTAGTTTATTCACTTGTTCACGGAGCAAGCTAAAAGCCTAAAAATACACTCTAGTATTCTTTTCACCTTATTCGAAGGGCTTAAAGTATCTCTCCAGGTTATTTCTCAAATCAACACGGATTATCCTGAAAAAATTTCCCAAGTTTGTAAATTTACATAGCATTAAATTGCTTATTATTTTATGTATGTTTATATTCTAGCTTAGATTTAAATTAATTATAGAGAATATAGCATATTATATCATTCTTTACTAAAATTTTGAAACATATAAACTTTATTCAAATTCATTTTACAAATTATGTTATGTATAATATAATTAATAATTTATCCAAAAAAATATAGACAATATGTGACCTTGTTATATTTTATACTAGGGATTTTTTTTTTTAATTTTTTTTTGGAAAAGATATTTCACACTAGTTACTTTTTAAGATTGAGCATTTATGAGTTATGAAGATGTGATAACATGTATCATTCATTTGCATACACAAGGGAAATGAGTAAATTTTAGGATTATAAAGACATTTTCGTAGAGTGCATTAATTGGTACGTTTTTGTCGGAGAAAGACAAATTTAAAATAAGATTTGTTTCATAAAGTCATCTCTGTTTAATTTTTTACCATTTGTGTTGGGATTACCCAAGTTATACTCTTTAATTAGATTATTGGATATGCTACCAACTAGCATTATCTTAGTAATATTTCTTCTATTTTTCCATTATCATATACATTGTTGAATTACGTGAATGTAATATGTGATGTCAATTCATGCACGTTGACATTTATATAGATTAATGAGGGTTTTTATAATCAGGTATACCTAATTTTAAAAAGTAATGATCAATCAATTAAATTCATGCATTGTATTTGAATTAAATAGGAGAAATAAATTATTTTAGAAGAAAAAATGCAATGATGAATTTGATTGGTTGATCCTTACATTTTCAAATTAGGTATATCTTATTATAAAAGCATTCATAGATTAACAACTAGCTATCCATATCAAATTCGTGTCAAAATTTTCAAGCAAAGCTTTCTTGTAATTAAGAACAAAATCATGTAGCAAATTATGAAAAACTTACTCACAAGGCTACATCACCTTGTTTCTGATAGGAAAAGCGTAATTATAAAGTCATCGTTTTCAGCATCATGAAGTTGAAAATGATTATAGACATAAGAATGGTTGTCCCTCAGATTCAACTGTTCAGCTTGCAAGTCATCTTGTTCCATTATTATATAAGAAGTTTCCACTCGAGTTTCATCATAACCGTTTTAAATATATAATTACTATATGTTCGATTTATTTGAAATTATATTAATAAAAAAATAATATTTACATATTAGAGATACTCAGTTATTACAATAGAGTTCATTTCTTAATTAAGACTTATCATGTAATTACTTCAATTTTATTATTAAAGCTAACATGCAAATAAAAAAAAAAAAAGAGAGAGAGAGAGAGAGACAAGGACAACCTAGAGATAGGAAATAAGAAAACTAATACTTGTTTCATTTGGAAAAATTAGAGTTATTATCATTTTTTCCCCTGATGATTCATGACGATCAATGAATTGTCATTTTTTCCATATTAATTCAAAAAATGTCATTTTACTTCTTCATTTTTTTACTTGAATTAATATTATTTTGAGAGATTTTTTGACTATTTTAAAATCATCAAGGAATAAAATAATAATTTATCAATCAGCAGGGAAGAAAATAATAATAATTCGGAAAAATTAAATAGAAATTTCAAGTAGTTCGTTTCTTATGTTAAAGAACAAAATCATTATGCAGATTATGCAACATTAATAAAACTCAAATGAAGTAGAAAATCATCTTAGACATTGAAAGTAGAGAGGAAATTTGGTTCAAGAAAGGCGAAAATTGGGTAGCATGGGCCTTGAGATTGTTTTTGGATTGTATGTGATCAAGTTACTAGCCCAGCTTCGAAAATCGTGATGGTTAGCCAGAGTATGCATAAACATAAACTCCTAGGAATTGTACAATCATTAAGAGGGAAATAAAATTTAATTCCTGATTTGTAATTATGATGTAATTAAATAAAAAATTAGAAATCAAATTATATGAACCTTATACAAAATCATAAACTTAATTTCATCTTCAAGTTCCTTTTTCTGATTTCCATTTCAATGAAACTTAATTTTCTTAGATTTTCATTACGATTAATAAGCATGCCCTTAAGGTAATGTTTGCAGCTCCCTTTAAAAAACTTGTAAGGTGTCATTTTAATTCAATTGATATATGTGTATAATGTTTAAAAGTCTGTCTTTAGGACATCGTGATCACCAGAAAAATTTAGTCTAGATGTTCTCATGGTCGCAAATTAATACATAATCTACTAAATCCTTATCTTTTAATTACTTTATCCACTTCGAACAAAACACAGTTCTCTCCTGATTAAATTCCAATAGAGTTTACATATCTATTCGGCGCATGCAAGATTCCATGTACATTCAGCGTAAAATAAGCTTACAAATATATTCGACAAAGATTACAGTTGGCCAATTTTTTAGCACTACATTGTCTGAATATTCAATGATTGGATTTTCTCAAGAATAGAACCAGAGAGTGATGAGAGAAGAGATGGGCACGTTCAATTTCATTGGCTTGTGTAGGTTTCCATTATATGAAGCTGATCTTGGTCGGGGAAAACCTGTATGGGTGAGCTCTGCAAGGATGACTCTCGACAATCTAGTTGCTTTCAAGTTTCATGGATACTCGAAGTTGAGGCATGGATTTAATGTGAAGCAGGAAGACATGGATAAATTGCGAGTTGATGAGCAGCTTTTGTGATTTGTTAATGCTTATACGTTATACAGGCTTGTTTCTAGTTTTATGTGTGTCCTAATAAGTAAATAAATTCATTGCAAAATGTTCTAATTACATCCATGAATGAATTGTAATTTTTTTGTTAATTTACTAGTTTAAATTTAGCTTTATAAAAATATTCAAATGATTAAACCCTCAAGCAGTTTGACGTATTAGTCAAACCCACCCCGTTGCCTTTCACAAGCAATACATGGGAATACCATGTCCGTCGGAAAAGTAAATAATTACCGCATAATCCACTGGTATGTAGATAAATTACTCATTAATCCATATAGTAGGATGATAGTTTTTCCATTTAGTATAGATCTCACTCTCCCTGTTATTAGAGAGTAGAGTAAAATAAAATGTTGAGTTATAGGTCACACCATACAATCCTTATCTAGAGGTTTTAATAGTTATGATGGTACTTGTAATGTCCATATATATAATGATTACAATTCTATATATATATATAAACTTCAATACCATTGGTGTATATATTTAAATCACTTATATGGTGTTATTTGTCATAAATCTCCGATATAATTGATAATTACTGCCATATGACATATGTTTATGTAATTTAAATATAAATGTGAAACACATTAAAGTATTTTTCTAGTCAAATAGTTCATTGATGGTTCAAAATCAAGTACAAGACAATAAATAATTGAGAAATTGAAGTGGAAATTGGGCTATTCAGTAGAGCAATGGGCCCTAAACTGGATCAGGTGTAATCCAGATAACCAGGCCCAATGAGAGAAATCATGGATGGCGTTCATGAATCGTAATGGGGTTGCTGGCGGCACACACAGCGAACATGATTGATTCCAGGTGGCAATTGGCAAATGGCAATCATGTGCGGTCCGAGAGCCTGACCCAATTGGGTCGCACAACATGCAATAGCCGTCAAAAGCCAACCAAGCTCCACATCATCGCCCACCACTAATCAACATCTGTTGTACGTCTTGAAAAATCCTCTCCATGTTGCAGTCAAACGTACGACCACACGAAGCTTCGTCTTCGTAGCTTCTTCACCGACCTGAACAACTTTGAATTCAATGGAACCGAGTACCTTCCTGCTTCGTGTCTCTCGTAGTAGCCAATGAATCCACAAAAAAGAAGCGAAGATTTTCACCCTCCGTCTCCACTACCACCGCCTGCTCGACGAAATGCCAAGCCTAGCTATCAAACTCTACAGTCTCTACTTTAAACTCACAAAGAGATACCAACTCCACAATCTCACAGTAGCATCGCATTCGGCTTCAAACGACACCGACCCATTTGGCACCACTTCTCGCTCCGACGATACCACCGCCGCCAGCAACCCCACCTTCGGCGGTGGCGTCGCTACTAAGGACATCCATATAGACCCGTTTTCTCGTCTCAGCCTCCGCATCTTCCTTCCCGAGACGGCTGTCAACTTCTCATTGGCTGGCGCAGATGGGTCTGTTGTTTACAAAGGGTATTCTCCTTCAGGGAAGTCAGGAGGGCACAAGAGGTTGCCTGTTGTGTTGCAGTTTCACGGTGGTGGGTTCGTGTCTGGGAGCAATGACTCGGCTGCGAATGATGAGTTTTGTAGGAGGATTGTGAGGCTGTGTGATGTGATAGTTGTGGCGGTCGGGTATAGGTTGGCGCCGGAGAGCCGGTACCCGGCGGCGTTTGATGATGGCCTCAAGGTGTTGAATTGGATGAAGAAGCAGGCTAATTTGGCGCAGCTTGGTGATGGGAGGTTTAAGGGTTTTGATGGGCATGTTTTTGATGAGTTTGGTCTGTCTATGGTCGAGCCTTGGTTGGCTGCACATGGGGATCTCTCTAGGTAGTCTTTTTGGTCACTTTGACTTGATAGCCACTCTTGTTTTGTGCTTCAAATATGTGATTTTGATGCATCTTTGTTGTGTATACATGACTTTGTTGTTCAAGAAACCAGATATTAGACTAATTGATTATATGAAAAATATGGATGCAAATGTAGTTATAGATGTGACCTTGTTATATGAAAGTTGTCAAAAGAATATAGGAATTTCAAGTACTGTCTACTTGAAGAGCTTGTCTTTACTATAGTTTGTTGACTTGATTTTGAATGAGTTACCAATAGCATTCTTGTATTTCTTGATTGTTTGGTTGATTTCATTGCTGCTGGTTTGTTTGTTGATTTGCTTTTTCCTTGGATTGTTTTCAACTGGTTTTTTATATATAAAGAAGTGCTTCAGTGACTTAATTTGTCTTGTTTTATCAAAACAGGTGTGTGTTGCTTGGGGTGAGTTGTGGTGCAAACATAGCAGACTATTTGGCTAGAAAGGCCGTAGAAGCAGGAAAGCTTTTGGATCCTGTTAAGGTGGTTGCACAAGTTTTGATGTACCCTTTCTTCATCGGCAGCATTCCTACAAAATCTGAGATTAAGCTGGCAAATTCATACATTTACGATAAGGCTACTTGCTTGCTGGCATGGGAATTGTTCCTACCTGAGGGAGAATTTGACTTAGATCATCCAGCAGCCAACCCTCTCATCCCCAGAAGAGAGCCGCCTCTAAAATACATGCCTCCAACACTGACAGTTGTTGCGGAGCACGATTGGATGAGGGACCGAGCCATAGCATACTCAGAGGAATTGCGGAAGGCTAATGTGGATGCACCCGTTCTTGATTATAAGGATGCTGTTCATGAATTTGCCACTCTTGATGTTCTCCTGCAAACACCACAAGCCCTGGCCTGTACTGAGGACATTGCTATTTGGGTCAAGAAATATATATCAGTAAGAGGTCATGAGTTTTCATACTGAATAAATCAGTAAGGTAGAAGAACAACCTTCATGTATTTTGAGCATAGAATTCAGGTTACTCACAGAGACCAGTTTATTAGGTTGTGTATTTTCAGGTGAGGGCCTGAGAAGGCTGTTCTTTCTTGTAAAGCATCGAGTGTTTTATCTGATAGTTGATTTATTTTTTCCTAACTTTAACTTCACCAGGTTATGTATAGTATATATTTTTTCGGTTGGATGTAATGAAATGAGGTTCATTGCTGCTTCTTTCTTTGTATTCACTTGTTAATGAATAATGTCATCTGTTGCAACAAGCCATGAATCAGAGTATATTCGGCATGGCTTTACCTTGGAACGCTATACACATGCATCCATGCTTTTGCATGCCTTGCCGGCATAGATAATGCCTAATATTCTCTTTTCTTATTTTTTATTCTGTTTACATGCGGCTAATGGAGTATGTGGGAAGATAAAAGCGTCCGACACATTGTGTAGTTCAAGACCAAACAGGATAAATTATAGTAATTAACGATTTGTGACATACACGGTTCGAAATCAATTAAAAAGAAGAAATTGAGGAAGCAGACATGCATGGCAGTCTGGTCTTGTTATGTGTCTATGTAATCATTTTGTCCTACACATTCTGTCCTTGTTTTGCGTCTCTGCAATGATCTTGTCCTACACATTTTGTCCTTAGGATAATGTTAATACAATGTGATCTAATTTGAGACGAAGTAAATTATAGGATGTTAATACAATAGCCGCTCCGTTACAGAAGAAGAATACTGTCAATCAAGAAATGACAGTCACATACAGATAAAATTCCAGGCACGATTGGATTAGAGCATAAGTAGAATATGTTAACTCCTAGACTCTATGGATTCCAAGGAAATGATGTGGAAGAATGTTCTCCTATTGTTCTATGCTTTGCATTGCACTATGTCATAGTTGTAGCAAGACAGAATTTTAAAGTGATTTATCTACATATTCTTGTGTGGGTTGGCTTTAAATATATGACCTTGTTTTCTCCGCCTCAATAAGTAAAAAAACCATAAATACGCATTGCAGGATATCGGGCAGATGTGTCCTTGGAGCATTACTGCAAAATGTTCTAAGTGATCAAGGTGGCATGATGGCGTCTGGTTTCCAGTGGAGCAGGAGCTTCTATGGTGATGATAAGGGTGATGAAGTTGTTGGTCTTGACCTCAACTTGTCAGCCATAGGTAGCTGTCCTTTCTTCGATCTTTGTACTTCAGATAATGATACTTGCCCCTGGTCTGTTTTTGACGAAACAAGAAGCTATAAGAAGTTCAAGAAGTCACCATCAGCTGATGAACCTGTTGGAAGTAATGACAGTCTCTATGTTGGTGGTAGGGACGGAAGTACTAGCAGCTTGAGTAGCTTGCCAAGACCCCAATTCCGTGATCATATATGGACTTACACACAGAGATATTTGGCAATAGAGGCCATGGAAGAGGCAGCGCTAGCTCTGATGGGAGGTGAGGTTACTGAAACCAAGGAAGATGGGAATGGAGATGGGATGAAACTAGTCCAGCAACTCATTGCTTGTGCTGAGGCAGTAGCTTGTCGTGACAAAACACATGCTTCATCTTTACTATTCGAACTCAAGGCTAATGCCATCGTCTTTGGAACGTCATTTCAGCGAGTTGCTTCCTGCTTTGTTCAAGGGCTTTCAGACCGCCTTGCTCTGGTTCAACCACTTGGAGCAGTAGGAGTCATAGGTCCAGCATCAAAAACAACGGCTGTTACATCCGAGAATGATGAAGCGTTGAGTCTTTTTTATGAAATTTGCCCACAAATCCAATTCGGGCATTTCATAGCAAATGCATCGATACTGGAAGCCTTTGAGGGAGAGAGTTTAGTTCATGTTGTGGACTTGGGCATGACATTAGGCCTGCCGCATGGTCACCAATGGCGCAGTTTGATGCATAGCCTAGCCAACCGTAAAGGCAAACCACCAAGCCGTCTAAGAATAACTGTCGTTGGACACTGCCCTGAACGCCTCAAAGCAATTGGAGAAGAGCTAAAGCAACATGCACAGACCTTGAAATTGAACTTCAAATTCATGGTATTGGAACGGAGCCTGGAAACCCTGCAAGCCAAAGATTTCGAAGTTGAAGATGGTGAAGCCCTGGCGATCAATAGCATTCTTCAGCTGCATTGTGTAGTGAAAGAGAGCCGTGGAGCGTTAAACTCTGTCCTACAAAAACTGCACGAGCTATCACCGAAGGTGTTCATTCTAGTCGAGCAAGACTCAAGCCACAACGGACCCTTCTTTCTGGGGAGGTTCATGGAGGCATTGCATTACTATTCAGCTATATTCGACTCACTAGACGCAATGCTACCCAAGTATGACACCAGACGAGCCAAGATAGAGCAATTCTTCTTAGCGGAGGAGATCAAGAACATAGTGAGCTGTGAGGGGCCAGCTAGAGTGGAGAGGCATGAAAGGATTGATCAATGGCGCAGGAGGATGAGCCGTGCTGGGTTCCAACCTCTGCCTATCAAGATAATAATGCAAGCCAAGCAGTGGCTAAACAAGGTCCAAGTCTGTGAAGGGTACACTATCATGGAAGAGAAAGGGAGCTTGGTTCTTGGGTGGAAAACAAAGCCCATCATTGCAGCTTCTTGCTGGAAATGCAACTAATAAACAAAACAATAGCAAAGTCATCAACTTTGCCTACCCACTTAAACTTCAATGAGTCTTTTCTAGTACCAGCATCTAGCAAGGCACAACCTTAAAAGTGGGACGACAACTGTAACTGGAACTGGGTTCCAACAAAAATAACAAACTGTGTAGTCTTCATGTAAATAAGCAATTGAAATAAATAAAGGAAGAAAACATTAGTCTAACGTGCTACTGTGAATTCTTAGTTTTGAAGTCATTAATTCCTAATAAATCTTTATCTGACTTCGTACGGTTTTTTTTTTTTTTTTTTAAAAAAAACTAACTTTTAAAAAGATAAGATGGTTTTGGCATACAATCAAAGGAGTTACCCAAACCATAAACTAAGAGATATTTTTAAAAAATAGTCCGCATTACGGGATTTTGTTTTTTTTTTTTCGGGTTTTCATTAGGGGATTCGTTTTTGCATCATCTCCGTTTGCAATTTGCACTAAATAATTTGTGATTTGACAAGTTAGTTAATTATAAGCACAACTTTGACAAAAACGGTACCGTTTGGATTCCAAAAATTACAGTTAAAAAATGGTGATCTATCTGGCCATTACAAATCAGCCACGTGTATGGCTAAAAATTCTCTCCAACTCTATACAGGTACATCTTCTGGCTTCGTATCTCCGAGAATCCTCTGGATGCGGATAAGAAACAAACAGAGAGAGTGACTGAGTGAAGAAGAGGGTGGAAAAAGGGAGGTGGGTATGTCTCTAAACGCGCTGGTTCGGGTGCCTCTGACGCACGATGATGGTCTGGTGAAGCACTCGCTTTTCAGTTGCAGGACAACAACGCAGAAGCGACTTCGTCAGAGGCAACAACACGTTCTTGTAGTTGAAGCAAAGGGCAAAAGAGGAATGCAAGCTCGCCAGTTTCAAAGGCCACCTCCTCCTTCTTTGCCCAAGCTTGAAGATGATGGAAACCCGCGTTTTGTCATCTTCATTCGCATGGCCAATGTTTGTTTCTTTCTTCTCTCATCATCACTCTTTTTTCCATTTGTTTCGTTTTCACTGGATGTTGTTTTGTTGTTTTCCAGGTTTATCTCTGGTACCCTCTTAGTGTGGTATCAGGAGGCACCACTGCCAAAATCATGGTTGCTGCCAAAGATAATTTCCTCGGCAAGTATATCTACAAAGACACGCTTGCTAGAAACCTCGCCGCCGTTATTTACAGAGTAAAGTTCTCACGTTTACTCTCTTTTTAGCTCACTAATTCTTCCCAATTGTGGCATGGTTTTGTTCAACTTTAATTACAAACTAATCATATGGTAGAGACACAGCAAAACTATTCAATATCTTGCTATTGTTAAGGCCCTTTATGGTCATGCTAAACATGATTAAGATGGCATATTCTTTCTTTAGCTAACTGGCTCTATTTCTTCATTAGTATTCCATTTTGGTGCCAGCTGTGAGAGATCATAGAGCTGATACTTGTATCAACTTCCTAGTTGTGATTGCCATGTTATGTGTTTGGTTTTTTTTATTGTTTCATGTCTTTACTTATGTTACCAACGTTTGCTTATATTTCAAGTAGGATGAGAAAGAGATTCAGAAGACAGCATTCAAGCAATTTCGTGTCCTGCGGTCAGCAACTGAGTTCAGATATGGCTACAAACTTGTTGTAATGCTCATAGAACCTTGATGTATTGCAGTTTATACTTTCATTTAGCTTTCCATCTTCTTGCTGTCAAAGCTATGTTTTTGCAACAAGATGGTGAAGAATAAAACTTGTCGTGTTCATTACCTTTGATTTTGTTAAAATTGCTGAAAATGCAGGAAAATAATAATCTGAGAGCTGCACTTTCTACCACTGACGTCATTGAGGTTAGGATTAGACTTTCTTGAATTTTTTTATAACTCATTGAATCTGATATTAGGTTGTTAAAATCGTGTTTTAGGCTGCAGGAAGATTTTTAAGTCTAATATTTTGTTGATTGTTAATTGAATTTTTAGCTTCCAACGCAAGACCAACTAAAAACAGTGCTTGATAAAGTGAAAGACTTCTTTGGTGATGCAAAAGATACGTTTGGGAAGATAACCGCACTGAATTCAACTGGTACTGATGAGTCGTCAGAGGAAAATCCCAAAGAAAAAGCCAAGGAAAAAGCCAAGTGAGTTAAATGGATACAAGCTTTGCTATTGCTTTTGTGATTACAGTTTAAGATAATTAAAATAAAATCATTTGTTTGCGCTATTCTAGTTTTCATATTCAGAAGGTAATTTCTTAGAGATATTTGTTTTCTAATTTTCATTAACCAGGGTCTGAAGGGCAATTAGCCATTTGATGGACATGTTGCATTAAAGGATGCTTCTGTGACACTGAAGCATTGTGGTTTATAGAAACTTGACAGAGGTGGAGGACGCGAACACTGATTACATGGTTTTTTGTAGACATTATTTACAGGGCCAAAATGTATGTTGTGTCATTAACATCTAAATGCAAATGAAGCCTGCTTAATTTGCATATGTATGAAATATTTATACAGCTTTTACTTCTGTTGGAATATCTTGTAGATAATGCCTTTTTGTTTTGCACTCTATCAAGAAAGATTGAAACTATAATAGAACTATGATAAACTTGGATTGTGGAAAGTTTATTTTAAAGCATCATTTATCTATTGGTCATAATGCTCGTAGGCTGTTGGAATAAGAACGAGAGTGAACTTTTTCCTTCACAAAATTTCCTGAAGGTCGCATCATCATCAACCTCTTGAGGCAATGTCCCAGTGAAAATGATACAGAAGTTGAGCCAGCGCTATCTCCATGGTTGCCAGTCTAAACTTGAAACCTGGACAATCTTGTCTTCCTCCTCCAGATGGTAGAGACCTGAAATTTTGATCTTTAACTCTATGTTATAATTATCAAATCTCTCGGGAATGAACTCCAAAGGATTCTACCATAGCTGGCGGGTGCAATCCTGTTGTCTCGTTAATAACTGCTTTCAGGTAATAAAGGATTAGGATATGGCTCATAATTAATTGAAGTGGCATCTTCAAAACTGAATTTAGGTTGGAGATTCTCAGTAACCCAAAAGCTACTCAGACATATAATATAGCTGGCTAAAGTGAAAACTAGTTTGCTCATGTCTGTTGATTCCCAGTAACTCAGAAGTGACCTGTGCTCTTTTGCAAATAGTGGAAACTGAAGAAGGAAGCTAGAGTTGGAACTCTTGACACGTTAAAATTGGGCCACTGGATCTCTAAAAGACCTTACTCATATTGCTGAAATTAAGTATCTGAGGATGGACTACGGTTGTGCAACCAATTGAGACCAAGTTCAATTATTTGTAGGCTTTTACCAATCCATTTCCAAAGCAGCAGGTTGATGTTATAATGCTCCTAAATGCACCCTGAAATTTTTTCCTGATTCTACTTTTTTTTTTTTTTTTTTTTCACACGATACTATAGATAATTTTAAAAGTTTTGATGAAGATTCGATCATAGAAACCAAACAACTTCTCTTTTTTTTTCCCGTTAATCTAATTTCTTTTTTCTTTTTTTTTTCTTTTTTTTTTTTTTTTAATATTGAGAGTTATTGAAAACAACAGCCACAGTGGGTGGCAACAGAAATATAGTAGCCCAACCGGTCAATGAACACTAAAATGCCCAAATAAATTTGGGACAATAACAAAGTAACCATAGTTCACTAGATTGATCATTCCATCTGAGGAATCTTGAATGGTCAGATGCAAAATATCAAGCGGCTCCCAAATAAGAAAAACGGCTTGATAACGCTGAATTCAGTCCATCCACAAACAAACGAACCCACAAAATATAAACAATAACACAAATCCAAATAACCAACTACAATAAGAGAACATCAGCACCAACATAAAAGTAGTATACATAAACCTCCACCTTCCACCATAGCTAAGAGCTTCAAAGGAATTTGCAATCTGAAAATCTTCGAGGGCTTTGAAAAGCCACCAAATATATTGATAAGGAACTCTGTTGTCACTGTTATAAACCGAAGATACTAAGAATCGTCAAAACTATGGACATCAAAGAGGCAAATGTTGTTGATCTTTTCTTAGATTGAGTCACCGGCCACCAAAACCAACAAAACCAAAAGGAGTTTAGAAGCTAAATCCAAAAGACATCTTAATCCACCCTATAAAAACCTCAAAACCCCTCAAGAACCCAAGAGAAGAAGAAGAAAAGGCATAGATGGGTCGACCAAACACTCCAAGCAAACCCAAAAGTTGTAAATATGTCTGGGTTTTAAAAGATGGATCCAGAAAACTCTGGATCCCTCCCTTAAAACCCTCGAACTAGAGAATCGTTAATAGAAAGCAATAGAAAAGAGGACAATAGCAAGGAGATCAGCAACGGTTTTAAGAGGATCCCTCCCTTAAAACCCTCAAACTAGAGAATTGCTAATACAAAATAGTAGAAAAGAGGGCAACGACAAGAAGATCGGCATGCAAACAGGGTTTGCTGGAGAGAAGACTTCCAAGAGCTCTCTCTTTAGAGAGTTGGTGTTTCAGGCTTAGTGAAGAACAGTCCTTGAGAAGTGGAACCTTTGAGATATTTTAGTATTCTCTTGACTGCCTTCCAATGCTCATCAAGAGGTGTCTGCATGAATTGACACATTCCATTGACAGCATATATTATATCTGGCCTGGTTGTTGTTGCATATTGTAAAGCAACAATCACCGATCTGTATTCTGATAAATTTTCAATAGGACTGCCTTTGTAGGCTGACGGTTGACTCCCTATACTCGCCACCAGTAGAGAAGGAAAAAGTTTTGCTGTCAGCATTTTAGTGTTCTTTAAAAGATCTTGTACGTACTTTTGTTGTGAGAGATACAGCCTTGTATTTGTTTGATTGTCAATTTATCACATGCCAACAAGGCAATATTTACTTTTCCTTTTCTGGAAATATATTAATATATTGGTGTACAAATACCAAATACTCATTTTTCTTCATATTTCTTCGACATTCACTGGACGTGTAACAATAGTTATCATATGTAAAGTATATTTTTAATTCGTGGATTGTGTTTTTTTAATTTATATTTTAGTCCGACAAGTGATGTTAATTACCAAATTTTACATTATAAATTTATATTTGTGGGGCAGGTCTAAATCTAATTACAACTATTGAAGGTGTCATGAATTGCATTTAACTAAATCTATAAGCTCCTCAACTACGAAAATAATAATTTAAATAATTTGGATTGGAATAAATTAGAGAGAATATATTATAACAGTTGTTTGCTTGGTGTATGAAATCCATATTTATGAATTGAAAACATTAAAACCATTTTTATAAACTGCAAATTTTAAAAATATATTTGTAAAAAAACAACAGTGATATGGTCATCAGTTAGCACACATACAGCTTTTATGACAAATATAAATACACTGATAGAGTAGCTTCTGTTGTGCTGTACATATAATATACACCCCCTTGTTGATGCCAATACGCTAGAAGACAAGGCAACAATGCCACCACTCACAATCACATGCAACAACCACCTCACAACCGAACCGCCGCCGTCACAGGCCTCCGTGGCTGCCATTTCTTTGTCTCTCAACACTCGGTTTCATCATCCTCCTCAAACAATGCACCACTTTTCTTCAAATGGGTGTTCGTCACCTTCCTAAGACAACCCAAGAACCTCCACAACTACAGCTCTTGGGCTCTTATCACCGGCCCTAGAGACTGGCGTCGGCAAGGCCTTCTGCTCATCGACTAGCCCACCAGGGCCTGAACTTGATCCTAGTCAGCAGGAGCTAGAACAAGCTCGAAACAGTCTCCAATGAGCCGTAGACAAGATTTTCATTTGACTTGGAGATCTTTGTTTTCTCTTGATTGTAGTTGTTTAGCTGGGGAGAGTGTTCATTTCTATGATGAAGTGCATGAGCATGGGAAAATTCCGGTGGATGACCATGAAAGAAGAATTTATATGGCCCGCATATCATTGAGAAGTACATAGTTGCAGGTTTGGGATTTTGTGCTTTGCTTAAGTTTGTTGTAATGTTAATTTCATTGCTTTACTCTATGCTACCTTCAGCCTTCAGCTTGCTTCGTTTACTGCCAAATAATGTTACTGAGCAAGCTCTAATGAGACAAGTCATATTAATGCTCATTGGTCTCGTGCCATTTTGTGCTACGAAATTAAAATCTTTGCTGCTCACCGGAAAACTTTTCATGCCACAGGTGCTTCAATGGAGGTGAATATATCTCACCGAACACGACAAGAAATCCTGACTACTTCTGATCTAAATCTAATTAATTGCGGTAGATCATATGACCAAGTGGATCATATACAAGTACAAATCCTAACGATTAATTACCAAATGAGTTTAAGATGACTATTTTCTTATTATGACCCTTATCAATAAACATATATATATATATGTAAAGGAATCAAACGTACCTTCACGGGCGGAAGACACGGGGGAAATAAATGCAAATTGTACGCCTCAATTATTTGTCATTCATGACATAGTGCTTGTCAAATTAGTTTGATAATTGAAACAATGTCATTCATTACCATGCATGACTCACGTTGTCAATTGTGCATTGTTAATTGTCACCTACAAACAAGACAACATTCACTTTTTCCTTTTCTTGAAACATATTGATAGATTGGTGTATGAAATCAATATTTGTGAATTGAAAACATTAAAACCATTTGTGGATGTCATTGAAAACATTGAAAACATTCCCATGCTAATGAGACAAGTCATATTAATGCTCATTGGTCTCGTGTCATTTTGTGCTACGAAATTAAAATCTCTGTTGCTCACCGGAAAACTTTGTATGCCACAGGTGCTTCAATGGAGGTGAATATATCTCACCGAACACGAAAAAAAATCTTGACTACTTCTGATCTAAATCTAATTAATTACAGTAGATCATATGACCAAGTGGATCATATATAAGTACAAATCCTAACGATTAATTACCAAATGAGTTTAAGATAACTATTTTCTTATTATGATCCTTATCAATAAACATATATACATATATATATATAGGAATCAGATGTACCTTCACGGGTGGAAGACACGGAGGAAGTAAATGCAAATTGTACGAGCCCACAATGTCACGCGCCAATTATGTATGATTCACGACATAGTGCTTGTCACATTAGTTTGATAATTGAAACGATGTCGTTCATTACCATGCACGGTTCCTGTCGTCAGTTGAGAATTTCAGTTTAAGCGAACTCTAGAAAAAAAGTATTTTTGGTTAATTGTATCGAAAGAGGAGTACAAATCTTGATTTAAAATTATTCCCTTCATATGCAGAAACAAGAACCGGTGTTGTTTGGCTGCTAGAACCAACAGGTCAGAAAAGTCTCTGCTAAGTACTTCATTATATATGAATATGACCAAAAGGAACCTTATCCAAGGCAAAAGATTATGTTTCTGGAGAAGTCTAGAAATGAAGTCCTATCCATCCAAACCAATTCCATCCTACATTTTCTCCTTCTAGAAATGTCTACTCTTCTCTTTTATATATCAACCAAAACCCTCTACCAAAACTATCCACTGCTTCTAGTCATCTTCGCTGCCAATTTGAGGTCCCAAAAATTCCCATCAACACCATTAACTAAACATTGGAAAATGTCACAAGCTCTCTCAAACTTAAGCCTCTCTCTCCCTTTAACCTCCAAAACAACACCCAAACCTCCAAGAATCCTACACCTTTTCACCCCAAACTATAAAAGCTTTACACACAACATCAAACCCATCAGAGCACAGACCTCAGGAGAAACCAGAGACAATCTTGACCACCTTCAACGAGCCACCAAGCCCCACCAAACCCAACAGAACAAGAAACGTGTCGCCCCTGTTTCTCCAACAGGTACTCACATATAAAAACATACACTTTTCTCATCTCGGTATATATAAAGCTTTCATCTTTGTACTAAAGTTTACATTTTTACTTGTTATTACAGGGCTATGGGATCGGTTTCCTACAGCAAGAACAGTCCAGCAGATGATGGAGACAATGGAGATGATGATGGAGGACCCTTTTGTCTATTGAGGCGCATGGCCATCACCTCTCCCAAGAGAGACTGGTGGGTACAACAGCAAAGGAAGGAGTCCATGGGAGATAAAAGAAGGAGAAAACGAGTACAAAATGAGGTTTGACATGCCTGGAATGACTAAAGAGGATGTGAAAGTGTGGGTAGAAGAGAAAATGCTTGTTGTCAAGGCAGAGAAAGTGCCCAAGAAGAAAGAAAATGGTCATGAAAACAACAACAATGGTGGTGTAGTAGATGATGAAGACTGGTCTGCTAAAAGTTATGGAAGATATAGCAGCAGAATTGCTTTGCCTGAGAGTGTTCAGTTTGAGAAGATCACAGCTGAGGTTAAGGATGGGGTTTTTATATAACAATCCCAAAAGCTAGTGACAATGGTACGGTTTTCGACATCAATGTTTATCACCAGTTTTTGGATGTTCAGTTGTCTACTTTCTTGTTTTCTTTTCCTTTTTTTTTTTTTTGGAAATAATACTTTCTTGTTTTCAGTATCAGAAAATAATATAAACATGTGTGAATAGTTTGAGATTGGTTTATAGTTATCTACTGATATGTTGAATGTGAATTATGAATATGTTATATTGCTATTACCGATTAATTTAATGTTTTGACTTTGACCACATTGTAAAAGGAATGAGACTTTCTTGATGACCTTAAATATATATCATGAACTTGAAAAGAATGCAAATTTCATGCAAATATTTGGACCCTTCAAGTTTCCAAATTTAGTTTGTGATCTTGTCTTTTAAAATTTTACTTCTAGGTGGATTATTTTTACTTTATATTTCATCTTTTTTTTCTACATAAATCTACTTGATCTCTTATTTTCTTTCTTTGATTTTATATGCTACATTAAGGAGTACTAATAAAAAATAAATAAATAGACAAACACATAAATATGGTAAATTGAGGAACACTCATTTTTTTAAAAAGTTCATCTCACCTGATTTTCAATAAAAATAGAAAAAAAGGAAAGGCATTCAAGACCCCGATTTCAAATTTTTATACCAATCAAAAGCATTAGAAAATTAAAAATTTCAATGGAAATATTGCTTGAAACTTTGTCATGCATGTGTTTCCATTATTTCAAATCTAATGACAATTACATGTAAACCACTTTTTTCTAAAATCGTACAATATTATCATGATCTAGACTAGACATAATTGAGATGATTAGCATTTCTGGTGGTCGTGGCCTCTACATCATCAAAGCTATAAGCGTCTCTATTCTGGTTTGGCTTTCCAAAAAAAAAAAGAAAGAAACTGTGTAACACAAACGTGCCTTGGTCATCACAGACACTAGCCGTTGCAAAACCTCCATTATTTGGGAGGACATGTCTCCTGTTTTTCTTGGTTCAAATTTGAAATCATTGCCACCCAAATAAACTAATACGATAAAGTCAATAGGATTCTCTCAAACAACATTAAAAAAATCCACCACTCACTCTCTTTCCTGATACATGTCCAAAAAAGCAGCATCATAAAAAAAAATTAAAATAAAAATTAAAAAAAGGAGATAGACGTTGGAGAAAAAAAAACATAGCTTTTAATATGGGGTCAGACCACAATTTAAAAAAGTCAGTGCAGGATCACATTCATGAAAAAGCAACTATTTTTCTCGTAATTTGGAAGAAAACACTGGTGGGTTCTGTTGAATATACACAGCAGAGTTAAAAGGTCTGAGCTTTCAAAGCAAAACATAAACGCTCTCATAGAAAAGGCTTCGTTTTTTTTTTTTTTTTTTTTTTTTTTCAGTTGCGTGTGTGGTTTTTAAACGGACCCATATAAGAGCCTGTGACAGAGTGATTCAAATTTATGGTCAGTGAACTTGTTCTGGGTTATTTTTAGTGTGGCATATATATATAGAAATATAGAAATCAAGAACAAGAAAGAAAGTGTCTTGCTTTTGTTGTTGTTGTTGTTGTTGTGTATAGAGAAATGAGTGAATCAGCTACACTTCTGAGATCGTTTTCTCATCCATCAGATGTCTCTCGTGAAGCCAAAGAGGTCAGCTTTTTTTTTTTTTAATGTTTTTACATTTATTGGTTTTGCAGTTTTGATGTTCAGTTGTTGGATAATTTTAGTATGTTTGAATCTTTAAATGTATTTCCAAATGGGATTTTTTATTTATCATGCTAGTTTGGTTACAGAGGAAGAGGAGAGATGTAGAAAATGCGTGATATAGGAAATCACTTTAAGCAATTTTAGTTCTCTTCTTCAATATTTTCTGAAACCAAATAGAAATTTGTGATGCTCTAATTTTTATATGTTTCTGAGTATTTTGTTTTGTAATGGAGGTTGTGATTGGCATTTGAAGTTGTCTTTATTGCATATCTAATATTTTTGTGTGTTTATAGTAATCTACTTTCATGAACTTCTTGTGTGATATATAATATACTGAAATTTGATGTGAATTGGGGATATATTTGTGTAACATTGAAGAATTTGGCAAGGAAATTAGAGGTTATTGTAATTCACAGAACTGGCCTATTCAAGTCCTTGATGTTTTTGGATATAGATTTTCTTTGAATTATTCTATTGTAGGGCTTTAAAAAAGTTTGTGAATTGAATGAGGTGGCTTTGCATCACAGGGTGATCCAATTCGAGCCCTTACAGAATCGATATCCTTTGGGAGATATATGTCAGAATCTCTGGCTTGGGAGAAGTGGTCAACTTTCTCTCACAATCGTTACCTAGAAGAAGTTGAGAGGTTTAAAAAACCGGGTTCTGTTGCTGAGAAGAAAGCTTATTTTGAAGCTCATTACAAGAGAAAAGCAGCCATGAGAGCTGCAGCATTGGTCGAGGAACTAAATGCAGCTGCTGATGTGGTCCCTGAACTAAAATCTACTAGTGACACTCAGAATGACTACTCTCCCTTGGATACAGAATCAGCAAACACAAACAGTCATTTGGTTATCGATGAACAAAAACAGGAAACTACGGGTAATAGTGACAATGACTTCACCAATACTATGGAGTCGGTAGATACAAACAGCAATGTGGTCATTGGTAAGCAATGGGAAAATAACAACTCTGAAACTGTGGCAGCTGATTCTGCTAATGCAGATGCATGTAACTCTATCTATATCAAGGAGGATTTAGGAAATGCTGATATGGAAAGAGATGAAGCATTAATGGAATATGTTGTCAATGTGGAGAACCTTACACAAGCTGATCGATCAAAGCAGCTTCAAAGTGCTGATGTCCATGACAAGATTGTGGCTACCACTGTTGAGAAAACACCTGATAAGGTTATATAAGTTAAACCATGCCATCTTTTACACGTATCATATTTTAATTTGTTTTATTTATCTCTGATTATTTGGATTATATAGGAAGCTGTTGATCAGGAGAATTCGGCTCCATCAAGCAAGAAAAGACAGGCAAATTCTTCGTCAAAGTCATCAACTCGCAGTGGAGCTTCCAGACTCCCATTATATCCTGCCAAGCAAGCGCCTTCCTTACCTCCCACAAACATAAATAATATTTCTACAAACAGTAAGAAATGTGCAGGAGACTTGAATGAGAAAAGGAGAAAAATTCCAAAAACCCTCCATATGTCAATCAATTTCTCTTCTCGTGGTAGTGAAACTAATAAAGCTTCCCTAAAAATGGTCAGAGATAGTTCCACTTTTATACCAACTCCAACCAAGGTACTTCACCATGCTTATCTCTTTTACCAAATCCTTTCATATCTGAGTGTTATTCATACTAGGTTCATTTACAAACTTCAGGCTGCTGTTAAAGGGGTATCAAGGCATCTTTCCAAAATTTTCCAATCAGAAGATAAGAGGTAATCTACTGCCTGAAATTTTCCTAAGCAACTGGAAGCACCACTCACTTTTTGTTACGTGTAAAAAAGTCTTCTTCTTTCACTGACTTGCTCATAATGACTGTTGCAGGAATAAAGCATTAGTCGCTAAGTCAATTTCAGCAGGCATAACAGAAGATGGAAAATTGCACTCCCCTATGGAGTAAGAATTCCATACTACATTTTTCTAAATAATTTATGTTTGCATATATTGTGCATTTTGGCCTACATTTGTGCTACTACCGCAAGTTTGCTTCTCAAGCCTTGTTTCTTTACATAACCAATCCCATTGATCTCATGTTGTACGTATACTTGGACATGCATGCATTATTATAAATTTTAAAAGTCACAATATTAAATACCTCGTTGAACAGTATTTATACAAACCGTTTCTTGGAAATTGTATTGGAAGTGATGGACATTAATTCATGGGAAACTTCTAACTTATTTTTGACTAATTGTAAAGCAGCCATTCAAAATCTTCAAGTGCCAATGGAACCAAAACACAAACTCCAAGTAAATCCTCTCCTTTTAGCCTTAGGAGTGAAGAAAGGGCAGCAAAACGGAAAGAGGTAAGCATGGCTTGTGATGTTTGTTAGCTCTGTATTATGCCATGACTTGTGAGATTTAAAAGTAACTTTTCTTTCTCTACCATCGCCAGTTCTTTCAGAAGCTGGAAGAGAAAAATAATTCAAAAGAAGCAGAAAAGACACAATTGAAGGTTTCCCTCTCTCAAACCCTTCTTATAGTGTTGATATTTTATTTAGATTGCCACTGTTGAATTAAGAAAGATGCAAACCTGTTAGGTTCTCACTGGAGCCAATCTCAAGAAAATGCAAAAATCTTGAGGGGTGCAAGTTTCTTAATAATTTGAACTGAATATAAAATTTTAAGTTGCCTAGCTCATCATAATGTGTTATGTCAAAGTTTCTGAGTTACTAGTTCTGTTTCCTTATTCTAGTTTTTTATGTTATGTAGGAGAGAGGAGAGTACGATCCTAAAAAACTGCAGCAGAGTACAGTTTTGAAAACTAAACAGTATCATGGATCTTCTTCACCAAGTGTAAGCATGAAGAAGGTACTTAATTTGTTACCATAATAGTGGACTACTATATTTATCATACTCTGGTACTTGACCGTAATATTAATACCATTCTTGTTAGTTTTTGAGACCTTATATAATATGTTGGGGAAGTCTTTTGGTTATGGATTCAAATTTACTACCGTTATACCCTACAGCTTAAAGGGTGCAAGAAAGAGAGCTGATTTTTTTTTCAATTCTATAATTGGCCAATGGCCCCTGCTAATTCATTTAAAAGGTACCATATTTTCCCCCCTATTTATGCAGGAAAAAGCAGAACATGAAATTGAAAAACTGAGGCAGAGTACTGGTTTCAAAGCTAAACCAAATGAAGAAATCCATCATGGTGGATCGCCTTCACTGAGTAACCGCATGAAAAAGGTTCTCTCATCTATCTTGTTTACTTGTCTTACTAAAATATAAATTTAAAGCGTTATAAAAAATATATATATATATATATAAATTTAAAGCATGTACAAAAGTTTAATCTAATTTCTTTCATATCATCTATGACCCTTCGTTATAATTTATATGTCATGGTGGGTAGGTATAAGTAATGTCTGTAGAACCATTGTATTGCATTTCGCTTTTTTGGTATTGCTGGGTATAGAGGTGCAGGGATGTCCTATGTTTCACTTATAAAAGATGTGTATTTAATTAGTAGCAACCTGATTTGCAGATTTTAAGTACTCAGCCTTGGTCACCAAAGCTTGGAGGGAAGCCAACTTCCACCACAGTCCAGAACACAAGCTCTAGGCCTCCCCGGAGGCCATCAGCCAATACTGAGAGTTCCAAGCATGTTACAGATAAATATAATCGAAGCACAAGTCTTTCAATCACCTCACTGCCTAAACCTGGTAGGAGGACTACTCCCAATATGGTCCAGGACACAAGCACTCGACCGCCTTGGAGATCTTCAATGAATAGTGCAAGTCTTAAGCATGTTATAGAGAAAAATAATCAAAACGCAACACGTTCAGTCACTTCACTACCAAAGAAGAATGCACACGAGAATGCTTCTCCGAACATCCAGAGTTGAGAGTTGCCAGAGAGTGGAATTTTTTGTCATGGAGATTCTTTTGACACAGGCACACTGCTAGTGACCACACAGGACTACATATGTGTGTATATTCACACGTTATCAGTTGGGGAATAAGTTTTGTGGTATCAAATAGGATTTTGAATTAGAGAGAACATCATTGGGGATTTTTCATTTGTTGAAATTTCATACTGGTCCTGTATTTCTGGCCTGTGAACATCTATGAATATACGAGTTTTGCAATTAAACAGGGAAAGTAAGTAAATTCAGTAATGATACTTGACATTTGTTCTGGTACCCCATAGAAGTAAACAAGATTATGCCAAATCTGAATGCTAAAAACCCTTATGTTTTTTCTTTCTTGGATGACTGAATCTGCACGGATTAGGGACAGTTTGCACGGTCACTATGTGCACGTGCAGCACATCATCTGTCTACAAACACGTATATACAACAATAGCTCATCTGAGCCCCATGTTAAGAACTCAAAAAAGGAGGATAATTATGCTTAATGTTTGTCATCACTCAATGTCATACATGCTTCAATATTCAAGTCTAAAACTGATGGGAAAAATAGTATCCCAATCCATAGAGTTATACTCCATTTATAGACCAACTACCTACCTATGAACTAGTGAAAGATCCATTCGGCATCACAGGCACATGGAGCAGAGCAAATCATGCGATGAACAAACCTTGATCGGTTGGGTCATACAGGTTGTCATAGTCATGCCTCACAGCATCACACAAGTGGAATGGAACTTCAGCAAGGAGCCCTGGATCATAGTATTCTGGAAAATCAATATCCTGTAGTCCAAGATTCATAGCAAGGAAATCACCTTGCAGCCAACAAAATTTTAGGTCCTCATCCGATGACGCAAAAGACGATGCAATTCCACAATTTATGTTTTGCCCTGTAGTTTCCAAATCAGTGATGCAACTCAGATTAAAGCCTTGGTTTTTCATGGTCAATGCGGTACTGGCAAGGGGATCAAAAACTTGGTGGTTTGTTATATGGTCTTTGGTTTGAACAGGCAATGGATCAATTGCACTTCCCGTTGAGGTAGCATGATTTGCATGATTGCTTCTGTACTGAGCATCTGAAAACTTAATTTTTATGTCTCTGTCAGCAGTAGAAGAAGCAACACTAATCGATGGAACTGGTTGAGAACAGGATGGTGGTAACTGGCTAAAGCTATCCTCTGGAGTGTCACACCAAGAGTATTGTGTGGGGATGGTAGAACAAAATGCTGTGAAGTCTACCTCTGATCCAAGTGGTGTAAGAGAAGAGTCGAAGCCTATTTGCGAACTCCTGGCCTTACGTGGATTGGGAATGTCAACAGTCAAAGCTCTTTTCACTTCTGTTACGGGTACTGAAACAACTCCCTTCTTCTCACAGTCGAGGCTTTTGGAATTTACATTCTGGACAAATGTGTTAATGCCAGAAAACCCATAGCTGCCATTTGAAACATCATTTTGGTGCACATTCATTGAGTGTTGAATGCCAAAACTTGCAGCAGTGTCTTTTGATGAATCTGAATGCTTTATCCCACCAACAGAAGTTTTCAATTCATTCTCCTTCTGCAGTCTACTCAAATAGAGCCGGTATTTCTGCATAAGGAAAAATATATTCTTAAGGATTTTAATGATGTTAGAAAACGATCAGCATACAACATGTCTCCCCAATTCTATCATATATTCATAAGCATAGTTGTGATCCAGTAATTAAGTGTCGAGAATTCTTTCACATACATTAGTTTTATGTGATGGGACTGTTAACCTGCTTTATCTTCCTTAAAACAAAGATATCGCAATTAATATGAAGCAATATCATTTAGGAACAGTGTGAGTGGAACAGCTTCCTTTTAATAGATATTCACATGAAATATCATCATAAATGAATATAAGAACACTAATAAAAAGATGGATGTTTTATTGAAAGTAAGATAAGACTACAATTTTCATAAGCATTTAAAATAATAGTATATCGACCATAAATAAGTGTGTAATAGTAGTTCATCCCCATATACAGTTAATACTTTTGCTGGCCAAATGTGGGAGAAATTATAAACTACAGCTTCCTTTTGACAAATATCATAGCAGACTAGAAAGTGGTTTTTCAAACAAAGTAATAGATAAAAAACCTCATAGTTGTCATCATAATCTAAGAGTACAGTATCTACCTGCAGGTGGCTGGCGACATTTTCTCTAGTCAACCACGGCACGTTCATCAAGTCCAGAATTTTCTTTGGACCAACTTCTGCCAAACAGACATTACATGTCATGGCTCTGTGGAAGCATGATAAAGATGGCAGCTATATCATTGCAAAAACAAATAATTGATAAATATTACTAATTTTTAAAAGGTTAACCAAAATTTTCCAATTTACAAGGACCATAATTAGAAAATGTAAGTTTGTGGATCACTTACTATCAAATCCAATCTGATTTACAGCCTTAACAAACTTTTGGTGGAGATCCACCGACCAAACTACTCTGGCTTTTTTTGTTGAAGAAGGATCCCCCCAGTCTCTATCGTCGTTTTTACTGTCACATTCTTTTCTTTTTCGTGCTGTCAGGTCTTCTCCAGCAAACAAGTGTCCATCATCAGACTGATCTGATCCATATCTTGGTATCTGAAGACTTTCAAACCCTTCAAGACTTTCAATGTCTTTTACCTCGTGTATTCTCTTTCTGAAGACATGTTGCCATATGTTCCGGAGTTCTTTCATTCTTATAGGCTTAAGAAGATAATCACATGCGCCATGTTGGACGCCCTTCATCACTCTACTAGTTTCACCATCCACAGACATCACTGTGGAGTTACATATAGCTTGTAAGAGCAGAGGTTTCATTGAATGTCATAAAAAGAAGATGATTTAAAGAAACTTTACACACAACTTACTGATGACTGGAAGGTCCATCTCAAGTCCAACATGCTCAAGAAGCTTAAACCCATCCATGTCAGGCATATTGACATCACTGATTACAATGTCATAGCCATCTTTCCTTTCACGAAGCAAATGCAGTGCATCTCTGGCTAAACCACAAGTGGTCACTGCAACATACAAAAGCAGGAGAGAAAATGTCACAATGCTAGGACAGCTGAGCGTATATTGCAAAACGCAAGGCAATTGAATAAGATTTTTCTCTAAATGTTTAGTTAAACTCATTTCTTGAGCAAGGGAGATATTATGATTCTTTAATAAAATTCCTAATTGAGTTTCAGTTTTGTTAAATCAACCTTTTTCAAGAGCATTTGAGTTACTTGACACACAAAAAGAAGGAATTATGACAAGATTAACTCCCTTAAAACTATAAGAGATGAATGCAAATATATCTTCAGCAATGAATGACTGAAGTGCCATAAGACTTAAATGGACATTTTGCCAAATATTAGTAATCTCAATTTCAGATATCAAGGAAATATATTACAAGGTATTCACAAATCAACATACAAAGAGGTGAGGATACCAATAGTCTGATTAGAGATACCAAAACTATTTCAAGAAGAGTCAAGATCCAGATGTAAGAGATAAATAGATTATAAATTGGAAGGTAAACAGGAGCGTTTCATTAACTGCAGTAAAGGTCTTTGACAGTCCCATCAGAATAGACAAAAATAAAATTAAAGATGCCAGAAGAAAGACACTTTAAGGAGCACTCACAAGGCCAGCTGTAGAGATGCAAAGCGAACATTTGGTCAGTTCAATTCTGGCTTGGTTGAACTTACGTCAAGCTTAATCTCATGTCACACTTTGATAGGTTCTCTTGCAGCAGTTAGCAATTTTGCACCTCAGTTAATCTGGCTAAGGTCAAGGTTATTAATTGGTGCAGTCAATCTAGTTCATTACCAAGTTTTTCATCTTATGAAACCTCACATCAGAATTATACTTACTGTGAACTCGTAATACATAAATATCTATATTTATTTTATCTGTGTATATTCCTAAGAGTGTGATGCGTAACTAAAATGTGCAGAAGTGTTACCAATCCTGATTCGACCATTGTCCTTGTGATGGTATGTTCCTTAAACCATACTTAATAAATCAACAATTTTACTACACTTCAGATCTATTTGAGAAGTTTCACTTAAAAACTAAAGAAACAATATTATTCTTACTATCTTGTATATGTAAACATGTTTTCGACCGTTTTTCAGTGCAACAATATTGGTCTTCAAACATTAGGCCTTCTGCACTCAAGAAGAAATTCGTTTAGGTGTTAACAGTTTTTACCGACCGTAGGAATCACCTTTTTTTCATCTAAATTTTAACAGAAGATTATAAAAAAGTTGCCTTCTGACAACAACTGGCTAATACTTAAGAAAAAGCACTTAGGTGAATACAATCAGTCAATTCAGAAATTGGTATCTTCCACCAGCAAGGCAGCAACTAGCAAACATACTTATACTTGACATATCCAAGACTTAAAAGCTTCCCTATTACAACTGTTCCCAAATGCTCGAGCATCAAATAAAAGTATGTCTGCAACGCAGCATATGGACTGAGAGAATCCGACAATTAATAATGAAAGCTTCAACCAAATATAATTTTTCAACTGATTCCAAACAATTCAACTTAAACCATTCACGTTTGTTTTTGAGTGTATAACATTCATCATAGCAAGGATTCAATAGATGATGATCAAGCTCACAATCTAAACATCTACAAAACCCTTTGCCTCCAGATGAACCTATCAGATAAAATTCTCATCAAACACCATCCATAATAAAAAGAAAAAAAATTTGACACAGACTCATCTCATGTCACTTTCATCTTATGTGAGAAAGATTACCTATTCACATACATGCAAAGCAATAAATTTGAACTAAACATAGAATCAATTACCTAAAAATGAACATATGTTAAAGAACACAAACAATCAAACACCAAAACAGAAAATGAACATATATGTCTTAACTTGCTATCAAACTTCAAAAACACAGAATACCCTTCTCACGATAGCAATTATTTTTTTTTTTTTTTTTTTTGAAACTGCTCACGATAACAATTATAGAAAAAGAAAATCACATAATCTTCAACAAACATCAACAACAGTAACAAAGTAAAAGGTTGAACAAGAGTTAACCTTCATAGGAGCACTTCTTGAGCATCTTTTCAAGAATTTTGAGCCATGTTGGGTCATCATCAACAACAAGAACCCGGAGACCAGCAGGAAAGGTGTCGTTTCTAGGAGAAGAGAAACCATTCTCCATCATAGAAGGACCACAACAAGTTGAGAAGTGTTCACTTGAAGGCGGAGCTAAAACAGATGCAAGATAGACAAAAGAGAGAAAAAGAAGTGCTACCACCACCACCACCACCACCACCACCACTAGGTCCACTACTAGTACTAATATAAGTATACACAGAGAGAGAAAGACAAAGAGAGAGAATGTTGTGAAGAGAGAACAAAATTGAGTAAGAGAAGTGTTTTAGAGAGGGTTTAAAAAAAGAAAAACTGGGTTGGTATTGGTTTTAAGAGAAGATTTGGAACCAAACAACGAATATTGGCGCCGGCTGTTAACGGTCCCTGTGTCACCTTTCTCTCCTTTTTATCCTCTTTCGGCTCTCTGTTTCCTCCTCCTTTTTTTTTTTTTCTCTGAAGTTTTTCAATAAGAAAATAAAAAAAGTTTTTCTAAAAAAATTAGTGAAGTGAGCAAGGAAAATAAAAGAGTTTTCAGGAAAGTGTTGACGTCAAAAAAAGGTCAAGATATAATATTAGGGTTATTTATTTACATATAATTTGATGATTAAAATATAAAAAATATTAAGGGTACATTTGGATACATTCTTAAAATGGTGTTGTTCAAAAACGAAAAATATATTTTGAAAACAATATTGTCAAAAAAGATAATACGTTTAATAGCATTTTTGAAAATATATTTCGAAAATAAAAAATAATAAAAAGTTATTTGATACAATCTTTAAAAATAGGTAAAAACTGAAAATGTACTTAAATGAAAACTGTTTTTAAAAATGATGATGTGATTATTAGAGATGAATATTTTTAATTTGTTAAGTTTCATTGTACAAAAGAAAATACTTTTTAAAAATGATAGAAAACGAACAAAATCATTTTTCACTTTAAGTTTTATTATATATTTTTTAAAACATGTTTTTTATTTTCGAAAATATATTTTTGAAAACAATTGACAAACACAATTTCAAGCATTTTTTACTTTTAAAAATGAAAAACAATTTTTAAAAATGGTGTCAAACACCACCTAAGATTTATCTTTCCTATTTTACATTGAACTGCATTAAGCATTTAGATACTAAATTTAACTTCAATTTTAAAGATTTCATAGTTGGCGAAATTTCCTATTTGACAAAGGTCTCTTTCCTTTTCCACATAAATTGTGATTAATGCATCATATTCAAACCAAAGAGTAATTCCAATAACTGCTTATTTGAAGAGATTTTCTATATACTGTAAGAACTTTCTTTTTTTTTTTTTTTTTTTTTTTTGAACATACTATAGGAACTTTCTTGTTTATGGGATTTTGCATCATATGAAAAGAAGAAGGTTGATGACTTGTCTCAAGCTATCAAACCAATATGATCTTGAGTTGTCTCTTATGCAAGTTGCTTGTCAGGCGTGTAGACGTGGCATACGACGGTCGACAATATGTCTACCGGCTTTCTATTGCTTTACTCTTTGTTTGGGTCTTGGGTTTGCCAGTCTTTTGACCCTTATTAGACTTTCGGTCTAAGTGTTATTTTTAGGTACAACAGTAAACATCACTTTATCAGAAAAATATTTTATAAGTATGTATTTTAGTCTTATTATAAGAGTTGATTACCTTTTAATTATAGAAGTAAATATTTGGGTCACATAAGTTGTGGTTGATTTTAATAAGTTTAAGTAGATCTCTGTTTTGTTTGATATCAATTTTTAAAAATTCAAAGTAACTATCAATTTTTGTAAAGATATTGGGATTTAAATTATGGTAATATTTATTAAAATATAAAAAATGTGAGAAGTTTGTTTAAAATATAAAGAATATTTTGAAGTATTTTTTATATCAATCATTTTAAAATATGTTGGTATTGTATTCATATTTATTTTTGTCTTTTAAAAGTGAGAAAATCAAATTTGGGGTAATTAAATGAAAGTAGAATCTGACCTACCCATTAGAAATATTGAAGATGAACCTAATTAAAGATTTAAAGTGGGTGTGAAAGAATATTTGAATGAAATAGCATCTCTCATAATTGATGATTTTTGACCATGGCACCTTCGTTAATGATGCAAAGAATATATATAGAAAAAAACTATCTTTGTTTAACAATAAAATGTTTTTATGTTTAACATGTGAAGGCTAAGTAATGTACATTATAGGTAAAAGGTTTTTGGATTTGAATAGTGAATAGAGTGAAATTCTTAAACTTTTGACTTTATTGATGGGGCACAGACCATACTGATGATGATGATAATACTTATAATAATATATTTCAAAATTGGTATAATGTACTCTTCTTTTTCTTATTTTGGAGGGGACAATAAAGATGGATGTGGTATTTGTTTTTTTTTTGTTTTTTTTTTCTTTTTTTTTTGTCTTTTTTGGAGGGGCAGTGTTATTTTTTTAAGGTTCATTAATATTTTAATTAGCATATAGATAGATTTAGATATAAGTAGGAAAGATATAAATAATATTAATGTCTTCTAATATTCATTAAAAGTTTAATTTCTTGAACATGTCTAAATTTGAATTCACATATAGGTAGATATTGAAAGTGATTCTATGATATTATAAAATCAAAATACAATTAGTTAATTTGTGACATTTTTAGCCTTCACCTCTCAATTGGAGAGCTAGAGGTAAACCAAAGCCGAAGCCAAAGCTAGCAATAGGATACATTATATTTCAAAAAGCAAATGTTCTCACTTGTGGACAAAAAGTTGGGAGATTAAACAAATATGAAGTTCATAGGTGGAAAAGTTGAGTGCAAATCCACATGCATCGCACATGACCCCACCCATGAGATGAGAGGCATGAATATGATAATGGAAAAAAGGTTGATTGATTATTTTAGAAGATAGAAGGAGAAGAAAATGACAAGACAAAACCAAGATCGTCTCCGCTTAAAAAAAAAAAAAAAAAAAAAAAAAAAAAGGAAAAAGATCATCTCCCCTACAGAACTAACTGAGTTGGGATTAGTACCAAATCTAAAGTTTTGTAGTACCCTTTTTTTTTTTTTTTTTGACTTTTATCATGTCTTCAAACACTTAGAAGTTGACAACTTTCCATGTATTCTGAAGTCTAGGAGCAATCAATAGTTCTCTTTGTTTGCACAAATATATAAGATGGTGCCAACACTGGTCTGTTGGGTTTATTTTAGATTTTCAATGCTTGTTTTTTTATATCAATCAAGGACTAAAATTAAATACTTCAATTTACTTTTCCTATCTATACGTTTTGATGACAAATTACTAAAGGAAAAACTTCATTTTAGTCTTTAAGAGGTTTGAAAATATCAAAATTTTAAACATTTCTTGGAAAATAGCTTTTTTTATCCCTAATTTTTTCAAAATTCTTTAAAAAGGTTCAAACCATTAGTCAACTAATGGTCAACAGTAACAGAAAACTTGAATGAGAAGGGTAAGATATCTTTTCATATGAGAGGCTAAGGTCGTGACACGTGGATTACTACAATTTTAAACATTAAAAAAATTAATTTAAATAATTTATTATACATTTGAAATTAATTTTATAAAAAAACTGAAAAAAAAAAAAAGATATTGAATCTCCACCGTCCATCCATATGGATGGACGATAAAGAACTAATATGGTGGATTTCTACCATGTTCAACACATCTTCATCTCCACCATCAAACTAGTTCAAGTCCAGTTCATCAATCTGATGGATTTCCACCATCTTCAACACATCAAACCAATTAACCCAACCCAACCCAGTTCATCAATATCATCTCCCATAGTATTCAACATCATCAACAATGTCACAACATCATCAACATCATCCCCCTCAACAAAGAAATCTTCAACAACATTAAGAGCAGAACAAAAATTCAAAACTATTTCACAAAAAAAAAAAGCAAAACAGGGCAACTACTGCATTTGACGAACCCAGAAACAGAGGTTTCTGGGTTCAACTGGGTTCGATCGAACCCATAAACCTTTGGTTTTGGGTTCGATCAAACCCAAAACCAGATCCACAACATCACAAAAAAAAAAAAAAAAAAAAATTGAAGAAGATTAGAGAGAAAGAGAGAGATGGAGGTTGCTGTAACTTATAGATTCTTAACGGCGGTTGTTGGACTCGTCAATGGCGATGGAGGTGGCGTCGGAAGGAGACAGTGAGAGAAAAAGAGATGGAGGTGAGAGATGTAAGTTTGATAAAGGCTGATCAGTTTTTTATTTTTAGGGTTTTAATTTTTTGAAAATTATTGTTTAATTTTAAAAATAATAATAATCATTTAAAATTAGTTAAAAAATATGTAATATTTTAATTTTATTAGGGTAAAAAGGTCATTTTGAGTGTTGAGAGTAATTAAGTCTTTTTAATTTTTTTGTTTGATTTGACCATCAACTGATCGATGATTTGGACTATTTTAAAGAATCTTGAAAAAATTAAGAATTAAAAGAATTAATTCTAAAAGATGTTTAAAATTTTGATATTTTCGAAAATCTCAAAAACTAAATGAAGTTTTCTCAGTACTAAACCCTCCAGACTTATGAAGATATTTATAAAAAATATATATATATATATATATATATAAGACACTCTTCCAGACGTCCGATGCACTAATGGATGGTATATCCAACCATTAAAGACAAGACATTGGTGCACCCCCACCCGCCCACCGAAAGTGTTATTCCTATTTTCTCTGTTAATAGAGGATCTATCCAGTATTGTATTCCACTGTGCAGGGCACTTTCTACTCTTTTGGACCGCGATCAGGAAAGTGGAATTGGATTAGACCAGAGAAAATAATGATGCACAAATCCATTTGTGAAGAGGGGACAAAACGTCCCTGTCAGGTCAAATTAGAAAACCTGACAATGTTGCGTAGTTGTCTGTCTTTTTGTCATTGGAGCGTGAGTTCCACGCTTGCAAAAGAAAAAGGCCGTTGGACGGAGAATGGTTTCATGTGACAGCGTTGACAAAATACGGTACATATTGCAAAGTAGCCGGATTCTCTAAGTTGAAACACATGAAGAGCGGTCCGGTATACATGAACAGCGGTTATTCTCTAAGAGGAAACACACGAAGAGCGGTCCGGAATACACGAGCAGCAGTTCCCAAATGAGAGGAAAGGTAGCTGACAAACGCCCACACAAAAGGGGCAACCCAACTTGAACCAGAGAGAAAGACCTGCATCTACCACACTTTAAATAAAATCTCCTCATCCACTTTCCTAATTCACTCTCCATTTAGTGTGCCCTAATTTTATTATAGTTTTATTTATGTTCAAAGAGTAATGTTAAGTTTCCTAAATTTTTATTATATTAATCATTCATATACGACCTTATTTGGATATGAATTTAGATAAAAAATTAAAAAAATCTAACATTACTTATATGTATAAATGTAAAAGTTATAATAAATTTTATGTTTAAAATATAACAAAAGTATATATTTGTACGCGTGACATACAATGACTGTAAAGAGGATTAGGAGAGTAAATTGGGAAAGTAAAAACTACAATATATTGAAGACAAGTTTGTTTATTAACATTAGCAATCGTTTTTTACTGTTTGGATTTTAAATTGTTTTGGCTTTTAAGATGATGTTTGCAAATTGGTTTTAGATTGTATACATACAATCCAACGAGATACATTTTTAATGTGTTTCTTATTCTTGTAATTAAGAATTATTTATGAGTTTTGGAACACATATAATCATTTGATTTCATTTATGTTTAATACGTTTTATCGTGATGAAAGGTTAAATAAACATGAATGCATGATACTAATCACTAAAGATTATTAACTTTTAGTGGAGAGGTTCCAAGTACCTGCAGCGAACATAAACAGAAAAGATAAGCACTCAAACTTAAGGCCTCTGAATGGATGACATGCAAACTAATGACATAGGATTTCATGCGTAGAAAAATTATATAAAAGTTGAAGGATTTCTAGAAGAAACAACATTAGTTGCAATTCTTCTTGATGTTATTGGAAGAAGTAATTAAAGATAATCAATTGTGTTATAGTGCTTTGGGATGTGAAAGAGATGGGAAAATGTGTAGATTAGGGGTTTTTGGGATGGTATAATTCGTTGAATGAGGCCACTATAATCAAAGTAAAAGAAAAACTAAGGCCATGATAGTGCCATTTGGTCCATATTAGTGCCAATAGCTAGGTGGCATATCCTTTGGAACTCCATTTTTAATAAAAGAATGATTTCCTTGCACTAATTATAATGATTTTGATGATCATTAACGATTTATTAGTTTCGTAACCAACAACACCAGGTTTCCTCGTCCACTATTGGAGAATATCAAGAGGTGATTTGTCGAGCAAAGATTGATCGTACCTTTCAAAATTTAAATAAAAAAAAAATTACAAAATAGAAAATATTATTTCCACAGAACAATACACTCAAACCATATTATTTCTAAAAGAATATATTGTCTACTCAAGCACATTCTTTAATCAAAAACCTCTTTCAAACAATAATTTTAAAATGTACTGTAAGTACATCTTTTACACATATGTCATGAGTGATCTAATCCATTCAAGAAAAATTAAAGATTAGACAAATATATAATTTAAAAAACATCAATTCATTAATTTGTTTATGGTTTTAAGTTCGATATTGGTTGTGGTCCTTGTGGAGATTTCAACTTTGAATAACGAGGGCTTAAAGGTATACTTTTAGAGGGTGGGGTATAGGGGTAGGGAAGGAGGACAATTACAAAAAGAAAGCCAAAATTGAAATTAAAATTAAAAAACTGAATGGCCCTAAAAGGAAATGCCCACTAACAAACAACTTTATCTCAAAGGGAATTAATTACTCAAAGAGAGATGGAGCATGATTGGTGATTTAACAAATTGGGGGATGAACTCCATGCAACTTCACTTAAGTGGGCTTTGCTTTTTATTAATTTATGTTAAAGTTAGAATATATAGCTCTACTACCCCCTTGTGCTTCTCTCCTATGATGCTTCAGGGCTGCATTATATGATATATGTGTTCTTACCTGTTTTATTCCTTTTTTTTTTTTTTTTTTTTTAACTTTTTAGACTTTTGTGTTTTTCATTTTTTTGTAAATTTTTCACTATTAGCTACTTCTTGGTAACTGGCACCAAAGATGCTGAATAATGCATTTGGCAATTTGTTCTAGGGGAATATGCCAAAGCCTACTTTTGTGGCACCTGCTATGGGGGATGGGGACCTTCCATAGCATGAATTTTATGATGGAATTTTATTCCTTTTTTTTCTCTTTTGTCTTGCCTTTATTTCTTGGCTATTAAGTAGACATCAGAATGGTAACTTTCCGTGATCTGTACAAGCCTACATCGTTGGTTTTTGTTTTTGGGTTCAGGTGGAGTTATTGGTTGATCAAAATTAAGTGTCTTCTTTGGAGAAAAAAGGTTGAGACACAGCGCCCTAATAATTGATTGTACATGTCTCCATCTCATGTGATGGAAACCATATGAACTTTTTAATTATAAAAAGAGATAGATGGCATCATGTTAGAGGTCAATCTTTTTGGGTTTGACAAAAGTCGTTATCAATAAGTTCAAAAGTAAGACTTGTGAGAGAGTACGACCTTAACAATGGTATTAAACTCTAGTATACTTTTTTAAAAAAAAAAAAAAAAAAAATATGAACCTATTGTATATATTATATGGGCCTAATCCAAAAACAAATGCGTGTTCAGTTATATTATAAATTTATAAATAAAAAATACTAATATTATCATGTGGGAGACTCTTAACCTAAACATTTGATCCATATATATCATCTCGTATCATAAATCAATGACACATTTTTCTATTCACTAAGGTGTGTGGAGATCAAATTTTCACTAAACGCATTTTACAATCTTGTATGAATAGTTTTCTCCTTTTAATGTGAACTCGTATAAGTTACAAATTTTATGATTGATCTAGACAGCTCCTAAAGACGTTTGTCTTTCCAAGAAGACAAAAAAAATGGTACTCGACTCATAATGACGAACTACAATCAGCCCAAAAGAAATGGGATTGTTGTGGCAATCTTTAGTCCACATGAAAAAGAAGATTGCCCGCTGTATTTTAGATAGCTGGGCTAACTGGCCCAGGAAGCTTTTGGTGAGAAATTGTCAAATTTGCACAATTGCACATTTATTACCTTAATTTTCATGTCTGACAGCTGGACAAAGCTTTAAAATAGATCCATTTATTCAGACCACATGTAGTAGTAGAGGTACCTTAACGGTGCCGTCAAAGTAAATGTTAAACGACAAAGATCAACAATCTAAGTACATTCTTTAGTTGGCAGTTAAGATAATAATAGTGTTAATTAAGATAATAGTAGTGTTAATTACAAGGTAGGTACTAAGGATAACTTGCAAGGCATTAACCAGACAATGATAATCACCTAATCAATTATATTTCATTTTCATTTATGAGTAATTATGGTTCTTATGGATATTTTGAAAACCACAGTTGTTGACATCAGAGGTTACAAAAATCCAATTTGGTTAAGATAGCTTCAAAAGTGCAATCAAAGTGAGATATTAACCGCTTAATGTTTTCCACTCTTCATCATTGAACTATGCACATACATTTTAGGAAGATAACACAACTGTCAATTGATGACCACTCATCTTGAACCTAATGTGACCACTCATCTTGCATTGCTGAGACTGCAGTTTTTTCCAATTTCAGTAGAAACATTGTAATAAAAGGTGCATATCACTGTATCTCTAATAAGGAAAAATACATTTGATTCATGATATTTGTCATACATCATCATGCAACTTCTTGGCATGGTCATTGCAACACCCAGGTTCCAAAAAGCTGAGTTGAATATACCATGCATACCTTATTTTTTCGTATTTACATCTCTACATTTGCCACATACTTGTGGGTACACAAATCTTTGTTTTATCCAGGCTGCTATTGGCAGTTCCTCATGAATCTTCAATTCAGTTCTGAATTCACTTCTAGGAATCCAGTAGCTCAGTCAATTATATACAGATACATCGAATTTGCTCTTTAAGTAGCCATGGTAGTTGTAGATCAAATCAAAGTTCGCCCCACCATATGCTACATACAAAAAGGTGGGTAGCATGTTGCACAGTTCGCTACATTCTTCCTCCGTAGGTTAGATCATGTAATCGAGTATAAATGGATGTGTTTCGGGTGTTATGAGAGGCAGATTTTCGACATAAAGATAGAAGCGTCTCAAGTTTTCCTTCGCAATAGTAACTGTGTCAATTATATCCATGCAGCTGGTGAGAACCCATAAATCTTTAGAGTTCACTCTCTTTAGGCTACCGCGGCAAAAAGGGCAGGATTGAGATCTCACATTCCTGAATTAAACATCAAAGTACATCATGATTGCAATACTTGAAGTGGCAATCTTATAATTGAAACACTCTCAAGTAGTCTATTAAGAAGTGAATAGCATTAAAGATAATGGAGAGTACCAGTCATGGAAGCAGCTAATGCACAAGGAGTGGCCACAATTAGGCAGCACCATCTTAGTGCAATTCTCCATACATATTCCACATTCATCATCTCTCTCTAGATCTTTATCTAATAGTTTCCTCCTATCTTCAACTCTCTTTCTGCTAGAAATTTCCGAGCTTCGGTTTCTCTTATTGTTATCTTCCAACTGAGTAAGCTCACCTTCAAGTTGCACAAGTGAAGGGTAGATGATAGCTGCAACAAAATTCAACAAAATGCATTGAAATATAAATAAAAAAATGAGAGAAGAAAATTGTATGTTCATGAACAACAAGTTAGAGTAGCAGTAAAGACCATAGAATTCCCTTAGAGTAGCTTTTCTCTCTTTTGAGGACAATGCTGGCATTCCATCAACATATACCTACACACATTATGCAGAGCATCATTCAGATATCACAAAACCAAAAATTAACCACGCAATGATGGAAAATCATCAATAAAAATGAGAAAAGGCACAATTTTACATTTACCAACCTTGTAAACAAGTATGTTTAAAAGGCCTAAACAATTGGGGAGGGAATCTGTACAACTACAATCCATCCATTCAATTAAAAACAGAACTAAGGGAGCAAGTGGGCTGTATGATAACCTCATCTGAATATAATCTCCACCATAATCTCTTGGAAGAGCAGCAGCTCTGCAAAAACCCCAGACAAAAATTAGACTAAAAAACTTTTCTTAATTCCATTTATACGAGATAAGATCAAAAAGATGATAAATTTTATCTGGGTAAATATCAAATATCTCAAATTTACCATCTTCAGAGACTAAACCAGTTCAATAACAGAAGTTAGCAATTAAGAGGCAGAAAAGTAAGTAAATTTGGGAAGAGGAAGCATCTGTGACAAAACCCCATCTCCACAATAATCAAATTCTCAAAAAGTTACCATCTTTGATGATAAATTCCATCTAACTACCACAATTTGATTAAAAAATCTACTCCCAGAAAGCAAAAACCTTGCTTTTCAGCCAAAATGTAAATAAAAATCCATGTGTTGGGTTTTATCAGCAATGAATACTTTAAATGCCAAAAAAAGGTCAATGGTGTTGTCACACATAAAAAAAAAAGTAATAATAATAATAAAAGAAAGGAAAAGACGAATATGTATACTAAAGAAAATGGAAAAACTTACAGGGTATTGGCGTGTTGAATATCAGCTTCAAGAGCTTTGAGAGATTCTCTATAAGAAGATTTGTTGGGTTGTGATTTTACCAACATCTTGTCTCTCTTTTGAAGAGTCCTACAAGGAAAAAAAAAGAGAGAGAGACAGGCTTTTGAGGTGGTAAGAAGTGATTTTGTTATGTTGAGGGAATTTTGGAATTTGGGAGAGAAGCTTAGATGGAGACTTTTCATAAAAATAAAATAGAGAGAAAAGGGAAGAGAAGAGAGGGTGTTGGATAAATAGATGATGAGGAGAACAGAGAGAGAGAGAGAGAGAGAGGCAAGTTTGCTTGGTGTTGAAACCTTTTTCTCACACACTTGAAGAAAAGAAAGGGATGCCTTCTCTATCCATCCTATCCCACCTTTGCCTTCATTATTTTCCCAACTGCCACCTGGGGTGGGCATCACCCATTCATGATGATGATGTGCAATGTAATGTGGTTTGAGAGAATCATTATCACCTCCAACTCTTGACTTTTCTACTTGCTGACAAACAATACTGTTCTACTTTTTCTTCTTTTATATTAAATGTTACAATAATATAATAGAAGAAAATGTATATAACATATGATGAAGTCAGATTTTGCCTCTGTTGCTTCTAGTTTGCGGTTGTGAATTTTAATGTTATTGCACCTTGCAAGTGACAGGTGAAATGGCAATTATTTTAAGCTCTAACCTAACTATTACCCCAATTCAGCTAAGCAGAGATGCAGAGAAGGTCCCTTTTGTTGGTTCATCTACATTGGTTCTATGTGGGCCAAGGGGCCCTACAACCTTGTGCTTGGTATATGTAGGTCTCTTTTTTAGCATCTTGAAATGACATTTAGGTCTAATTCTGTCAACCTTTGAGAGATTTTTCTTAGATGGCTCATTATGATAAAAGGGTAAAAGCAGAAACAAAAAAGTTTAAAAAAAAAAAAAAAAAAAAAGGAAACAACTAATTTGTTTTAATATTTTTAATTCTTTCTTTTTTGAAATTAATATTTTTAATTCTTATTGGAAGTAGATAGTAGGATTGATTGACATTTCTATCCTTTGTTTTTACCCTAATTTTTATCAATTCTTTTTTCTCCATTTCCCATATGGGTCATATACTTCCATATAGGTAACTATTTTTGTTTTCAAACACCACTTGGGGTGGAGATAATTCAAATATTAAATATCATCTAGTTGAAGGAATGCTCTTGCCATAAAGCTACATTAAGCGAGAGTATGTTAGTAAATGGTATTGAATGAAAAAAAAAAACAAATCGTACATCATCTTTAAGTAGAGGTGATTGTATATCTTTCCATTCACCTTAATGATGAAGATTTAAATTCTATCTAATGTATTTTTCAAGTTTTGTGTGGCTAGTTTTTATCCCTAAATAAGAGCAAATTCGGGTCGTACAAGTAATAATTAATCTAGATAGATCTCAATAAAAACTTATTCAATGCTAACTATATCAAAAAATGAAAATTTTAAAAGAATAAAAATAAAATTTAGTTGTCTTGTACAGTTATACAATTCTTATAAGATAATAGGAGAATATTCTAGATAAAATTTGATGGAAACAATTCAAGGGAGCCGGTGGGTCGGTGGCTGTAAGCCTGTAACCCCATATTAGAACCCTTCACCTAATCTAATAAACCAATGGCTCCCTCTATAAATGCTTCTACATTTTTTCCTGATTACAAATCATTACTCCGTTGAGTATGTTTTATTCATACTTCATACAATCATGAATTAATTTCTGTGCATGTGCAACTTGAATGTGATGGCTTTGATTGCTCTGTCTTCTGTGCGTAGGCCCATGTCAAAAATAGCCCATGAAATCTGCAGCCTCATGAGATATGGACCACTGGCTCTGATTAATGGGCTGTATCTGGACAGAGAATCCATATCCAAATTGGCTGCCCCTGTCATTTTGGGTGTACTTTGAAGAGGGTCCACTCTAATATGTAGGGTGACATACTTTGATAAGTGGAATTTTTTGGCTAGCAGTTAACGATGATCGATGTATAAGGCATGTTGGAGACCTTCAAGTTAGCATCTCATCTGATGGGCGTAATAATGTCCACATTAACATGGCACTAATCTCGTTAATCTTAGTCCTAAAAGTTATTTTTAAATTTTTATCTATTAACTTAAATTTTTATGTTTTAACAGTTATTCATAAAATATTAAAATCCAAAATCCTCAAGTTTGAATCTTTACTCCCATTTTTATTTTAAATTCTCATTTCATTGCTTACATTGAAAAGTAAGAGAAGCTTAACGTGTGTTTAATATTCACACCAAGTTAGTCTAAAATACTATAATTAGATCTTATTTATTAGTTTAAACTTTTGGATTTAATAATAGTTGATAATCTATATATATATACACACACAATGTAGCAAAAGAATCCAACTCTTTGTCATATTGATAAATATTTTCTGTAGTTTAATAAATTTGTCATCTTTGGTACTAGCTAATTCAACTTGTAAAGCTCCTGGTTATATAAGAAGTTATGTTTCACATTGTAAGGATATGGAGATTTGATATGTAAAATTGGAGAAAAAATTTCAAAATCATTGGAATTAATCTATCGATGAGATTATATTTTTTGGGGGGAGCGTAAAAGAGTGATTATTATGCTTTCATCAATAAATGGTACTCAAACAAGCCATTTTCTGTAGAACAGCTGTAAACCTATTTACTGCAGTGCCAGTTCATCCTGTGATAAAAACTTTGAAAGAGAATATTTCAAAAAAAAAAAAAAAAACTCTGAAGGATAACATATCCTTAAGTATATAGTCGTTGAAGACTATGTCCAATTTATAATTTTGGCATGGATTTGGTTCAAGTAACTATTAGATTATGATAGGGCTGGGACCATCCTGATATTTTGTGTCCAGCTACGAAGGGGGCATCATATGTGTATACTTTGTCAAAGTTTATAAAGCTGAAAGGCAAGTTGGTCTAAAGGCACCATGAAAGAGATTTTGTGGTTTGCTAAAGCAAATTAAAGCTTGCAAGCTAAGATGACAATTATATATATGATTGTATAATTAGGAAGAAGATATTTAATAATGAACTACTTTAATATTATAATGATGTTACTTCTTTTCTTTCTTGATTGATGCTTTTTTTGCATGGCCACCATTCTCCTCCTAGTCCCCATCTCTCTCCCCATTAATCTTACATATATACAAACAACCAAAATCATCGTGTCCTTTACTACTCACAAGGGTTGAGGCGTGTTGGCCACGACCCATCCGGTTCGTCTTTCTCTTAGAGTGGAACGCGGGTTAGAATGCTCTATCTACCAATGGTGCATAATTTGTATCATGCCCTCCTAGAAGGGACCTAATTGTAAATAGGTCCCTTCAATTGGAGGGCCAACCTTCCCTACTTGACGTGGGCTTCATCTCTTCTCTTCGTAAAAGAGAGTAGAGTCTAACAAATATTGTAGTTCGGGTTATTCTTTAGAGTTAATATTTATAGAGTCTGACAGTTATAATTGTATTTATAATATCAAAAAAAAAAAAAAAAAAACATAAGCATCATATCCTTGCCAAGTGATATTTTGGAATTTTTCAATTATAAAATATGAACTTTTCATAGCCACCCTTCTCCTCAAGTCCCCATCTCTCTCCCCATTAATTTTGCATATATAACAACAATTTAAATCATTGTGTCCTTTACAAGTGATATTTTGGATTTTTCAATCATAAACATATAAACTTTTCAAATCATATAATTTATTACACATCTGTCACAATAATCTATCATTTCATATTTTTTCGAAAAGTTGACATTAAACGGATCAGAGATTTATCGGAAACTAAGATTAAATACTATTTACATATTCTGAATATTTATTTTTATATAAAGAAAGTAATCACTTTTATAATAAAGAGAGAAAACTACTGATATAAATTTAAAAATACGTTTGGAAAAAATTGAATTTCCAACACTTTAATGAATAGGGAGGTGACCCGTCACCTATGCTAAAAGGGGGTGATCAATAATTCATCATTTCTAAGTGACTTCATTGATACGTGGATAATATATGTTTTTTCATGTCTTTAAATAATAAATCAGAGACAAAAGTTGATGTTAAACGAGTAATAAGTGCCAACTCTCTAGTTTGCAATACTTGATAATTATAAAATAATGAAATTCATGAAATGTCTAGTCTTGAAAAACTACAAACAGTCAGATGGTTACATGATGCCATTCCATGCATGCATGATAGCAGAATTATATATATGTCTCAATATATGTTTGTTTTATATAGTCAAAAAGTAGAAGCGCAACATATGTTTCAAAGTTGACACCTTTTTCACTTTAAAGCTTGAGATCACGTCACACACCTCTTTTCCAAAGGTGGAACCCCTGAATTCTTTTAATTTTCTTGGGAAGATAAAGAATCCAAAAAAACAAAAGCACAAATCAACGTGAATGAACATTGCCAAACTCATCAATCGAAAAAAGTTAAAGGGGAGTAGTAGTGGAGGAAAAATAATTAAAGAAAGATGAGTACCATGAGATGCTGATGCTCAACTTAACAAAACAATTGTTCTTTTTTTTCTTTTTTGTTCTCTCTCACTAAATTCTAAACCTTGAAAAGATAAAAATAAAAAATAAAGGGTTGGTTGGTTTTGTCTTCTTGATCTAATTCAATGGTTTTATTTTCTCAGTTCCTGGTTGTATATCTTCTCTTTGTATCATCTGTTTTGTGCCAAGTTACAGGTATGTTTTTCTTAGTTTTAATACTATTTAATGTGGTTATATTTAAGAACATGATATTGTTTAGACTCGGAAATATTGTCGTGGCAAGTTATTATGTGAATTGACATATATAGGTTTCAAATTCCAAACACAGTTGCTAGGAAAAGAATTGCAAAGAATTTGGCTTCAATGTGATTTATGTTTTGAATATTTTTGTCAGTGAAAAAGGACTGTATAGCGATCTGATGCTTAGTGTATGATTAAATTCAACATGCAGAGTTTGTAAGTATAGACTGTGGAGGAACAAGTAATTCCACTGATCCAAGGACTGGATTAGCATGGATATCAGACATGGGGATGATGAACGATGGCAAATCAGTACAAGTAGAAAGCCCAAATGGAGGCTGGATGCAGTATAAAAAACGGAGAGATTTCCCCATAGACAGCAGGAAATATTGTTATACATTGAGGACAAAAGAGAGAAGAAGATATATTGTTAGAGCAACATTTCAATATGGCAGTTTAGGAAGTGAAGACACATACCCCAAATTTCAGCTCTATTTGGATGCAACACAATGGTCGACTGTGACTATCTTGGATGGTTCAAGAGTTTATGTGAAGGAGATGATCATCAGAGCACCCTCAGATTATATTGATGTGTGCATATGTTGTGCAACAACTGGTTCTCCATTTATTTCCACTCTTGAGCTCCGGCCCTTGAATCTTTCCATGTATGCTACTGATTTTGAGGATAATTTCTTCTTGAAAGTGGCAGCTAGAGTGAATTTTGGTGCTTTAAGCAAGGATGATGTCAGGTAACTTTAATTCAAATGTTCATGACCTGAAATAGATTGACAAGAAGTATTATATATCAATGTAGATTTGTTAGTGGACTCTGGTATCTCAGGTACCCGGATGATCCTTATGATAGAATATGGGAATCGGACCTTGATAAGAGGCAGAATTTTCTGGTCGGGGAAGCGCGTGGCACGGTGAGGATCAATACCTCGAAGAATGTTGACATACGAACAAGGGAATACCCACCTGTCAAAGTAATGCAAACTGCAGTTGTTGGCACCGAAGGAGTATTGAGTTATAGGCTCAACCTGGAAGATTTTCCTGCCAATGCTCGGGCTTACGCGTACTTTGCTGAGATTCAAGACTTGGGTGCAAATGAGACTAGGAAATTTAAATTGAAGCAGCCTTACATGCCTGACTACAGCAACGCAGTTGTAAATATTGCTGAGAATGCGAACGGGAGCTACACTCTTTATGAACCTAGCTACATGAATGTATCCCTCGATTTTGTTTTGTCATTCTCTTTTGTTAAGACTCCAGATTCTACTCAGGGACCACTCTTGAATGCGATAGAGGTAAGTAAGTACCAAAAGATCGCTGCAAAAACTGAGAGGCAAGATGGTGAGTGAAGGATCTTCTAATACTACAGTTTTGTCCAACTTTCCATCTGCTCATATGTGGTGTCTAATTATGTTTCAATTGGTAGTGACTGTTCTTGAAGCCTTTCGCTCTATGTCTGACCAAAAAGGTTGGACAAATGATGGAGGGGACCCCTGCATTCCAGCTCAATGGGAATGGGTGACATGTAGCTCTTCCACTCCGCCAAGAATTACCAAAATGTAAGGTCTTCACATTCTGTTTATGCAAGTGCTTGATTCGCACTTCAATAGTGTATCTATTTATAGGTTTTAGTGATTCTAATTTCATGCATGAGCTACGTTAGAGATGAATTGGCTGACCTGCTGTGCAGTGTCCTGTCAGGAAGGAATGTAAAGGGTGAAGTTCCATCTGAGCTTAACAATATGGAGGCATTGACAGAGTTGTAAGTGCTAAATGTCGTAAAGAAGATTTATCAGTCTGTATATATTATCCTTGTAGTTCTCACTAATCTTTTTGGTTGTGTAGGTGGCTGGACGGTAACTCCCTCACAGGGCCGCTCCCTGATATGAGTAATCTAATCAATCTGAAAATTGTGTAAGCTCCTCACTTGAAGCTTTAGTACACTTACTTACACTGAGCTCAAGCTTGTTTCGTCATTGTACCTACATCTATTGAGGAAATGACTGGTCCATCACCTGGTTTCGTTTGTGCACCTGCAGGCATTTGGAAAACAACAACATAACCGGTGCATTACCTTCATACTTGGGCAGTTTGTCAAACTTACAGGAATTGTATGTGCTAACATGGACCTTTTTATCTCTATTTGTTTTTTCAAAGAAACACTATTGGTATTTTTAGATTGGATGGCTGCATAGTTCACACTATGTGAATTGATGTTTATAATTCTAGGCATGTTTTCCATAATCCCTAAAGAATGTTTGAATATTAACCGTCAATTATTTATTTGGCAGGCACATAGAGAACAACTCTTTTCACGGGAAAATACCTCAAGCACTGTTAACAGGAAAATTAATATTTAAGTGAGTATAATTTAATTTACTAATTTATTTATGTCATAGTATGCCTATCAGAAATGTGATATAGTGGAATGTTATGAGTGCATAACAGTGATCAGCCTGTGAAAAAAGCTGCAATGAATCTTTGTTTCCTGCTTGTCCTGGTTCTGATATATTATATTACATATAGTAAATGTACAATTCACAGATAAACACTACAACTACATATATCAATGATCACAAAAGTAATTTTGGAATTACAAAGCAAGTATTACAAACAACTGCTTATTTTCTTTGGCAGATATGAAAATAATCCTGAACTACATAAAGGGGAACAGCGAAAGATGCGCTTTAAGTTAATACTTGGAAGCTCAATAGGAGTACTTGCAATTCTCTTAGTTCTGTTCTTGGGAAGTTTATGTTTGCTGCATAATTTCCGAAGGAAAATATCAAATCAGAAAAGCAATGAAAGAGGTGCATTGATCATAGATTTATTGTTCATGTTACACAGGATGACAAAGGTGGTAGACTTTCTAATGTTAACTGGTGTTCCTCTTATCTCCATCAGGTGATTCCTTGCGAAATAGTACAAAGCCTTCAACAGGATATTCAATTGCACGGGGTGGTAATTTTATGGATGAAGGAGTAGCGTATTACATCTCACTTTCTGAGCTAGAAGAAGCTACAAATCATTTTTCTAGGAAAATTGGCAAAGGAAGTTTTGGTTCTGTTTTCTATGGCCAGATGAAAGATGGAAAAGAAGTAGCAGTCAAGATAATGGCTGATTCATCCAGCCATCGCACACAGCAATTTGTAACTGAGGTAGTATCAGATTACGCTCTATACATCTTATAGTTCATCGAAATATTATTTGCACGAAAGTAAACCTGTTGCATATCAGCATGGAACTCCAGGTAATTATGAGCCTGTGCACACACACAACATTAACTTAGTTTATATATTATTAACCACTATAACATATTTGCAGGTTGCCCTCTTGTCAAGAATTCATCACAGGAACTTGGTTCCTTTAATTGGATATTGTGAAGAAGAGAATCAACGCATTCTGGTTTATGAATATATGCACAATGGAACATTAAGGGACCGCATACATGGTCTGCTATATTTCTTCTAGTCTTCTCTTTTGTGATTGATACAACAAACTTAAAGTTCATTATATAATTTGCTGGCAGGTTCTGTCAACCAGAAGCCTTTAGATTGGTTTGCACGTCTACAAATTGCACAAGATGCAGCTAAAGGTTGATAATCAAACATCTCAGTGTTGGTAATCATCCATCAATCAATTTTCAATTATAAACACATATTAGATTTTTGTAGGCCTCGAGTACTTACACAGTGGCTGCAACCCTGGTATCATTCACCGAGATGTAAAAACAAGCAACATCCTCTTAGACGTTAACATGAGAGCAAAAGTGTCAGATTTTGGACTTTCTAGACAAGCTGATGAAGATTTAACACATATATCAAGTGTAGCACGTGGAACGGTTGGCTACCTAGATCCTGAGTAAGCCATGTTAGCCGTTCAATCAGTGTATATAATTGATCATATCTCTCCTTTGCCGGTGCTTAACCAGCCATCATGCAGGTACTATGCAAAGCAGCAATTGACCGAAAAGAGTGATGTTTATAGTTTTGGGGTTGTTCTCCTGGAACTTATCTCTGGAAGAAAGCCTGTCTCAGTGGAAGATTTTGGTTCTGAGATGAACATTGTTCACTGGGTGGGACTCTTTGCCACTTTTATTCATTTTAGTCACAATTGTAAGCATCTTTGATTGCTTCAAATACAAGCAAAACAGCTAGGATTTTTAAACTTATACAAGAGTCATTCTGCTATAGAACAAGATCCTAGACTCCTAGTACTCCAGTGATATAAGGCCATGCTACAATACCAAATGTGATATAAATGTCAAGAATCTAAGCTACTATCACATTCATAACTATCTTTCTTGATTGTTGTTCACATCATATCTTATTCATTGGATAACAAACACTGATTATATGTTGTTTTACAGGCAAGATCCTTGATACTAAAGGGGGATGTGATAAGCATTATAGATCCTATTCTGCTAGGAAATGTCAAAATCGAGTCAATATGGAGAATAGCAGAAGTTGCAATCCAATGTGTTGAACACCAAGGCTGTTCCAGGCCAAGAATGCAGGAAATAGTCCTGGCAATACAAGATGCAATCAAAATAGAAAAAGGTGGTGACCAAAAATCATCTTCTGGTAGTTCCAAGCCACAATCTTCGAGGAAAACTTTACTGACAAGCTTCCTCGAAATTGAGAGCCCTGATTTATCAAATGGGTGCCTAGCACCATCTGCAAGATAATCAAAAACCATCCCAACTAATACTTAGTATGTCAATCATCATATAATTGTTATGCTTCTACCTAATGTACCTATGCCAGAAAACAGCAAGGCTTTTTTCCTTCCCTTCATCTGACAGAACCAACAGTTTTTTTGCATACTCTTTTATGTAAAAACAAACTGAAACATGTACATGTATTTGTGGATTTGTTGAATATTAGGTGGACATGTTACTTGGTTTTGAAGCTATGTGCCATATTTGACTTGACCTGAGGAATTCCAAATTAAAATACATCAATTAGAATATTTTAAACTCTTTGACAATCAGGTCAACTCCTAATGCCTGCTTAACTTATGAATATAATTATGGTTTTAGTTGGATTATTATCCAGGGTTTTGCTAACTTAATAATTTAAGTAATGTTACGCACACCGGTTTTTTCAATAATAACTCTTGGATTACGATGTCATTATCTTAATTTATGTGAAAGTTTCCTTCTTCATCCTCACAAATGGCTTATATGGTGCGGCTTTTTATACCTTCTCTGATTCTATTTTTTGGTCTTTATGTTTCTGAAGTTTAAATGATGCTTATCCACATTAATAAACGATAATTGAAATTAACTAAAACATTTAAATATTGTTACTGTCAGTTATTTATGCTTATGAATGGCTTATTTGGTGGTGCTTTTAGCTTCTTTGATTCCTCTTTTTGGAATTCATCTAAGTTCTAAAACTTTAATTTTTAGTTAAATTACTTATGGATACTACCCAGTTTGACCGACACCCACTAATATTAACCGAAACTAACCAAATCTTTTAAATTTCCTTACTTTCAGCCATATTTCCTCGTAAGTAGTTAATGTGGTGTTGCTTTTAGCTTATAGATGTTAAAGAAATTTCATAAAATAAATTAAATTTGAAATTTTCAAAATGAAAACACGTCTTTCTTTTCTAAAAGTTATATATATTAAATTTGAAATGACATTTATGTAAGTTATTGGTGGTAACTTGGTGCATCACAAAATTGATGGAGAAAAATAAAACCTTAAGCAGAGCGAATTTGTTATACGTCTTAAAGTCATTCATTATAATTCTCCACAGATTTTGGGGCTATGGTTTGTGTTGTTTTCTGCAGGATTTTTGGATTGTGCTGTATTGCTGACTGTTTTGGGTGTAACACAGGCTGTCTTTGGGCTGTTTTTGGTAAACAAAATTGTACACCGTTCGATTTGATTTTATAGTAAAATAGTGCAGATTTTTCTTTCATTTTCTGGGCTATATTTGCAAAATTTTCTTTCACTTTCTCAGCTATTTTTAATCACATCTACAACCATAGAAGCATCATTTTTATGATAATTATGTGAGTTCTAAATATTTTATGTTTTGTCCGAACCGTTAATCCACACTAACCCAAACTATTGGCACTAACCTAAACTTTGAATTTCCTCGGAGGGTGATTTTGTTTAGAAATGTAGGAAACCAACTTAATTAAGCTTTATAATCATGCATTATTGTAGCTGATTTTGTGTACTATTTATTTTAGTTCATCTTGGGTTTATTGATTTTGTGAATTTGGTCGAGTATAAAAAAGAGTTTTCCATTTGGTTTTTGCGATCCATCTTTATAACATTTGTCCCTTACAAACTGTTGGATTCTTTCTCTCATTGTTAGAATCGATGAAATCAAAACGAAACCTTATCTAGATCATTTCTTGTTTTGTTATGCTATTTTAAGAGAATCCCAATATGAAAAACAGTACCACTTGTTTGAAGTCAAGATTAGATTTTTGTACTTGGTGTCATTCCTCGATATGTGAAAACAAGCATATTTGATTTTGGACACTTATATGTAAGTAAAAGTGTCACGTTTTTGGACTTTTAAAACAAGCATATCCTAGAAATCACAAAAACAAGTGTACCTAGAACGAATAAAAGTTGGTTACCTAGCCATACTTTTAGTGTATGAGTACTGGCAGTTGACCAATCAGAGGGATGTTTACAATTTTGAGGTCCTCCTTGAACTAATCGAGGGAACAAAAAAAGCCCATCTTGGTGGAAGATTTTAGTGCTGAGTCGAACAGTGGTTGTTGGGGTAGGAAAAAGCCCATCAAGAATGCTGGAAATAGTTATGGCAATATAAGAGATGCAATTAAGATATAAAATAATGGAAATGACTAAAATCATCTTCTAGGCACATTCTCCATAGAAAACTTTACTGTCATGCCTTTCTGGAAATTGAGAGCCCTGATTTATCAAATGGATGCCTAGCTCCATCTGCAAGATAATTCAACAGCATCCCCACCTAATAGCTAGTAGATCAGTCATCAGACTCATCACACTTATAATTGTTCTGTTTCTAACTAATCTGCATATGCCAGAAACAAACATTCATCTAACAGGACAACTGTTTCCTACCCCCCTCCCCCCCCCCCCTTTTTTTGGCACTGTTTATGTAAAAACAAACTACAATGTTCATGTATAGTTATAGCGTCGTTGATTATTAACTGGACATGTTTTTTATATTGTTAATTTTTTTATTTTTTATTTTTTGAAATTATCATTGAAAGAATTAGAGGTTTGTTAAAATCTATCAAAATAATTCATTGTTTTCATGGTCTGAATATTTGATTTTTATAATGATGAGACAACTACTTCACGATATACAAACTTATAAAATGTATTAGCTGGGAATGAATAATTTCGTCTATATTTATATATTTTGAACTTGGTCCAACGTATATTAAGAGGAGTTTTTTAATGCTGAATAAGGAGGGAGGGTGGGTTTTTACGTCATGTGTGACTTATCTGAGGAAATCCAAGTTGAAAATGCACCAATTAGAATGGTTTTAAACTTTTGACAAACAATCCAGTCAATTCTTAAAGCTTGACTTTGAGGTTTTAGTTCGATTACCTACCAACCAAGAAATAATGAAGCAAGATACTAATTTGAAATTATTTGCAAATAGGAAACAGAAAAATATGAGCCATGGTGCGATTGTGTTGTACAAATTGATTAATTAATCATGCCTGTATTAAACAAATTCTTCTATTGTATCATCTACTTACCAGCAAATAATAATTATCAATCTCATCCAAACATTATTGGTCACAAGAAGCCATATGATTATCGCAAGTGTGTAATTGAATCATATGATATTAATTAAAATATGATTTGACCTAGTTTTAATGGATTATTTTTGTGCCATGAACCTAACTGTATCGCAGTCATACTTAATGAAGCAATTAAAAAAGCTTAGGAGCCAGTCCACCTCATTTGTTGAGTAATAAACGCCGTACTTTCATAAATATCCCGATTTTATTGTAAGGCTCATGCCAACTCATTACTAATTGATATATGGATAATGAAATCAATGATAACCAATATAACATTATAAATTATCAATCGTATGATTTAAAATGAAAATTTGGGCTATCCGATCATAACCAAGATAAACTTTTCTTTATAAACACAAAATTATAATGTATTTGGACTGGTTGAAATAAGACATTACATATACTGTCGAAGATAAATCTTTCTTTGTAAATACAAAACTATAATGTATTTGGATCAATTGAAATAAGACATTACATATAAAGTCCAATATAAAGGGGACGTGCACTAAATTTATGAGTGTGCAAAAGGTGTTATATAATTATTTATCGCTCATGTACTTATTAGATATAAACTCTTTCATATCATCTTTTAGTACAAATGATTAGACATATTTTCCTTCATTAAGTTGTTGAGAGTTTAATTTTCATTAAAATGTTTGATATGAACAGTGGTTTTACATTTGTGATAGTAGACTTTCGGATTGTATAAATAGTTGAGATATTGGAAATTCAATTTTTATAAAACGTTTTATACGAATAATTGTCTTTCGTTTATGAAAATAGATTTTTAAATCGTGTAGATAATATTTTATTTTGGTAGATTTTAATAAATTTTGCCATCCTAAAAACTTAAAAATAAAACCTCCCAAATAAATTATTACAAAAAAGTAGTGATGATTTTCTCAATTTTTTTGTCCAAATGATATAGGTATATAAGTTGTCAACCTTATGTTAATATTAATTATTATATCATTTCTTAATTTATAAGATGTTGACAACTCACATTTCATGTCATTAGAATATGAATTTGAACAAAAAAATTTGGAAAAGTTTAATATTATTCATTGCGAAGATTTAACATAATCTTCAACCACATATTCACACCATTACAAAAAATTAATACAATTCAAAATGTCAATAACATAAGATTCTATTAGATAGCGTGTTGAATAATTAAATGAAAAAAATAAAGTTTTAGATCATTTTTAAAAGGAAACCAACTAGGAAAGCAATTGATATAAGATAGGAACAATAATGAAATGAGGACATCCGCAACATACAAAACGTAACAGAGAGAGAGAGAGAGAGAGAGCGCAAAAAACCACCTTTCTTTCTTGGACGTATTGTGTGTAGTTTCTCTGGCCACAAAAGGGTAGCAAGCAAAACCATCAAAACAAAAGTCAGTGTCAGAGCCGCCTCACCTTTCTCTCTATTCTTCAATCTTCTTCCTTCATCCATCAATTTTTAGAATAAAAAAGAAGTGAAAAAGCAAGAGAAGGAACACAAAAGCAAGAGAAAAAAGCCCCGTCTTTGTATCTCTTCTTCTACTAGTTTCTGTTGCCCTTTTCTGTTGGGTCAGGTACTTTGAACCAAAACCCACTTGCAGCTCCTCCTAACTGAGAAGGGTTTTTTTGGTTCTTGTTTTTCTGTTGACTCAAGAGAGGAAGAGAGTGGATATGGAGATGATGTATTATCAGTTGGCCAAGTCTTCTTATCAGGACTCGTTGAAATTGTTGGAGGCTGATATACAACATGCAAATGCTCTGTAAGTTTTTGTCTTTTAATCTTAAAGTTTGCCTTTTTAAGTAGTTTTCGGTTTGATTTATCTCTTTTGCTTTAATGTTTTTGTTTTGTTTATGTGCTTGATCAGATAGTTGAAAGATAGAAGAAAAAATATAGAAAAAGATAGTGCCTTTTTTTGTGTTGGAATTTTTAGTCTAGCAGTTTTACTATTAAAACATGTTAGAGAAATTGCAATTTAATTTCTTTCTTTGTCTCTGTTTGTTTGAGTGGACAAAAGATGGAACTTTGATGTTAGTGGTGTGATTTCTGCTTAGTTGGTTGAGCAAATGTGAGTTTTGTAATTGAATTGGGGATTTTAATGCGTATGCAATCGTTGGAGCTATTTGGATTTCCACCCTTGTTTTGTTGGGTGGTCATCAATGTGATTTTGTTGAAATGTAAAGGTGGGTGTTGATATCAGTGGTGGGGTATGTTAATTTTTCTCTTAACTTACAACTCTGGGCTTGTGTCGTAGGGCCGCTGCAATTCCAAAAGCGAAGGGTGGTGTTCGTCTCCAAATGAAATTGGTTTATGATCATTGGGCTCCTGTCTATTGGTTTTTGATACAATGGATGAATTCTTCCTGCATATGTCTACTCCCCAGATATTTAAACCTCTTCCACATAATTATATATAAGGTTGGTTTCTCACTGGTTGTGTATTGATGTTAGAATCTAGAGTTGTGGTTTAAAGGAGGTCATGGTTGTTGCTTATATGATTGGTGCGGTTTTTTTAATTGGCTGCTTACTTTATTTAAGTAGGTGTATGCAGATGGTCGACCGAAGTTATCTACACATGGAAGGAAAGCAACAATTAGGGATTTCTATGGTGTGTAAACTAAGCACCTGTTAGTGTTAGATGTATTTTAGATAAATGAATTTCGTAGTGTTTTCGTTTATGGTTTATGTTTCTGATTTTTTTCAGTTCAATGAAAATCAACTTGCAGGCATTATACTACCATCTCTTCAACGGCTACATAGCAGTTTGGGGGAATTAGATGATGCAAATGAAGAGTATACAGAGATGTTGAATTTTGGTAGTGGAGTGAAAGGAGATATCCAACTATCCAATGGTGATTTGGATAGAGAAGATGAATGTGGGATTTGCTTGGAGCCTTGTACCAAAATGGTTTTGCCAAATTGCTGTCATGCAATGTGCATTAAGTGCTACCGTAATTGGTAAGCACAAATGTGTTGCCAATCGTCTTGTGTGTCATTCTTTCACTTAAATACTTGATATCAAAACACATCTTATATGCATTAAACTCATATAGATATCTTCCAAATTACAGGAACACAAAGTCTGAGTCCTGCCCTTTTTGCCGCGGTAGCATAAGGAGAGTTAACTCAGAAGACTTATGGGTGCTTACTTGTAATGATGATGTGATTGATCAACAAAGAGTTTCAAAGGAGGACTTGTTGCGGTTCTACCTCTATATCAACAGCCTGCCAAAAGAATACCCAGAGGCCCTCTTCTTAGTGTATTATGAATACCTAATTTGAGTAGAAACGAATATGAAGAATGTTGTACAGATGGAAAAGCCAACCTTCAGCTGTAAATAGAGTCTGGTAAGGGTAGTTCTCATTCTTACACAAAATAACCAATCACATATTATGCTTCTCCGAATATTGTTGAGGATTGGGGTATCATATCACCACTACTAAAATCAAAGCTTGTGTTTCAAAAATCATCGTGTACATTTACCTTGCAATTATGTTGAAATTGCATTATGAAGCATGTTGAATCAGTTAAAGTCATTTCTACTCCTTTTTGATGGCTGAATGACAATGCTGAGACATATCTGTTTTCTGTGTAAAGCTTCTTGTGGTCTGGCTTCAATAGAGATTACTTTCTCCATGGTGGCCATTGAATTTAAGCATATGTTCATAGTTTAGTTTTGTACACAACTTTGTTTGCCAATCAATGTTCGAGCAACCTATCGATAGACAATGTTATTTGTCTTGGCAACATTTTATACTTCTGCTGGCGTTGTATGACTTTGAGAAAATAGAAGAAAATTATAGTTTTGAACTTCATTGCAAAACAGAGCACATCCATTTTTATTTTAAAATTTTCGTCTTTACCATTTGTGATCATATCTCATTGCAACTACTTAAAAATATAGAGCTACTAGCTGAATACGCAATTTGAGGACAGGGAGTGTCACATTGACAAAATGGATATATTTATAAGAAAGTTTATTTCATCAATGTAAGAATTGATTGTGTGACATTGTGTTGTCCTCCAAACATATCAATGTATGTGGAAGAAACTGGTCACTTATTGCCTACTCTACAATTAGAAGGAAAAAATAGTACAACATATTACCTCGCTTCTTGAATGTAGCCATTCAGAGCGTAGAAATCAACTATACTAGTGTATGGCAAACATGAAACCCCTACTTCCTGAGGCCTAGTTTCTTCATGCCCATATTCACCTTCACATTCACGCCCATTTTCATCTTAATCAAATGATCGAACGATGGTTTGCAGAAGCCCTTGTTGAGGAAGAGATCAGCCACTTGTTTATGCATGGCTTCTGTATAATGGACGCCATCCCAGTTAATGTAGCGGTTGGGGTCCTTGCAGGCAGATGTGCCGATTGTTCCACAGGTGGATTGCATGTTGAAGTTGAGTCCACCACCTCCTGCTCCACAGCAAGTCTTGAAGGGCTCATCAAAGTTGAACTTCTTATGATTCTCTACTATAGTTTTGAATGCGTTCCAATAATCAGCATACAATATGGTACACTGGCCATGTTGTTTCTGAAAATCTGCCAACATTTTCTGGAGGAGGTCGTTGTGGGCCTTTATCATTCCATTGATGGCTGCTGCACACCCCATTTGATCACGATCAGATTGTTTAGTCAGAAACAGCTCTAATGGACAGCATCCCACTGGTGGTAGCCCTTGAACCACAATGTATTTTGCACCCTTCTCTACCAATGTCTGTCATGTAAAACACCCTCCAATTAGCTAAAAAGCTATTCCAACATGAACCAAAACAATCCAATAACTGTCAGTTGTTCTGATAACATTATCATGTAAATTAAACATACCTGAAGAAATTTGGAAATATGCGCGACAGTCAGCTCCTTAAGACGGGGAATGGTGAAAGTAGAACCGGTAGCAAAGGTGCGGGCATAGTCATTTCTACCCATTCCACCAATCCAGAAGAGTGAATTTTCCATGTCAGCCTTGCATTCATTGGCACCCTTTCCTTGACATTCTTTCTCTTGCAGGAACTTGTTAAACCAATCTAGTTGTGTCTGGAAGCCTGATGGAACCCCCTTCCACATCAGGTTGAGGCCATCACTATTGCCTTTGAATTTGTTAAAGAAATCAGAAGACAGGGCAGTGGATCCTGCTATTGCAAAGTTGGCACCACTAGAGAAGTTGCCTTTGGATTCTTTGTAAGGTGGCATGTATGGAATAGAGAGGCTGTCACACAGATAATCCACCACCAAACGGCCATTGCATTGACGGTTGCCAGACAACTGGGAAGTGTTTATAGACTTGAAAGCGTGAGAGAGTAGAGAGCCAATGAAAGATGACTTGATATTTCCCATCAAGTAGGCATTGCCCGTGTCCGTAAAGGAGTCTCCAAATGCAAACACTTTGGAGAAAGAACCTTTAAAGCTATGGCTTCCAGAGAAAGAAAAGCCTATGTCACTTGAAGGTCCTGAAGCAGCAGGTTCGGGTGGATGGCCATTGACTGGAGGACCTGGAGTGGAGGCTTGGGGTGGTTTACTGATCACAGGAGTGGAGGGTTGTTGTTTGGGTGGTTGGCTGTTGACAGGAGACGAGGCTTGGGGTGCACTGTTGTCCCCCGGCTTGTTATGAGCAGAGGTGAGAGAGATTGATAACAAAAGGATGGAGAGTGAAATTTGAAGCAAAAATTGCTTAGAGTAGACCATTTTTTTGTTGAATCAAATGAACCAATTGTTGTTACTTTTAATTTGTTTTTATTGAAAGAAAATGTGCAAGTCAAGAGACATATATACATGGTTGGGCCTCTGATTTAGGGAGTGTCATGAGCGAAGGTCCTTGGTTGTAGGATTTGCAAAGGCTCTTGTTCTTTTGCATTTGCATGGACAGGACGTGATTTGTAAATTTGGAAAATCATGCATTCGTTGTTGTATTTTATATATATATTAAGACAGTATCAGTTAATATTCTTTTGATTGTGATTGTAAACACAGAATCATTAACCTCAAATGCTTATTTGCCAAATTGGTTCGATTTAATTTGGACTATGCAGTAGGGAATCAAGTTTATTTACAACTATAATTGAAAACCAAATAAAAATGGTATACATGATATGTGATGTAATTAATACATAAATTGTCTCACATCATAGAGCTTATTTAGATGTTATATTGGGAGAGTTGCAATAATCACTTAATTTTTAAAAAACATTCCCATAGATTTTAATTTTTATGTTTAGGCCAAAATCCTCTATTGTTTAAACCGCTTTATAGTTTCAATATTTGGTTTTAAAAAAAGAAACTCTAATTGTGTGCCAAAAACTTTTTACAAGATTATAATTTTATCTTAATTTAAAATTAAAAAGTTACCTTTATAAAAAATCTAAACATTAAAGATTCATTTTGTAAATCTCCCAGTATTACATTTCTCTCTAAACTAGTGAGATGTTACAAGAGTTCCATTGTTCTCTTTTCTATAGGAGCAAATTAACCTATTAAATTAACTTTTGAAAGGAATCAATCATCAATAAAATAAAATGGTATTACATATCACAGTTCAAATTTGATGCAAGATTTGTATTAAGAAAAATCATAGAAAATGAAGTTTTTTCCGAACTCATACTAAATAAATAATTGAATTTAGTTAAACACGATGTCATATCCCTTACATTCATTTGATAGTTTTATTAAAATTAAATTTTGTTACTTGAGATCTGCACATTGATTTGTCTAAATATATTTGGCAAGAAATCTAGGAGGAAATATATGTATTAATCACTAAAAGCACCACACGACGCCGTTTCCACCCTAGCCGTTTTTAATATATATATTTTTTCTTTAATGACAAGTTAAATATTAAGTTAAATAGTGTTTGTTTGTTTACTATTATTATTTTTGCATATATAATTATAAAGTTGTGTTAGTGATTTATTTTTATTTTATTTTATTTTATTTTTTTAGGGTTAGGGAGCGGGATTAAATTTAAATAAAACTATCCATATCTTCGATAAAGGTTGGACTTGAACCTTTAATCTCTTAGGATCGAGGAAAGTATTCGACCATTTCTACTAAAAGGTGATGTGCGAAGTTGTGTTAGTGATTGTTAGAGCCAAAAGTTGAAGGTTACAGACCCAGTAATTACAAACATAATATCAATTATCTAAGTTGATTTTATTAGGTGTGTCTAAGTTTCAATCTCCCTCTTTGTGAATTTTTTTCATTTGTCAAATTTTCAAAAGTGTCCAGGATCAAAATCCGTCTCTGACCCACGATATTGAATATATCTTATTCTTTTTATTATTTTAATATAAAGTTTGAACATGTACTTGAACTTTGGTGATATAACCAATCCAATGATGTTATGTGAGATGTTGTATTGAAGGTACATAATAATACTGGTAGCCCTTCTAAGATAACTTTAGCGTAAAATGGCTACTAACAAAAATGACTATTTCTCTTAAAAAAAAAAAAAGCCAAAACAAAAACAAAAATGAGAAAAAACAAAACAAAAAGAATGGCTACTAACAAATGGCTATTAACACGTTGAAGAGTCTATTACTTTGTTTGATATAGTTTTTTTAAATAAATTTTTTATAAATAGAGTTTTTAAAAAGAAGTTGTTAATTGTTTGATTGTCAATTAAGAAAACTATTTTAAATTATAAATTTACCAAAAAAGATCAAGTGGTTTTAAGAGTATAGTGACATTAATAGGGTTATGTTAGACATTTCAATTTTTTTTTTTTAAAAACTCAAAAAAATTTACTTGAAAAAACTTAAAATTTAAACTCCTCCAAATAGATATATTTTAGTTTTTTTAATTACTCAAAAGTTCTACTTGAATTATAATCAAACAATAAAAAAAAAAAAAAAAGATTTGGGGATTAAAAACAAAATACTTTTATCTATTGTACCAAATATATTATAACCATTTATTATCAAATACTAGTTATTATGATAATGAAGAATCTCTAACTCATCTTTGATATGACCATTACACGAACCACAAATAGCAGGTTTGACCGGGTCTAGTAACTTAGCCCATTTCAATAATGAGTGTAATAGTAAGGCTATGTTTGGTACATGAGATTTGAGATGAATATGATATTCAAAATATTTCAAACTCTTAAATCTCATGTTTGGAATAAGTAACTTGAGAATGAAATCTCAATCTCATCTTTATTTTAATTTTATTCTCATGGAAATGTTGAATTCCAAACTCTATCATATAATTCAATAGGAATGGATTTTTCTCTTTTTTCTCATTAATTGTTTCTTTTACCAACCCCTATTTATTTTTCTTTTACTCCATTTATTTTTGTGTGTAATGGGAAACATAGAACTATGAATATGTAATAATATAATTCTAAAAAAAATCAATATAACTTTTTTGAAAAATGATTTATAGGATTTATTTTATTTAAAACATTATTAACTTTATGTATAATATAAGTTATGTTATATAATAATATATTTAAATTAATATTATTTCAATCCAAACTCAACCTATATTTTACAATTTAAAATTCATTCCTTATATTTAAATTAAAATATGTTTTCTTTTTTTTCCAGATTTTTTATAAAATTAATTTTAAGTATATAATAAAGTATTTTAATTGATTTTATTTCAATTCAATCTCAACCTATACTAAACACAATATGAGATATTTTTAATTAAATCCCAAATTCTACCAAACATAAGAAAGTAATTTTCCAATCTAATCTAATTCATTCAATTTTAATTCAATCTATTATATTTCATTTCGATCCAATCTATTTCATTTTATTCAATTCTAAACTTTTGTGTCAAATAAGTGTAATACATTTTGATTGGCGGAGACTGTGTCGCACGAACCAATCAAAACACAGTGACTCTGCTTCGTATCCTACTCAGATACCTCAATCCAGCTTGGATTCTGTTGACACGTCATTACAAAAAAATGGGCCCAAACATTTCTAGGGTTTATTTATTTTCATTTCTAGTTTGTTTTATTATATCCCATAAAAAAAAAATCCGCTGAAATTGATTTGCAAGATACGGGTTTTCGTTGAAGAGCGAGCAGGGTTTTGATTATGTTCGAATGGAAATGTCGGAGAATCGTGAATCGGATGGTTTGATTGCATCGGAATCGTCAGTGGATCAGGTGAGGCAGAAAATCAATCTCGTTTTTGGTACTTTTTGTTTGCATTGATTGAATGTTCCAATTATGTTAAAGATTGAATCTTCTGGGCTCTTATGAGTTGGGTGTGTTTTGTTTTTGTGTTTTTTGGTGGTGATTTGTGTGGAAATGGATTTTAGCAAGTAGTGCCTGTGACTCCCTTGAAGCATGCTGATAGTAGAGAGGATTTGTTTGAGGATGCGTCTGATGAGTTAGCTTCTACTGCAAGTAAGGAGACTAGGACCACGGTTTCGGAGGAAGAGAATGATGTCAACAATGGGGTTGAGGATAATCGTGTGCTGGTGGATGAGCTGGAACGTGTGCGCCAGCTGCTGGATAGAGCTGTTAATGAGAGAGATAGTGTCGAAAAGCAATGCAAGGTTGGGGTTGAATTTATATTTGTTTATGATTGATTAGTTGTTGAATGTTTTGTTGGTAAATGGGGTTTTAATATTGATTGAATTTGTGATGCTTGCAGGAAGAAAGAGAGACCTTTGCAAGAGAATTGGGTGGTCTTCGACTGCCAGCTGAAGGTTTTGACGTATAAAGAGTTAGGTGAAGTTGATGGTGGGTTGATTGATCATCTTGGTGAACAAGATGTAGGGGATAGTGTGGTTGATGTTGGATTGGATGACTTGCTGAATGAATGTTCACAGTTTCTTAGAAGTGCTGTGGAAGAGCATTTACGGAGGGAGAGTGCTTTGAGGGAACTTAATGCGGTTCTTCATGCGAAGGATCAAGAGATTGAGGATCTCAATGCAAAAGTTTCGGAATTGTCAGTATCACGTGATGTAGCTGCATCTTATTTGAATTCAGTTGCCAATGAATCAGCTGATGCTCAGCTTGAGAAGGATCAGTATGTTGAGGGTGTTGCGGATAGGATGTTGGGTTATCTTGCAATGGTAGTTAGTCAAGAGGAGTTGGTAGATTATTCGATTTGTGGGAAAATAAGTCATGTAGAGAGAAGTACGTATATGTTAATTGAGAAGTATAATCGGATGCTTTATGAAATTTATCAACTTGGGCAGTGTTTGTCGAACATCAAACCTGACCTTCAGGTGCAAGAAGAGTTCGGGATAGTCTTTGCCGGTGCCAGTAGTGAGTTACTTGAACTCAAAAGAAGGGAAGCAGAATTGATTGAAAAGGTAAGCCATCTAGAAAATGAAAATAGCAAATTTGTTGAACAAGTTAAGAGAGACAAAGAAACACTGGAGGCTTCAAATGCAGAACTTTCCAAAACAAAGACAGAACTTGAGCAGGAGAAGTTGAGGTGTAACAATACCAAAGAAAAGCTTAGCTTGGCTGTATCAAAAGGAAAGGCATTGGTTCAGCAGCGAGACTCACTGAAGCAGTCTCTGGCTGAAAAAATGATTGAGCTTGAGAAATGCGTAGCTGAATTGCAAGAGAAGTCCAGCGCCCTACAAGCTGCCGGACTAAGCCAGGAAGAGTTGGTCAAAAGTGAGAATTTTGTAGCGTCGTTGCAAGAAATGCTCTCACAGAAAAATTCAATGCTCGAAAGATCTGAAGAAGTCCTGTCTCAAATTGATGTGCCTGAGAATTTTCAACAAATGGACTTGGTGGAGAGAATTACATGGCTGGTGAATGAGAGAAGTGAACTGAAGGTCGTTTCTCTGGACTTCGACAAATTGAAAGATATTGTCTCTTTGATTGATCTACCAGAAACTGTTTCGTTTCCTGACTTGGAATCTCGTTTGGTATGGTTGAAGGAATCATTTTATCAGTCCAAGAATGAAGCAAATGTATTGCTCAATGAACTTGATAGAACAAAGGAAGTTGCACGTAATGAAATTGACCGCTTGACCATTTCACTGTCAACAGAATTACAAGAGAAGCATTATGTTCAGAAGGAATTGGACGATCTAGCAAGCAAATATGAAGAAATCGTTGCAAGTGCAGATACAGTCTCTTCGGGGAAGAATCAGATGGTGAGGATGTTGCTAGAGGAATCTGGAATTGTAAGGGAAGATCAAGATGAGGTCTATCAGACATCTTCTGATATGGCGATGCTCATTCATAAATGTCTAGGGCAGATAAGAGAAAAATCTGATGCCTGCCATTGATACATCTGGTGCTGATTTTGAAATGTTTGAGAGAATGCAAAGTCTCTTGTATGTAAGGAGTCAGGATTTGATGCTACATGAGCAATTATTTGATGAAGAGATGCAGTTTAGATTGCAGTTTAATGATCTTTCAAATAATTTAAGAGTTGTGTCGGAAGAACTTGATGCATTGAAGAAGGAAAAAGACTCTTTGCAGAAAGATCTTGAACGATCAGAGGAGAAATCTACTTTGTTAAGGGAGAAGTTATCCATGGCAGTTAAGAAAGGCAAGGGATTGGTTCAGGATCGTGAAAACCTAAAATCTCAACTTGATGAAAAGAACTCTGAAATTGATAAGTTGAAGCATCAACTGCTGCAGCAAGAATCTACAGTTTCTGAGTGCAGGGATCAGATCAATAGATTGTCAAGTGATTTAGAAAGCATCCCAAAGTTGGAGGCTGATGTTGTTGCTACGAAAGATCAGCGTGATCAACTTGAGCAGTTTTTATTGGAAAGCAATAACATTTTACAGAAAGTAATTGAATCTGTTGATCGCGTTGTTGTTCCTGTTGATTTAGTCTTTACAGAGCCGGTGGAAAAGGTGAACTGGATTTCAGGGTATATCAAAGAATCCCAGAATGCCAAGACACATTCAGAGCAAGAGTTAGGGAAAGTTAAAGAGGCAGCCAGTGCTCTGGCTAGCAATTTAGCAGAAGCCCAAGCAACTGCAAAGTCATTGGAGGATGCATTGTCAGTTGCAGAGGACACAATTGCTCGACTTACTGAAGAAAAGAGAGAAATAGAAGTAGGTAAAGAAAATGTTGAACAACAGCTGGTGAAAGCACTAGATGAAGTTCGTATCCAAACTAGCAAGTTCGCTGAAGCTTCTGCAAGTTGGCAGTCAATTGAAGACAAGTTATCGGAGGCAGAAAATCGTATTTCTCAGCTCATCAGTGAGAAAGAAGAGGCTCAAAGTAGTGGAGCTGCTGCTGTTATGGAGCTAGAGGAAGTGAGAGAGGAAGTTTCTTCTCAGACCAGCAAACTAACAGAAGCATATAAAAAAATAAAGTCTCTTGAAGATGCTTTGTTTCTGGTAGAGAACAGTGTTACAATGCTGACTGAACAAAACAATGTTGTACAAGTTGGAAGAACCACATTGGAGAATGAGCTGCAGAAGATGAAAGACGAAGCTGAATCCCAGGCTGTTAAGTTAGCAGAGGCTCACGCAACTATAAAGTCTATGGAAGATGCGTTGTTCAAGGCAGAGACGGATATATCTTCACTGAAAGATGAAAAGAGAATTGCTGAGCAGGAGAGATCAACATTTGATTCTATATTGGAGAATGAGCTGCAGAAGATGAAAGACGAAGCTTGTAAGTTGGCAGAGGCTCATGCAACTATAAAGTCTATGGAAGATGCGTTGTTCAAGGCAGAGATGGATGTATCTGCACTTAAAGATGAAAAGAGAATTGCTGAGCAGGAGAAATTAACACTTGATTCTACATTGGAGAATGAGCTACAGAAGATGAAAGATGAAGCTGAGTCACAGGTTTTTAAGTTGGCAGATGCTCAGACAACTATAAAGTCTATGGAAGAAGCATTGTCCAAGGCAAAGACTGATATATCTGTACTTCAAGATGAAAAGACAATTGCCAAGCAGGAGATATCAACACTTGATTCCAGGTTGAAAGCATGCATGGAAGAGTTGGCTGGGACCAATGGCAGCTTACAGAGTAAGTCAGTGGAGCTCATTGGATACCTTAATGATCTTCAAATGCTTATAAAAGATGACAAACTATTGTCTATAGCAAAACCATCCTTTGAGAGGAAAATTGAGGGCTTGCGAAATATGGACCTCATTATTAAAGACATAGGGTACCAGGTTGTTGACAAGGATTCAGAAATGCTGCCAGGTCACCCTGACAATGAGGTAATATAGTGTTCTTCGTTCTGCATCTCCCTCCCTGTTCTTTTTGTTTTTCTCTGATATTAAAGTTTTCAATGTTTGAATGGTCTCTTTATCACATTGCGTGCATAAATAGTTTTTCATTAGCCAATAGTACTTAGGAAAGTAGTTCAATAATACTTGAGTAGACAATACTTAGGAATTAGTGATGGTAGGATGCCAATTAAACATGTCCAAAAATAAGATTTTATGAGTTTGAGATTCCCACTGTGGATTACAGTGACTGCACTAATGATTCAACTATTGCACACAGAAGATGACTTTCATTATTCTAAGAAATGACAGACATATTTAAAGTTTTCGATTATTTTTATTTTCTATATCTCTATAGATACTGAGTTTGAGAGTGCACATGTTATTAGTTTTCCCCAAATTAGCTCATTTGACTTTTTAATGTATTCCAGGTATATTCACATGTTACTACATCTTTTGCAAATGACCTTGACAACATTGAAATAGAGAATGGTGAGATGAATGTCGGAGATGATGACGATATACACTCTTGTTTTAGAAAGACTGCAGCAGAGTTCCAGCTAAGAAACAAAATTCTTGGTGATAAGTTTGAAGGTTTCTCTTCTTCCCTTGATGAGATTATTGCCGATATGATAAGGAAATTACAGCGAACTAAGGATGAAGTCGTAAGACTGACACAGAACATGGAATTTTTAAAACAAAAAGTAAAGAGTATGGAAATGTATAAACAAGAACAGGAAGAAGCATCAGCGGTGTTAGAAAATGATGTTGCAGTCTTACTGTCTGCTTGTAGTGATGCAGCTAGAGAACTGCAGTTTGAGGTAAAAAATGATCTACTAGATCTGCACTCTGTTCCTGAGCTCGAAAAATTGAAGAATGCTTTTCTCCAAGAAGAGAGAGAAGTCGATGGAGATGGCACAGCACTGCATCAACAGAGATTTCTAAGCAACAAATACACAGAGACAGCAGAGAAGTTGTTATCTTCTTTAAGGAAAACTCAAACTGCGACTAAATTGTTTGAGAGTACCAGTTCTGTAGCAGCCTCCAAAATTCAAGATTTGCAGCAAAAATTGCTGGAGACCACAACATCTTTTGAAAAAACCATAGAAGAGAGGGATCTATACCAAAACAAGGTATCCAAGTTGGAGACTGATGTAGATGCATTACAAGATTCTTGTAAAGAGCTGAGGCTCAAAATAGAGGATTACCAAGCGATGGAGGAAAAATTGAAGGAAAAAGAGGCAGAAATTTCATCACATTACAATAACCTGACGATGAAAGAACAAGGTGAATTTTCTTTGCTGAGGTGTTGCTGAACATATTTTGGTTTTTATTACGTACTAGTTATCTAGTAAGTTACTGTTTACCTTTTTGTTGTTACAGAAGCAGAAGATTCGCTCCTGTCGGCCGCTGAGGTGAAAGCACTTTTAGACAAGATAGGTGGGATTGACATCCCTTTTGCAGAGTCAGAAAGAAGAGACCTTGAGCCTGAAAGCTCAGCTTACTTGAAGAAACTATATTACATTATTGATAGTGTAACTGAGTTGCATCATCAAATAAACTTATTAGAGCATGAAAAAGAAAATTTGCACTCTACCATGTCAACACAAACTGCTGAAATTGAACATCTGAAGGAAGAAGTTCAAATGCATGTTAGAAATAAGAGAGACTTTGAAAGGACAAGTAGTGAGTTATCTGAGCTCACATTTGGTTTGGAGAAAATTTTTGATATCATAGTAGGTAATGAATTTGTGTTAGATAAAAAATCTGCTGGTCTTGTGGAGCGCTTACCAGTATTAGAGAAGCAATTCACGATCCTTGCTTCAGAAGCGGAAAATTCAAAATTTAAAGCTCAAGAACTTGGTATGAAGTTGCTTGAGAGCCAAAAGGTCATTGATGAGTTGACAGCCAAGGTAAAATTACTTGAAGATTCACTTCAAGGTAGGACTGTTCAACCAGAAATTGTCCAGGAAAGGAGCGTCTTTGAAACACCTTCATTGCCTACTGGGTCTGAGATATCTGAAATTGAAGATGCGGTAAGAAGTACTTCTATTTATTTTCTTAACTTACCACAAAGTTATCACTGAGAACCTGCCAAACTTCGATGTATGCTTTATCAGCTGGATATTAGATGTGTTTAACATTACAGCAATTTTAGTTGCATGTTTGTGTGAGGTTTGGACTTTAGGGTTTGGACTAAGAATAGAAGGACACAGATGAAGTTTAGGCACTAAATTTTTACGCATTATGTTGGCGTTGAAAATATTTGATATCTGCCTCATTGTAAGACCTGCAGTTCTATACATGTCCATAGAAAATATCGTGCTTGCTATTTCAAGTTGCTTTGGAGTTTTTCACTATGATTCTTGACCTTTCTGATGCTTATGCAGGGAACTATCGGAAAGAATTCAATTTCTCCTGTATCATCAGCTGCTCAAATGCGAATTATGCGGAAGGGATCCTCTGACCACCTTGCCATCAATGTTGAGCCAGAAACTGCTAGTCTGATTAACCGTGAAGAAACTGATGAAGACAAAGGTATGCATTTGATAGTTTTCTAAATTTCCCAAGTCTCTCAAAGATTGAACAATTTATATCATTTATATATTCAATTTGTTTTCTTTTCTTTTTCCAGGTCATGTATTCAAGTCTCTTAACACATCCGGTCTCATTCCAAAGCAAGGAAAGATGATTGCAGATCGAGTTGATGGAATTTGGTAAAGCGCTCAGCTGTCTATATAATTTTAGTACCAGAGAAAATAACATGAATAATAGATATTATAGCTACGGATTTGTTTGTTTTTCAATCCTAGGCTCTATATATCACAGTGTCTTGCGTTTAAAGCTTTAATCTGATCAAGCATGAAGAACGATGTGTTAGGAAATGATGCGATGCATTTACGAACCCAAAACTGAGCTGTTTTTAATCTGTTCAGGGTAGCAGGTGGCCGAGTCTTGATGGGGCGTCCTGGAGCAAGGCTAGGCCTTATCGCCTATTGGATTTTCCTGCACTTATGGCTACTGGGAACCATTTTGTAAGCAAGTCTGTGATCTGGAACCACACCAACAGCATTAGTCATCAGCAATTGAAACTTGTATCATAGATAAATGTAGTAATTTCAATTTTTCCCTCTTTAATTTTTTGATTTTTTACCACTCATTTGGATAGTAAGTGGCACAGGTGTGCCTTGTATGTTCATATTACCCATTGATTCACACCTTTAGATCTCTCTCTGCAAAAGCATTTTTACGGTTGAAATTTGCAGAGAATCCAAGCCTCTAAGCTTGTAAAAAGAAAATAAGCATCTGTTCTTTTGTTTCCAGTTAGAATATTGAGCAGTAGTTTGTGATGATAGACAAATTTATAAACAGTTTTATAATTATTTTTGTTTCGACTTTATAATAATAAACTGCAATGTTCTTGGTAAAATATCACACATGATTCTAAAGTCATACACTGTTCCTTCTTTTTGAAGCAAAAATTAATTTCATCCACTATAATGTTAAAAGCTTGGTAGGTTTTAACATCGATGACAATCTATGCATTTCACTATTTTAGGACGCACTGTTCATCGGTCAAAAAAAAAAAAAAGCAAACAAAACAAAACAAAAACACAAACGGATCATAAATTTCGAAAGTAATAAATTATATTGTCATTTTAGTCCAATTTTGGATACCACCGAGTTTGACTTTTGAGGTATGAATTTCACACTTATCAACAAAATCATGAAGAGTAGTTGGAGACTGCTGCTTTTATAGTGGTGTTTTTTTTAAAAAAAAAAAAAATTTTATATATAAGGGTTTATCTTATCAAAGTTTCAAGAATTGACTTACAAGTAAGGTGGATAGCGACAGTCACCCCTATCTATTCTTACTTTTTTAAATAAAAGTTATATATTCATAATTAGTGTAAAAAAATATAAAAGTAAATAAAGGTTTTTTTATATAGTGAGTTTGGGAAAAAAAATCTATGATTAATTTAAGTGGGGCACAAATGAATATAGACCATTCATTCCCAAAACCACCCTACAAACACATCCACGCTGGCAAGAGGGAAATTTTGGAAAAGATAACGATTAACAGAAAAACCAAGGCAGGACATTTTTTCTTCTTCTTCTTCTATCAAGTTTTAAGTTTGGAATTTCTTCTTCAACATAGCTTTGACGTCTCTCTCGTTCCGGGAATGGTTTTAACACATAATTTGCCAGCTTCAGGACTCGAAGAAACTCCCAAAGCTACATAAACTGTAAGAGGTCTGTACTTGAAGTTTTTGTGAAGGTTAATGCATTACATTTCACTTTTCTGTCTTTGTTCATTTCTTTGTAGTCTTTGCAATTTAACATTCGAACTTGGATTCAATAGATTAGAGCAAACTCATTTGATTTTGGAGGCTGATGTTAGTGATGGGATCACTTACTATGAACCATTGTTGGACCATAACCAACTGTGCCCCCACCACCCGCCAACTCTGCCCAATTTCAACATCTATGTGTAAAGCTTCAATTGCTCTACCCTTTTTATGTTCTTGCTTCTTGCTTTGATTGTCCCTAACCTGTTTCATTTGTTTAGGTGGCATTGGCAAGTCACACAATGTGAGATTCTATATTGCTTCTTTGTTTTTTGTTTAATGTGGTTGGTTATGTTATTGAGAGTGTTTTAGTTCAGTTCATTGATTGACATCTGGTTTTCGTTTTCGAAGGCTTTAAGATTTGGCATTAGAGCTTTTGCTAGTAGGAAGTCAGTGAAGAAACTAAAAAGAGAGAGAAAATTGGATTTAGTAGAAGAAAGCAATGTAGCAGATAAGTCGGCTGCAGAAGATGATTCTGTAACAGATGACAATAGTGTTGATAATTTGGCTTCCCAGATACCAACAAACATCCCTTCAAGAAGTAGCGTGCTTCAGGCATGCACCGTCACGTGTGGTTTCATAGCTGCTTTGGGTGTAATAATTCGACAGGTTGGTGCTTAGTCTGGTTTAATTCTCAATTACATGTGCATTTAACAATTTAAGTTGATTGTGAGTTTTTGGGTCTTGTTTATTACACTTCCAATTTTTGGGTGGAATTGCTTAAATTGGTCAATGTTCTGCATATTAGTTCACATCCCATATTTGTAATCTGTAGGTATCTCATATTGCCTCAGTGGAAGTTTTGCCGATACATGACTGCTCCGCAGAAGTATCATGTATAAAATTCATGTCTGTCCTCTTTGCTGAAAAATTATTGAAAGTTTGTGGCTAATGTACCAATGAATTTGTGTAATTTTCAAATGCTTTATGAATGCTTTTATATGTTTTACAATTGACTGGAAGTAGCTGCTCATTGCTCTAAAGAAAGTCGATATGTTTTCTTGTGCACAGTTGGTTTTGAGATTTGGCATCTTCGGTTGATCACAGGATTAGTTATACTGATATCATCATGCCGATATCTGCTACTAAAAACATGGCCAGACTTTGCCGAGTCTAGTGAAGCAGCCAATCAGCAGGTACCTCAATTCGTTGTAGCTTAACCTGTATAATTTGTAGTATTTGATCATTTCTATTGGTGGCAATTCATATTAGTAGAAGTGGTCTACCGCTGTGGAATAGAAGTGTACAGATTTGATTGAACTCAAATGACTTCTTGGTTGTCACGTAGGTCCTTACTTCACTTGAACCTTTGGATTACTTAGTTGTAGCAATTTTGCCTGGGTTTAGTGAGGTATGTGTAATATTTTCCCATTAGTTTCTTGTTACTTATTCCACTTTTTTCTAATATCAATCGATATTCCAATGCTTCATTGTTGTGTGGGTTGGCCAGGAACTCCTCTTTCGTGGTGCACTGCTACCACTTTTTGGATTTGATTGGAAGAGTGTCCTGGCAGTTGCTAGCATCTTTGGTGTTCTACACTTGGGTAGTGGTCGAAAGTATTCCTTTGCAGTCTGGTACTCATTCTTCTCAAATTATTGAGATTTTTTTTCCTCCCGATTACAGTGCTAAACATGAAGAATTGGTTCCTAATTGTCGATGTTCACGATCATAATTGTTCATTGCTTTCTAAAATCTTGAAATGGATGAATTTGCCTTTATATACAATCATGACTTCATTCTTTCAGGGCAACGTTTGTTGGGTTCATTTATGGTTATGCAACGATTGTGTCCAAGAGCATCGTCGTGGCAATGGCTTCTCATGCATTGAATAATCTGGTTGGAGGAATTGTGTGGCGATACACATCAAAGTCCCTGAAGTAGATATCATTCAATTTACCAAAATCTATTCCATTTACTGAAAATGTATGTGTTCCGACTTTTGAAAACCGTAATATAAAGCATTCAGTTGTACATTTCCCTGCTTCTTGATGTGGTGCATAATTTTGACAGGTTTGATTAGCAGCAGTTATGCTACTATCAACAATGTTGTATACTTTTTTACACTATATGGTGCCAATTGAGAAAATCATTAATGGGAAACATATGCAGTATTTTATTTATGTGTAGCAAAATTGAATCCAGATCATGTGAGATCAGTAGGCATATAGCCTAAGACTGTAAGCTCCCGTTTACATTTCAGTTTTCCTCGTGTGAGTTCGTAGGGAACCATTAGAGACCCCAGGGGACCCATTAGAATACCAAAGTAAAATAAAAATAATTCAGGATCCGATTGAAGCCGAAATCGTATAGAGAGGTCAAGTTAATAATTTTCACGAAAACTTTAAAGATTTAAAACGAATCCAAACGAATTAGTAACATCCTAAGTAACTTTAAAACCAATTAAACTTCATCGTTAGGATTCAAATGGGTGTCACTGGAATTCGAAAATTCGGATCATCACGCAAACGAAAAGAAATTTGAGAGAAATCGTGTAATATTAAAAAGAATGAAATGAGGGCCAAAAGAAAACAAAATAAATCAAGTTGTGGTCAGGACTTGATTTAACAAAGATTCAGGGTTCAAAATGAGATTGTTAGGAGGGTATAAGAGTAAAAAACCAAGGATATATATATAAAACACTAGAGGACAAAAGAAAGAAATGAAACAAATAAAAAAAAAAGAAAGAGGAGAAGGTGGAATCGAGCAAAAGAAGAACTGCAGACCAAGATTGCTGCCGGCGCCCATCCGGTCTCCTCCAAGCCAAAAAAACCAGTCCTTTTCTTCAAGCTTCAAGCCCCTTAGCATCAACCCAACTCGGATCAAACGGAAGAGAGGCAAAAGAACACAGATCGGGCTGCCAAACGAAGAAGAAACCGCGAGCTGCAGGGTACTCGGCAGCAGCAGAAACTAGTGTGCAGGTAAGCCATTTTCTTGAGTTTTCAAGCTTCTTTTCCATGAATCTAACTAGGCTGAGGTACGAGGGTAAAAGGAGAACCATTTAAAAGCAAAATGGGAGCAAAAATGCATCAAAACAGTAGCAAAATGAGCTGTTGCAACTAAAAACCGAGAGCTGTACTGGGGTGTTCGAACAGCCCATTTCAAGCACCAAACAAGGTCCAAGAATCCCCTTTTCCACTCTCAAACTCCTTCCCCTTGACTCAAGCATGAAAATAGGTTAGTTTGTGAGGTTTTAGATTTAATTTAAGTTGATTTTGATGTTGGTTTTGTGATGATAAATGGAGTTAAATTTGAGTAGGTGTTATATGATTAAATGATGTTAATTTAGTTGGGTTTTGATATGATTTATTTTGTTGGTTGTTTGTGATTAAAAATGGGTAAAAACCAAGTGAAAGGATGTTGGAAAAATAAGACTTAAATGGTACATGGGCAGCCATGAATTAGTGTTGATGGTGGTTGATTTATAATGATTTATTGTTGTTGATTTGTTGTGTAATTAAAAGTGGACAAAATCTTGTGAATGTGGGTTAGAAATTGATGAGTTAGGGTGTGTTAAGAGGGCTGCCCAAGTTGATGATGTTGGAAACAACATAAATCTTGGAATGTACACTTGTGTTGATAAAAATTTGTGAGTGGATTTTGGTGTTAAAGTTTGAAAATTTTAGTTTAAGGTTAATTGAGAATTTAAGTTTATTATAGGGGACAAAATGGTCCAATGAAAAAGTTGGACGAAATGGACTTTATTTTGAGCTTATTGGAGGCCTAGAAAACCAAGAAAAATATCAAAATCTTGAAAAGAAAATAAAACGCTAAATATACTAGTTTGAAGGATAATTCTGTAAATTGACCTATACTGTGTCCGTTGAGTGTTCTGATGACTCTAACGAGTTTAAGTAGACGTGTTAAGGTTATTAAAAGTGAAAAATTAAATTTAGAAATCAAAACTAAAAAAACGCTCGAAATTAGTAACGAAAACAACACATTTTTAGCCTAAAACGCCTACCCAATGGTCGTTTGCCTTCCGTACTGACACTTAGGACCTGACTAGAGGGCGAGTTGAGAAGGTGTTCAGAGTGAAAACAGAACGAAGAAAAGCCCTAAGTAGGGTTGTGAATAGTGTTCGGCCTAAAGGGGTTAAAATAGGACGTTTTTCTTTTCGAGCCTCCGAACGCGATTCCATTAGTACCAGAACGTCTCTAGGTGATAATAAATAGGTTCTAAACGAAAAAAAATGAAGTTCAGTACCCTAGAATCAATAAAGAAACCAAAAAGGGAGGGTTTTGCGTAAAAAGGGCTAATTGGGGGTATTTGTGTAATTTTAGTTATTTTAAGTTTCCAGAAGTTGACGCTAACGTAAATTTAAGTATACATATGTTCTGTAGGTGATGAGGACGCACGGGGATCGAGACAAGAGGAGTAGAGACTTCGTACGGCACCGTTTGAAGTTTTTCATTTTCGTGAATGTTTTTTTTTTTTTTTTCCAGATTTTAAACGTATTTTAAATTTATTAAGTTTGATTTGATGAAATTATTTGCTTACTTGAAATTATTTTAAATGCGTTAATATATGTATGAGTTATAATTTGAAATGAGGATTTTGATTATATATACATGGTTGTTAAGCTTTTAGTATTATGAATTAAATAGTTTAAAAGCCTATGTTAAAATATAATTACAAAAACTAAGTTTTCAAGTTTGAATTAAGAAAAGAAAGAAATAGTATTTTCAAAGTCATTAATATACCCTTAGAGATTTTCAGAAAAGATTAGACCTGGTCGGTCTATCCCACATCAGTTGGCACAGTCCTGGGGAGGGATGAGTCACTAACCTGGAGGGACAAAGTGTCATAGTCTGTCAATCGAGTCACCTCTATTGATGTAGGGTGGTGTTTCGCGTGTTATGGTTAGCGCTGAAAAATTCCGCACATAGCTGCGAGACCTCAGAGTCTCGGATACTATGGTGTTTTCGAAAGCTACCAAGAAATAGTTTTGAATGGAAAGTAAATTTGAAAAGAAAAGAAATTTTATTATTGTTATTCAAACTGCATATAATTTTAAGTTATGAATTTTTGAAATTAGTGCATGCTTTGCGCTTATATAAATTTTTACATTGATAGTGAGTTTAAGAAATTAATGTTTGAAATGCTTAGAGAAATAAAGAATTATTTTTAAACGTTTTTTCGAGGAGGACGTTAAGAAATCAAATTTTTAAACTAAAGATAAATTAGCATTCATTGAACTTCTAACTCATTATTTTTCTGTTTTTATACAAAAACCTTCTCAGATACTTTCAGCAGGTAGTCGAGTAGTGGCATCACCTCCAGCAGGTGAGATAACGCGACACGACGTCATTTTGTACAACTTATTTTTGCATCAATCCCATTCACATGTAAACACCTTTTGAATTGTATAAATAATTTGTAGTTTAGTAATTATATGTTTGTAATTGTGTTTAAATTGTTTTTGAATTAAATGTGATTTAAAAATTGTGTTTTGGATTTTATCAAGTTTAATTTAGAAATTGAATGCATGTTTGAGGCCTACATGGTAACCAGAAGTTGGGTTGGTGCTAAATATTAGTCGATGTGTTGATTTTTGTAAACAAGGTTTTCTGGAACGTAAAAAATGCAGTCGTTATGTTGTCGAAATTTCGTTAGAAAATAAGTTTACAAATCGAATAAAAAATTTCTACGCTTTTTTAGTTTTTAAAAAAATCAACCCAACAACATTTTAAAAAGTATAAGAAAGTTTAGGGTTCGTTCACTGGTTTTGTTTAGTCCGACAAGTCAGGTCTAAAAGGGATCCGTTGGGGTGTCCCGGCGTGACCTACCAGATTAAAGTTAGAGGTATCCGGGAAGGGTCGTGTCAAGGATATTATTGTCATGATATAATAGATAAATTTAATTAGTTCGTCTTAACTTTTTAAAATTAGGAAGTACTGATATTAAAATTATTATATACATATATATATATTTCTGAATGTCCTTTCCGATGGCTTTTTGTCATTTTGTATGTTTAAGACTTAAATAAAATAATTAATTTATTAATATAATTAATTATAATTATTCTATCATTATTTTAGTCAAATTAATATTTAATAGCAATTAATAACAATAAGTTGATTATCAATAGACAAATTAAGCACCAAATTTGCCCTTATTTTTACCTATTATGTTTATGATAATAATATTAAATCCTCATAAAGATTGTCATGAGCAAAATTATAGGGATAGTAATATTAAATTAAATATCTAATAAAGATTGTTATGAGCAAAATTATCGGGATCCTGTTTGTCCTAATCATATGAGTAACAAATTTATGGTTATTTCCCTTACTTTCTTTTTCTCTTTCACTATAGATATCAAACCATAAAATTCTTCCCTTAAAAATCAGATTTGTTTTCCTTCTAAAGAAGAAAAATCAGATTTGCTTTCCTTTTAAAGAAGAAGAAGAAGAAAAAAAAAAAAAAAAAACCTAAATTGAGACCAGATTTGCCTCAACATTTTCTGTCTCAAATGCCTTTATAACTGCTTTATATTTCTGGACTAGAAGTCCTTATTACAAACCCAACTTCTTCTAAATTTCAATAAGATAATGAAGTCATTTGTCATAGTCTTCGTGTTGTTCTCAATCTTGTGTGTAGCACACATCACTAGTTGACGCAGCCATTGATCGTACTCCAGTTATGATCGGTACTAAACATTTTAATCCAAATGAGGGTATGTATTTTACATATATTTTTTCTCTTCAAAATTTTAGGGTATATTTGGATACGTTTTTAAAATTGTGTTTCTGATTAGTATTTTCAAAGATAAAAAACTTGTTTTGAAAATGACGTTTTAAAAAACGATAATATGTTTAATAGTATTTTTGAAAATAAATTTCGAAAACGAAAAATGATAAAAGTTGTTTGATACCACTTTTAAAAATTGGTAAAAACTGAAAATTTGTTTGGATGAAAACTATTTTTAAAAATGACGATGTGAATGATAGAGATGAGTATTTTACTCTTTTGAGTTTTACCGTATAAATAAAATAGTTTTTAAAAATGATAGAAAACGAAAAAAAAAAAATCATTTTTCACTTTTACCTTAACATTTTTTAAAACATATTTTTCATTTCCGAAAACATGTTTTTGAAAACGATTGTCAAACACATTTTTAAACATTTTTTGTTTTTAAAAATGGAAAATGATTTTAAAAAATGGTGTCAAACACCATCTTATATTCTTCTTCTTTTCAAAAAATAACAGTAGATATTATTCTAATTCATAAAACCTATTTTTTAAAAAATTATTTGTCATTCATGTTATAAATAAGCATAAAGTACTTTATTTAAAACATATAAGTTCTAATATTCATTGTTAAATGATCTTAGTAAGTTACTAAACACGATATGCTGGCATATCTATTTAAAAGTATAGTGATAAGAAAGAAGATAAGGTCATTAATCTGTAATATGTATATTTGTGTATTTTCTCACTGATTTATTATTGATTATATCATTTTTTCATGACAAATTTGAACTAATAATGAGTTATTGTTTGGTTGCACACAAATGAGACAGATTGTGTGAACCTTTGTCCAGGTGGCAGACCTTGCTGCGGCAGTTGCAACAAAAGTTTTCCCTACTGTGTGCAATGCTGTCGAGAATAATTTGGATTTTCTTTTTTTAAAGAAACTGCAAGACAGAAACGTCATTGGATGTAGTTTCTTAACAAACTAAGTTGTGCGATTAATAATAAATATGTGATGTGACATGAAGCGAATAAATACTGCACTTTATGATGAAATATAGATTAAATTTTCTTCTTTTCTTCATGAAAAATAGTAATTTATTGATTAGAATAAAACAAAAAAAAATCTCCAATTTCGCTTTATGTTTCATAATGGCAACAAGTTTGCATGACAAAGTTGAAAAGAATAGAAAAATTCATTATCGAAAGATTTGGTTTATAATTTAAAATTTGTTGCAATTGAATTGACAAACAATGTGCCAATAGGACTTCTAATTATCCACTGCTCAAAAGAAAAAAGAATTTCAATTATCCAAAATCATAAAGTTTAAAAATCACTTTTATTCTATAGCCAGAATACAAAGATAACTAAATCCCTCCAAACACCGGTAGAGATACAAGGAAAATCTCTCAAACGTACTGTCATTTTCTACTTTTCCAGAAATTACACATATGTAAAACAAAGGTACAAGTAAACTAGAAGTGTTGTGAGGATGATTCAGACCACTGGTAAAAAGCCACGTTTATAACCTTGGAAGTCTTCAGTCAACCATCACGTGTAAAGAGACTCCAGGGACTTACAAGAAGAAGACAAAGTTTTTATTTTGGAATGTGTTAAATTGAATTGAAATAGAATAAAATGAAATGAATTAAATTGGATTAAAAAATTATTATCTTATATTTGATAGAACTTGAGATTGAATTAAAATTGTACTATATTATGTTTGGTACAAGTTGAGATGAATTAAAATAAAATTAATTTAAATAGTTTATAACAAACTTAAAAATTATTTTAAAAAAAACAAGATCTTAAAAAAAATATAGAGATTCATTAAATTAGATCTCCACTATCTTCAACATCATCAACCAACCATTTTATCAATATCATCAATATCATCAACATCATTGACATCATCATTTCTCACAATAACATCAACAACAATAACATCTATCAACAACATCAAAATATAAACTTAACCCAAAAAAAAATTAGAACAATGGGACATTTTGGGTTTTGGTTTTAGTTCTAATTTGATATTAGATAAACCCAAACTCTAAAAAAGAAAAAAAAAAAAAAAAAAGTAGAGAGGGTAGAGAGTATTGTCGGGGAAGACAGTGATTGAAGTGGCAAAAGAGAAAGATGATGAGAAGGTTTTAGGCTTCAAGTTAGAGAGAGAAGATAGAGAGAGAGAGAGCCATTTTGTGAATGCTCATTCCTAAACTCACTAAATCTCATCATTTAAGGTGAGAATGAGCATTCCTTATAGGAGGATTTGAGAGAGTTTGAAATTGAATTTAAAATCCTACCAATTACTCTCCAAATGCAAGATTTGAGATATTTTAAATTCTAAACTCACTTCAAATCTAGCGTTTCAAACATAGTCGACAAGTACAATCTCAAAGTAGATTCTTTGATTATCATCTCATCTCTATCTCTATATACATGTATTTGTATATGTATATATACATGTAATTCAATACAAGATAGCATAACAAGCAGAACCAAACAAATTCAACAAAATGGCAAGCTCAAGCTGTGCTCTGCAAGGAGGCTGCCCCACCGATTACATTGCTCTTTCTTTCGCTACCCTCTTCTTCATTTTGTATGTTCTTCATTTTCTTTGCAGAAAAATTGTTTCTTTATTTCTATTTTATCTTCTTTGAAGTTAAATATTTAGTGGGTCCATGTTTGATTAGGACGACTTTTATTTGATTAACAGTGATTCCCCAATTGGTTCGTGTCATCGTTTCCTGTTACCAATTTGGTATTAGTAGTGGGTTTTTGTCGCTTGATTTTGTATACTTTTTCGTTACATTGAAAATAATAATTGAATAGTAAAATCCTATCTTCAGAAAATAAAATTAAGCAGCCACCATGATAACTAAAATAAATGATAAATTGAAAGCGGCATATTATCGAAATTCTGGCGGCACTTTAGTCATAAAATCAGTCCTCTTGCTTCTTGTTTCAACTCCAACTGTTGTTGTCTCTCTCTTTGTTTTTGTCCAAGACTGCCGCTGCTCTCTGCCTTCTTCTCCGAAGGACTGCCGCTTCTTTGCTTCTCTCTCTGCCCAAGCTGCTAAATCCGCTGCTGGTCTGTTTGTAATTTTCTGTTTTTTTTTGTCCAAGAACCCCCTTTTCCTTGTTTGCTGCTGCTTTTACATCACCACAAAACACTCTTTTGGCTTTTTTTTTACTCGTCTCTTCTAATCTTGTCTTTTTCTTCATTTGTCTGTTTCCTTCTATCAACAAATTTCCTGATTACTTGACATATGTTTTGGGCTTCAACTTGACTTGGATTTTGACTTGACAAAATGTATAATTTATTTTCATGTAACGCATAAATTCTCCTTGTTCTTGTTTCACCAAAAATACAACTAAAAATAACACAAAACTGGGCTTAAAAAAATCTATATTTAAGGGTAATAAAAATATATAATTATGCTCATCATTCGTCCTCTTTACTGAATGAATTGTTGAAAGTTTGTGGCTAGTGTACCAAGGAATTTGTGTAATTTTCAAATGCTATGAATGCTTTTATATGTTTTACAATTGACTGGAAGTAGCTGCTTATTGCTCTAAAGAAAGTCTATGTTTTCTAGTGAAGGAAGCAGCCAATCAGCAGGTACCTCAATTCGTTTTAAATCGAGTCTCCAAACTCCAAAGAACCTATTCAAGCTTAACTTGTATAATTTGTAGTATTTTATCATTTCTACTGGTGGTAAGTCATATTAGTAGAAGTGGTCTACAGCTCTGGAATAAAAGTGTACAGATTTTATTGAACTCAAATCACATCTTAGTTTTCGCGCAGGTCCTTACTTCACTTGAACCTTTGGATTACTTAGTTGTAGCAATTTTGCCTGGGTTCAGTGATGTAAGCAATGCAATATTTTCCCATTGCTTTCTTCTCTCTTATGGTTTTGCAACAACTGTGTCCAAGAGCATCGTTGTGCCAATGGCTTCTCATGCATTTAATAATCTGGTTCGAGGAATTTTGTGGTGATACACATCAAAGTCATTGAACTAGATATCATACAAATACCAAAAGTCTATTCCGTTTACTGAAAATGTATGTGTTTCGACTTCTGAAAACCACGATAGAAAGCATTTAGTTGTACATTTCCATGCTTCTGGATGTGGTGCCTAATTTTGACAAGCTTAAATAGCTGCAGTTATGGTCCTATCAACAATGTTGTAAACTTTTTCCCACCATATGGTGCCTATTGAGAAAATCATTAATGGGAAACATATGTAGTATTTTATTTATGTGCAGCAAAATTGAATCGAGATCATGTGAGATTGTTAGCATATAGCTTAGGACTTTTCTCGTTATGATGTTCTGCTCTGTTGATCTTTATGACTATATTTGGAGTATGAGATTTGAGTTGAGTTTGAAATTCAAAATATGTCAAACTATCAAATTCCATGTTTGGAAAAACGAACTTAGAAATAAAAATTCAATCTTATCTTCATTGCAATCCCATTGTCATGGGAATGTTAATTCCCAAGCTCCACCATGGGAGTCAACGAGAATAAGATTCATGCTCATTAATTTTTTTCTTTCTTCTCATTAATTGTTTCTTCTACCAACCGTATTATTTTTTATAAGATTTATTTTATTTAAAATGATTTATAGGATTTATTTTATTTAAAACATTATTAACTTTATTTATAATATAAGCTAGGTTATATAATCCTATTAGGAAAAAAAAAAAAGTTAGGTTATATAATAAAATATTTAAATTAATTTTATTCTAATCCAAACTCAATCTATATTTTACTATTTTAAATTAACCCTTGCATTTAAATTAACAAAATATTTTTTCTCTTTTTTTCAGATTTTTTATAAAATTAATTTAAATATATAATAAAGTATTTAAATTATTTTTATTCTAATCCAATCCTAATCTATACCAAACATAATATGAAATGTTTTTAATTCAATCCCAAATTCTACCAAACATGAGACACTGATTTTCCAATCCAATGTAATCATTTTCATTTCAATTCAATTCAATCTATTCCAAACGTGCTAAACGTAGCCATGTATTATATTCACTCAAAGAACATTTGTATGCATATATGGACAATAGTCTTTCAGTGTAAGAGCAAATTTATTTATTTATATTTTCTTTTACAAAAATTACACGCATTTTTCATATTAAAAGCCTATATAAATTCTCGTCTTCCTAAATGAAAGGGCTCATCAGCAAAGATTACACACATATTTCATATTAAACACCAAATTCACCCTTATAAATTCAATATCTCATAAAGATTGCCATGAGCAAAATCATCAGGTTTGTCCTACTAATATGTGTAATAAATTTATGGGGATTTTCTTTCACTATGGATATCAAACCATAAAATTCTTCCTTTGAAAATCAGATTTGTTTTCCTTTAAAAGCAAAAAAAAAAAAAAACAAAAGCAAAATCAAAACCAAATTTGCCTCAATTTTTATTATAAAAAAATCAATCAATCTTGATCATTCATTTTTTTAAAATACTTATGTGTTATTAGATTATCAAAATATTAACAAAAAAAAGGATGGTAGAAAATCTTTGCTCACATTTTTAGCCTCAAATGCCTATATAACTATTGCCATGTAGAACAGCTCAAGCACATAACTGCTTTACATTTCTATACTAGAAGTCCTCATTACAAAACTTAGTTCTAAATTTCAACAAGATCATGAACCAATTTGTGATAGTCTTCATGTTGTTCTCAATCTTGTGTGTAGCACATATCACTGTTGATGCAGTCATTGATCGTGTTCCAGTTTTGATCAATACTAAATATTTTAATCAAGATTCGACTATTGATGTTTAAAGTATGTATTACATTCTCTGTCTCTCTCTTTTTTTTTTTTTTTTTCCCTCTTAAAGATTTTATGTTTTCCTTCTTTTCAAAATTAATATAGATACTATTCTAATTCATAAAACCTGTTTTTTAAAAATTATTTGTCATTCATGTTATAAATAAAAGCATCAAGTACCTTCTTTATTCAAAATATATAAGCTCTAATATTCATTGTTAGATGATCCAGGTAAAATTACTATGCTGTCACCTCTAATTTAAAGTATGGAGATAAGAAACAAGATATGGTCTTTCATCTACACTATGTACATTCATGTGTTTTCTCACTGATTTACTATTGATTATACCATTTTTTTTAAAACAAATCTGGCTAACAATGAATTATTGTTTGGTTGGAAACAGCTGCGGCAGCTCGTGACAACGCCTGTCAACGATCTCGTGTAGCTTGTTGCAACTGCGTCATAGATCCTCTCAAGCCTCCCACCTGTGTGCATTGCTGTGTCTACTAATTTAGATTCACCAATGATGTTTTTGTTACGTATTTTCTAATAAAAATTACTATGTGTAGTTAATAATAAAATATCACACGATATGAATTTAATAAATATTACGTTTTATAAATGAAATATAGTTTAAATTTTCTTTCCTTCCCAAAAACATAATAATTTATTGATTAGAATTAAAAAAATAAAAAACTCTAATTTCACATTATTTTTCATGACGATAACGAGTTTGCATGAACTTCATGGCATGTTCAAAACAATATATAGAAAAATCCATCTCCCGAAGTTTTGGTCTTTAATCTAAAATTAGTTGCAACGGCAAATTATGTGCCAATAAGACTTTTAACGATTGGAAAAAAAAAAAAGAGTTTCAACTAAAATCGTAAAGTTGAAAAATCACTTCTATTTTATATACAAATACGAAGATAACTAAATCTCTCCAAATACTAACAGAGATATGAAGAAAATGAGATATGAAGAAAATGAATAATATTATATTTTTTAAAAATTCGTTTAAAAATTTTGTCAAAATGGTGACAAGGGGCAAATATTTGGATAGGTAGCATTATTCAAAGAAAATCTCTCAAACCTTCTTTTTTTTTTTTTGAGAGAGAAAATCTTTCAAACTTACCTTTCTTGTTTTTTTTGGGGGCGGGGCGGTATTTGGGGGCTGGGGGGGGGGGGGGTGGGGGTGGGGTGTGGTAGGTGGGGGCTCGGGGAGTGGGAAAGGGTAGTGGAAAAGTTGATGGGGTAGTGGGAAAGGGGGGTGGGGTGGGGTGGGGCGGTTGGTGAGGGCTGGGGGAGTGGGAAAGGGGAGTGGAACAGTAGGTGGGTGGGGAGGTGGGGACTGGGGGAGTGGGAAAGTAGTGGGGGAGTGGAAAAGTAGGCAAGTTTGATTTTCTCATTTGAATTTTGACAATGAAGCTGTTTGTAAATTTTTTTGTTCTTGAAAATGCCCTTCATGTTTTTCTACTTATAGATACAATTTACTTCATATGGAAGTTTTGATTAATATAAAAAGAGCATCAAAGTTTCAACAAAAGAAACATTCAAAGAATATCTAGCTATTTTACTTTATTCTTTCCATTTTCTATTATTCTTTGAAGCTCATTTACCAGACGTTTTCCTCCACTTTCTTTTCTCCAGCACCTCAAATTGTCAATGCCTTTTAATTCAAGTAGATAATATTTATTTGTTTAAAGCCCCATGTATGCATGTATATTTTTTTAAAAGAAACTTTACTCAAATTTATTGTTTAAATAACATGATAAGTTGATTTATAACTAGTATATTCACTAAGTCATCCAAATATATGTCTAAATTATACAGCACATGAATTGTAACACTATATTAATTGATAATCCAATAATTCTCACGATTTACGTAGAGTTAACAATTTATATATCATATCGTTTAAGCTTAAATTTGAACAAAATTTTACAAAGTCTTAGCATTACTTCATCATCAATAGATGATCTCATAATCAATTTGTAATACATCTCTTTGATAGAAAAATTGGACGGTGTAACATTATTAATATATTTTCGTAACCATTTGAATTTGGAATTAAAATAATAAAAAAAAAGATTTAAAAAATTTTTAACTACAAAAATAAAAATAAAGTATACTAACCACTTGAACTATGAGTAAACGTACATCATTACCATATATTATTAATAAAATAAAAAGTTATGATAATCTTTAAAATTATAATTAATCAAATTCAATTCTATTTTTAAACTATTATAAATTTAAACATCGAAGATGAAGGCACAACTCAAACTCATATAGTTATTGATTTAGAGAGGCCACTTCGAATACAATTTTAAATTTCAAGATTATTAACCTGCCTTAATATTCTGCTTTATCACATATTCGCTTGTATTTTCTCTCTTGATAATTTTTGTCCAGGATTATTAACCTACCTTGATATCCCATTATATCTCATAGTCACTTGTATTTTCTTTCTTGATATATATATATATATATATGATCAAGATTTGCTAATACATTCGTACATATATATATATATTTCTATAAAGAGAGTTATTTTAGATATTTATATATCTTAATGAAGGGAATATTGCAATGTTTTAAATTCGAATATATGATTACATCAAACAGCACCATGGCCATGTCAAACTACACAAAAGGAAAAAAACCAGTGGTTGTGAGTGATGGGTCTACCAATGCATAAATTTTAGGTAATATTGCAATGTTTTAAATTCGAATATATGATTACATCAAACAGCACCATGGCCATGTCAAACTACACAAAAGAAAAAAAACCAGTGGTTGTGAGTGATGGGTCTACCAATGCATAAATTTTAGGGAATATTGCAATGTTTTAAATTCGAATATATGATTACATCAAACAGCACCATGGCCATGTCAAACTACACAAAAGAAAAAAAAACCAGTGGTTGTGAGTGATGGGTCTACCAATGCATAAATTTTAGGGAATATTGCAATGTTTTAAATTCGAATATATGAAAAAAACCAGTGGTTGTGAGTGATGGGTCTACCAATGCATAAATTTTAGGGAAAATGAGGTGCAAATGAAGCAACCCCTTGGGTTCTTTGTGCGGACCATCTCATTCCCAACAGCAACAATTTAGTCTCCTTGCTTCTCACGTCTGTATCTTTCCCCTCTCTTTCCTGCAATTTCTACTCCTCCCTTGGATTCTCAATAAAATATGTCAAAACTATCGTATCAAAATTCTTGTGCACAAGATCTCACGTTTTTTTTTTATTTTTTTTATTAAAGGAAATATTTAACGTTAAAAATCACTAGAATGTAAAATTTTGGACCAGAGAAATACTATTTAGTTAAAATAATTAACCAAATTATTCACACCGGTTTGTATTAACTTTGCAAGCTTTCAATCTTGAGAGAGGTGTTAAAATATAAAGGAACATTGATAACAGATATAATCTGGTTGGTAACCAAACATTTTAACAAAAATCAGGTCTCAAATAATCTCTTTAAGTGAAAAAAAAAAAAAATATATATATATATATATATACACACACACGCATACAAGGGGGTAAGTTTGCAAAATGATTCAAATACAAGCTTACAAAAACATTAAACAATTATTATCATTTTCCTTTCTGACGATTGATAAATCATTATTTTATCCCTTGATGATTTAAAAAAATTAAAAAAAAAACCTAAAATAGTATTAATTTAAGCAAAAAAATGGGTAAAATAATGTTTCTTGAATCAATACAGGGAAAATGAAGATTTATAACTCAACATTAAAAGAACCTATTTTATTTTAAATTTTAAATTAATGTTTTAGTATTTTAGAAGATATTCCAGAAACTGTTTTAAATACAAGGCAACAAATTTTGTATCTGTTATTTTCAAAAACAAAGAATCAGATATTTTTATCTGTAAAATCAACTGTGTTTTTTTTTTTTTTTAACATATAAATCAACTGTGTTTCATTGCCAAGCATTTGATAAGAAATATTATGGGCATGAACAGAAACCAATTATGGATTTAGACTTTGGTTTTCTCTTGTTGTGGAAGTGGCTTACACAAAAATTGCTTGAGCTGTGACTCGAAAGAGAGCTAACTGGTTTGGAGTTTCTTAGAAAAGGTTAATGTGGAATTACAAGGGAAAAAAGTTGACTAAAAAAAAAGAGATAAAAACAAAAATAATCACATGAATCATGCTTTATTCCATTGTCTCTCAAAGATTATTGCATAATAGGAACAAGACTTTAAAATAATCATTAAAATATTATCAAAAATTTATCCTTATAAAAATTACTTATTTATTTCACTCATGTTACACTTACTTTATAGTTCAACTTGTGACGTGTCCATGAACTAAATTCTCACGGTACAAGTAGAATTACCTAACATTACTGCATTCTTTTGTATGTGTTTAGCATATTTTAGAAAATAATGAAAAAACTTATTTTTATTTTAAAGACCTGCTTTTCACTTACTAAAATTATTTTTCAGAAACTCCCTTTAGTTTGAAATCTCCAGCAACCTCATTTATCAACTTAAATGAAAAAAAATAAATTAAATATTTAAAACATACTACACCAACATTTACGTCAATTGTTAAAGACGGTCAAGCAAACCTATAAAATTTGCTTACAAATTTACTTATTAACAACAAACCAAATGTATCCCACTCACATCAAAATTCAAAAATTTTTAATTCACACTTTCATTATATCATACACATTCTTAACTATAGATTCCCTTAAAATCCTCAAATCCCCTTGATTATTGAGAGAGACAAAAGTCATAAATATGATTCATGATGCGATAAACAAAAAATTTTTACAGAGCACACTGTCTACTCCCCATTGTTAGTTTTAGAGTATCTACAATATTCTCATAAATTATGAAAAAATTATATATCATATAGGATAAATAGACATTGAATTAAAATAAATATCTTCCATGCAATTATCAAATATTAATGTCAAGCTGAGGGAGCAAAAAAAAAAGTTAGACATTATCAATATGACTATTTATTTTTAAATGATGTGTTAGACAGTTATGCTAATAAATCAAGAATTATTTAATTCTAATTTTTTTTAATTTAATTAAAAGTCAAAATAACATGGAAGCATTAAATGAAAATATGAAAACATTAAATGAAAATACGAGATATTAAATGAAAATGCATGAAAATATTGGAAAATAATTTTTTAATTTGATTATCTATCAAATTATATTTATATCATATAGGAAACAAATCATTTGACATTGATGAGTAAGGATTCTCTATTATCTTTTTTTTTTTTTATTAATCTTTTGATAATTTAATGATATATCGGTATAAAAAATAGTGGATGATCAAGATTGTTTAATTTTTTCTCTCTCATATATCACTAAAATTTAAATTATTATAATAAAAAGATTAGTACAAACAAAAGATTGACCGAAAATATTTGTCTGACATTGATGACATAGTATTTTTTTTCAAAGCACAGTTCATAAGAGGCTTAGAAATCCTCTTCACTAACTTAAACTAGCCAAATATATATCCAACTCTTTTTTTTTTTTATTAATATATCCAACTCTTACTCCATATAAAAATGTTAAGTTAAACTCTAAACCTAACCATAGTCTGTGGTCAAGTGATTTAACCATAGTTGAAAACAAAAGCTGACGTGTCAAAATGCTGAGAGTATAAATATTTGCGTTTTGTAGCAATTTTGCTCTCATTCACCATCTAAAGGACACCTCATCGCTTTTAAAAACGTATAGAAATAGAAGAACAGAGACTCTCCTCTCTCTGTCTCCATAGAAAAAAAAAAAAAATCGATACTTTAAAAAGTTATATGAAAAAAAAAATTCCCCTTTTTTGCCTCTGGAATTCTTGGCAAATACCCTGATCAGCAATCCATTTATTTTTTTGTTTTAAATCAACCCCAGTTCTGATCAGATATATATATACCCAGTTGTGTTGGTCTTCAATTTGGATAAGATATATGTGTTTTTGCTGGTTTTGGTTTGACAGAATTGTGTAATTTCTCTTCAGTTATTGACAGATGCAGATGGGTTTTGAGCAATCATGGGTGCCTCTGACATGTAATTTTCGTTTCCCAGTTTTGATGATGTCTCGATCTGTTGCGATCATTAGTGTAAAGATGAGAGAAAAATGTTGTGTTCTGTTTTTGTGTGTGGCTGTGTGTTGTTGTTTGATTCTCTTGGATTGCGTGATCAAGCTTGCTTGATGATTGAAATGGGTGTTTTAATGATCTGGGTTTGTCTCAAAATTCAATTTTTTATTCTCTGTTGGTTGATTTTGAACGAAAGTGTATATTTGTTAATTATTATATCCCCTGTTTTGGTCTTGAACGGTGGATGTTGCTTTTCTTGTTTTGGTTCGTTTTGATCGGGTCTATTTGACTTTTTTCGATGTGTGTGTGTGCGCGCTACATTGAAGTTACGTGAATACAAGTGTTTTCTTTTGATGTGAGAATTCTTTTCTCTCTTTGTTCCTTTTGGGACTGGAATATCCTTCCTCAGAAGAATAGTATTCTTCTCTTCAAAGTTTTCTTCATTTAAATGTCGAATTTTTGTATTCGATTCATATTTTTGATGATATCTGCCAGTTCTGTAATTGTTTTGAGGTTTGGTTTGTCTGTCCCTTTTGGCTTTTCTTTATTTGGATGATCTGAATTGGACAGTTTTTTCCTATGACCATGATCAGTTTTGATTGATCAGATCAAAAAGTTTTTGTTAGCTTTATATTATTATACCTGAGTCTTATTTTTTTTGTTAATCTAATTGAGTTTGAGCAACTACACTTTGAACATCATTTTACGACATGATCAAGTTATGTTTTTTTGGCCATTTGATCACTTGATGTCCTCTTGTATTAGGAGGTTTTATGGGGTTGGGGTGGTAGGTGGGGTGGGGGTAGGGGGGGAAGGGGAGGAGGGGGGGGGGGGGGGGGGGGGGGGGGGGGGGGGGGGGGGGGGGGGGGGGGGGGGGGGGAGGGGGGGGGGGGGGGGGGTGGGGTGCGGGCTGGGGAGTGGGAGGGGGGGGGGGGGGGAGTGGTGTGCGGGCTGGGGGAGAGGGAAAGGGGAGTGGGAAAGTAGGGGGGGTTGGGGGGGGAGTCAATATTAAGATTTAAGACATGGCTGATCAGAAAGTGTTCACTCTCTCAGAGGTTGCTCAACACAAATCCAAGAATGATTGTTGGTTGGTCATCAATGGAAGAGCAATTACCTCTCTTTTTTTTATTACCTCTCCATGCTCTTTAGTACCATGTCATCATTATTGGCTAACTATCTCTTACGTTAATTTAACTTAACAGGTGTTGAATGTAACAAAGTTCCGGGAAGAGCATCCAGGAGGAGAAGCGGTGTTGATAGAGTCCGCAGGGAAGGATGCCACCAAGGAGTTCCAGGATATTGGACACAGCAAAGCTGCCCAGAAGTTGCTGCTCAAGTACCAGGTTGGTGTTCTCAAACTATCATTGTATACTTTTCCGAAAATTGCAAAATTTATTCAACTTTTAATATCTATAATGTATGTGCTAGGCCACACATAAATGGGCTTTTTCTTAATTTATCAAATCAAAAAAGCGAATCTTTAGATAAATCCTTAACATAATTAATATCAAATTAACAATAAATCATTAATATCAGTAGTTGATGTAAAGACAGGAAACTATACTAATTTCCATTCTAACTTACATTACGTATGTTATAAAATTTTTCCCAGAAAAGAGAATTATAAATTTATAATCACGGTACAATGGCAGTTGCATAGGTAAAACAAAAGTACAATTACTCTAGAAGTGTTGTTGCTGATGATTCAGACCACTAGTAAGAAGCCATGTGAACAATCTTGTAAGTCTTCAGTCAACCATCACGTGTAAATAGACTCAGGGGGCTTGTCAGAAGAAGACAGTGTTGTTGTCTCTACAAGTCTAATGTTCCACCAATCACACTTTACTTTTTTTCTTTTTCTTTTTTTTTTTTTTCAACTCAATAGCAAGTACAATCTCAGACCAGATGCATTGATTATCATCTCATCTCTGTCTGCATATACATATATCTATATATACGCATACGTATGCATGTAATTCAAAGCAAGACAGCAAAACGAGCAGAACCAAACAAATGCAACAAAATGGCAAGCGCAAGCTGTGCTCTGCAAGGAGGCTGGCCTTCCGATTACATTGCTCTTTCTTTCGCTACCCTCTTCTTCATTTTGTATGTTTTTCATTTTCTTTGCAGAAAAATTGTTTCTTTTTTTATTTTTTATTTTTATTATTATTATTTTTATCTTCTTTGAAGTTAAATATTTAGTGGGTCTATGTTTGATTAGGACAACTTTTATTTGATTAACAGTGATTCCCCAATTGGATTGTGTTCTGTTACAAATTTGATATCAGTGGTGGATTTTTGTCGCTTGATTTTGTATGTATGTACGTACGTACGTATAAAATAATGAATTTTGTGTTATTGTGTTTGATACTTTGCTGATGTGTCTAATTAGAGTAAATTGTGAATTAAATAGTTTGAAGTTGTCTGGATGTTATTTAACAAATTGATCTCATTGAGCAGCAGCTACCTTTGAAGAGGGAAAATAGCATCTGCTTGTGATTCTGCTTGTTAGATAGAGGTTTATATGTTTCTTGTATTGGATATATCATGAGAAGTGTACCTACTAGTTGTCAGGTTGTAGTTGGGGTATGCATTTTAGTTTTAGGAAGAATATGTGTACCAAGAATCAGGAAACACATGCATGATTATGATTGTGGAATGTTTTGGTTAGGAAAGTGTATATCATCATCTCTTGAAACTCGTCAAGGATTCATTATTTAGAAGAACATTGAAAAAATTTATGGGGATGCTTTCATTTTTCAGTTATGTCTTGAAGATCACGAAGTAGAGAAAGTATTCTATGTTATCTTGCTATCTCTTGACGTATTTGGATATTAATAACTCCGATTGCTATTTCTATCAGGCTTCTATCAAAGTTCATACTCCCCTTTGTGGTGCACAAGGTTCTGCATACCAAAGACAGTGGCTTCTGGATTCCAGTAATCCAAATTTTTGCCGGCTTCAACCTTCTGTTGTCAATTGTGGTTAGTTTATAGATTTCACTTCCATATTTCCATATGAAATCTGTGTTATGGGAATTGTACCGACAAAAATCACCGTATATAAATGTGCATTATGCAGATGTCTGTTAACTTCTTGAAGTTTAAAAGGAGGCATTGGTGGCAATCTTGCTATGTTTGGACAGGTGCTTTACTGCTTTCTATTGTCATTAGAACATTTCTAGTTTACTTGTTTATACCTTGTATTTTGAATATCTTTGCAATCTAAGTAGATTGTCTTCTGCTATCAGCGTGGCTTGAAGGTCCTCTTGGGTTCGGTTTGTTGCTGAGCTGCCGCATAGTGCAAGCCTTCCAGTTGTATTACATCTTTGTCAGGTAATAAGCCATCTTATGCAATCGATATTTCAGTCATTAATAAGAGTTGAATGAACCATGTCATCAAGTCATGACTTGACCTAATTAATCTGACTGTATAGCTGCTAGAAATCCCCTAGAATATGTATACCCTGATTGTTCAAATACACAAATGCCCTCACAGAGAGATATAAGAATAGGTCTATTGTGTGAGATAAAAGCAGATGCAAAAGTTTAGAAGAGCAAATTTTGTCTTCGACAGATGCTAATAGCCCTGTTGATTGAACTATTGCAAGAAATGATTAGGTGCCATTTTGGGGACAGTTAGAAATTTTTGAAAATAAACAAGGCAGCCTCAAGAACCTAATGGGGACAGTGCTTCAGGCTGCACTTGATATTTATTCAGACACAAGTGTGCAACTTTTTCAAACTTACATATCCTGAATATTGGATTCTGGTGGAACTTTTACTATCTGCTCTTTCTATACTGTTTCATTCAATCTTGCTCGACTATCTGCTTTTGATATTTCAGGAGGTGTTTACCACCTATCAGATCTTATATTTTTCTTCCACTAGTTGTCTTGCCATGGGTTGCTGGGGCTGCATGTAAGTGTGTTTTCTGGATTCCATTTTCCTGAGATCACCTCACTTATTAGTGCAATGACATTTTTATAGGCTGGGAGCAGTAGTTTCATTGAGGCTATAATTTCTGATGTAACTCAAATACACTTGTATATTTGTGCCTATGTTATAACACAAAAAGAAAGGGAAAGAAAAAGTAAGCCTATTGTCCAGTTTTCCTCATGGTATAAAGGGCTAGTCTTGGCTGGCCAGGTTTTGTGCATACCTGTCAAAGTCAGGATCCAAATTGAGTTTCTCGACATCATCATCAAAATAAAACTTTCTTCACTCATTTTTCCTATTTCAAATTGAGTTTCTCGACATCATCATCAAAATAAAGCTTTCTTCACTCATTTTTCCTATTTCTTGTCAGTTGTGTTGTAGTCATCCATATGAAGAAGCCTCTCAATTCTCGGTGTCATATGAGAGCTCTTTGGATCATCCTGATTGTGTTCCTCCATGCATTATATGTTGCTACTTTGGTTGGATTCTTGGTGGCAATTCGGCATATTGAGTTTAGATTTGACAAACTTAAGCACCTTTTGAAGGGAATAGTTGTCTCAGCCTCATCCATTGGCGGTACACTCTCTTCTTGGTCTCTAAAAAGCCGCGTGAACAGTCTTTGTTTTACTTTTTAAATTTTGAATGTGATATGATTTAGACACCAAATCATCCAGTGGCACTTGAATCTGAATCAAACCATATATCTATAAATGAACATCTAATGCATAGTCATCTCTATAATGATGATTAATTATCCTATTTTCGATCTTAACATTTTTTTTTTTCTGTTTACCAATTGTGGTTCTTGAAGTTTTATTTTAGGGCTATGGCTAAGATAATTTTTATGTGACATTCTCACTATCATTAGCATAGAATAACCTCAGTAGCTCTGTATTAGCATTACTTAGCTGTAAGCTGTATGACAATGTAGAAAATGAATAACATAATCTTGTAACTAAATCAAGATGTTGCTCCTTGTTGGCATTCACTTTTTAACATATGCTCTTAATTTCGTACTTCCAGGTGTATGGGTTTTCGCTTATATTTTGCATGAAATTCACGATGATATGTCATGGCTTCAAGTCGCCTACAGGTTTCTGCTTTTGGTGACGGTGTTTTTTATCCTGGTTCTTCTCGCATTTTTTGTGCACTGGTTGTCGTCACTTGCTAATTAAGATTCAAATTAAAAACTCTTCAGCTTCCTGCTGTTTGCTAACAATTTTCAGGTTTACTGCAAGCAAGTGTTCTTGTATTGGTTTTCACAAATTAGCTTGAGGAAAAGAGAACCTAAAGAGTTTGAAACAATGGGTCAGGCTTTTGGCATACCTGACAGCGGACTACTGTTACAAAAAGAACTGACTCTTGTTATAGATCCTAATGAACCACTGGATAAGTTTCTTCTCGACAAAAGATTTAGGCAATCTTTTATGGCATTTGTTGACAGGTATTTTTTCCTTCTTACATTCCTCTTATTTGAATTTATTTTCAGGAAAATTCGTCTATCGAGAAATACTTCTAATATACACTTCATTATTCCATTCAAGATAAAAGGCACCTTAGAAAATGCTTCTTTTTCTGAATTGTTTTTTCTCCTGTCTTTGCTTTTCTTTAAATACAAATGAGGATGATGGAAGTAGACAGGATTTTCATTTGACTTGGAGATCTTTGTTTTCTCTTGATTGTAGTTTTTTAGCTGAGGAGAGTGTCTATCAATTCTGTTCTAACAAGATATTACTCTAAGTTAAAAGGAAAGAACAAAATGTTGTGTCTTAAATGTGGAGATCCAATACAAGTTTGGATATATTACAACGACATTGAAAAAATTCTTAATGTGACAGTAACTGCAATTACCATCCCACGAAAACCAACGAGACCCCTCTTGTCAACTCGCATTGATCTTTCATAAGTTCTCTTAGACACCATGTTTGTTGACTGGTTGGAGCTTCAACAGAAGTGGACAAGAATAAAACTTGGATATTTCAAAGCTTTTGTAGCTTCCATCGCTTTTTTCAATTCTCAAACTTGCAAAGGCAAGTGAGTTGTCAAAAATAGTGATTATTATTTCAGTTGTAGTACTAGTGGTTGTGTTAACAACAATAGGTGGAGCTGTTTATTTACTACGAAAGAAATAACATGAAGAAATATATAAAGACTGCGAAGAAGGTTATGGTATTCAAAGATTCTACTACAAGACTCTACATAAAGCAACCAAAGGTTCTGTAAAGATAGAACTAATTGGAAGAGGTGGTTTTGGCCTAGGTTTACTAAGATATACTTCTCTCTTCTAATTTAAAAATTACTATCAAGAGAGTCTTCTATAACTCAGAACAACAAATGAAGGAATTCATGGTTAAGATAGTAAGCATAGGAAAGCTCAGACATCTAAATTTGGTACGACTCTATGTCTACTGCAAGTGAAAGGGAGAACTTTTATTGGTCTATGATTATATGCCTGATAGAAGCCTTGATAAGATTTTGTGTAGCAATGCAAGATCGAACCTTAATTGGTTTCAGCGATTTCACATTATTAAAGACAGTTTCTGAGTTTTTTTACCTTCATGAGGAGTGAGAATAAGTGGTTATACATAGAGATATAAAATCAGACAACATACTTTTAGATGTTGATTTATCAAAAACATACATTGACTCGGCAGCTAGGTCTAGCATGAGGTTGGTTATGCAATATCTGGAATGTGATCTCAAGTTGCCAGATTTACCACCAATTAGCACTGTGAAGGCTATGTTCTCAACAAGTGATGAAGCTTATAATATTATGATGTTATTTCCCTCCTTGTTTGACAGTAGTACTGCTAGCACCATTTCCACTGCTTCAATCTTTAGAGCTAGTCATTGAATGAACAGATTTTCAAGTTTAGTTTCAAAATCAACTCCATCTGCTCCTCTGCATAATCACCTTCCTATTTCATATCAGTAGCTTCAAAAATTGTTCCTCTGTCTCAACAGTAAATGACCCAGTCAACCAAATCTGCTTATTCAGGCAAGCATTGTTGATCTGTACGCCTTCTTTCACGAGCCACTTCTAGCACAGAAATGCCAAGAGCGAATATATCGGAGCTGGTGGTCCCCTTCCAGTTCTATGAAACTCTAGAGGACTGGAAAGGGACCACCAGCTTTGACGTATTCGGTTTTGGCATTTTTGTGCTAGAAGTGACTTGTGGAAGAATGCATATAGATCAACAATGCTTGCTTGAATAAGCAGGTTTGGTTGACTGGGTCATTAACTGCTGGGACAGAGGAACAATTTTTGAAGCTACTTAATATGAAATTGGAAGGTGTTTAGGTAGAGGAGCAGCTGGAGTTGGTTCTGAAATTAGGCTTGAAAATCTGTCGATTCAACGACCAGCTCTAAAAATTGAAGCAGTGGAAATGGTGCCAGCAGACCTACTGTCAACAAGTAAGGAAAGAACATCATAATATTAGAAGCTTCATCACTTGCTGAGAATAGAAGCTTAACAGTGCTAACTGGTGGTAAATTTGACAATTTGAAATCACCTTCCAGATACTGCATAACCAACCTCATGTTAGGCCTAGCTGTTGAGTCAAGGTGTGTTTTTGAAAAATCAACATCTAAAAGCATGTTGCTTGGTTTTATATCTCTATGTATAACCACTTGTTCTCACTCCTCATGAAGGTAAAAAAGCCCATAAGTTATGTCTTTGATAATGTGAAACCGTTGAAACCAGTTAAAGTTTGATCTCGCATTGCTATACAAAATCTTATCAAGGCTTCTATTAGACATATAATCATAGACCAACAGAAGTTTTCCCTTTCATCTGTAGTAGCCATAGAGTTGCACCAAGTTTAGATATTTGAGCTTTCCCATGCTTACTATCTCAGCCATGAATTCCTTCATTTGTTGTTCAGAGTTATGGAGGACTCTCTTGACAGTAATTTTTAAATTAGAATAGGGAAGTATGGCTTAGTAAACCTGATCAAAACCACCTCTTCCAACTAGTTCTCTCTTTACAAAACCTTTGGTTGCTTTATATAGTCTTGTAGTAGAATCTTTGAATACCATAATCTTCTTCCCAGTCTTCATATATTTCTTCATATTGTTTCTTTCGTAGCAAATAAACAGTTCCACCTATTGTTGTTAGCACAACCACTAGTACTACAATTGAAATAATAATAATTATTTTTGACAACTCACTTGCCTTTGCAGGTTTAAGAATTGAAGGAAGCGACGAAAGCTACAGAAACATTGAAATATCCAAGTTTTGTTTTTGTCCATTTTTGTTGAAGCTCCAGTCAACGAACAAACTTGGTGTCTAAGAGCATTTATGACAGATCAAGGCGTGTTGACAAGAGAGGTCTGGTTGGCTTTCGTGGGATGGTAATTGTAGTTACTGTCACATTAAGAATTTTTCCAATGCCATTGTAATCTATCCAAACTTGTATTGGATCTACACATTTAAGACACAACATTTTGTTCTTTCCTTCTAACCCAGAGTAATATGCTGTTGAAACAGAATGGATAGAGACCAAAAAGTTCATATTGATTCCTACGTGATTATCATCTGTATTATTGAAATCCAGGTTTTTGATAGTATCAAACTCAACCGCGAATATGTGGTTTCACGATTGCCATTGTTTATATTATCGAACAAACCTAAATATTGAGATGATACAACATCAAGATGAACGTCTGGTGAGATGGCAAAAGACATGTCATGATCAGTACTAACATTTTTCTCAATCACCATTGCAAATATAAATTCGTGGAAAATGAAAGTAATTGAGAGAAAGATGACTTGAATTCAATCGGGAGCTTAAAGAAAGAAGAACCCATATCATAGTCTCTGTTGGAATCGTTGGTTAGCTGTAATAAACCATTATGGTCGGTGTTTGCTGTTCCCTTTAGCATCACACGAGCTTTAAGAAAATCATTATAGAGGAAGTAGTGGATTTGATGTTCAGCCAAGTTCAATGAAAAGGTAATCAATGTTAACATTAACACCTCTTTAAGACTGTGAGTTTTAGCTGTTAACAAAGATTAAGATGAATTCTCTTCAAGTTGGAGAAAATGTGTGTGAATACTGAATAATATTTGGTTTCATGTATATATTAATATTTCAAGTAGCTAGCGGCGGACCTACAAACATTATTCAGTATTCACACACCTTTTCTCCAACTTGAAGAGAATTCATTTTTTATCTTTGTTAATTGCTAAAGCTGACAGTCTTAAAGAGGTGGTGATGTTAACATTGATCACCTTTTCATTGGACTTTGGCTCAACATCAAATCCACTACTTCCTCTATAATGATTTTCTTAAAGTCCGTGTGACGCTAAAGGGAACAGTAAACACGGACCAGAATGGTTTATTACAGCTAACCAATGATTCCAATAGAGGCTATGATCTGGGTTCTTCCTTCTGTAAGTTCCCGATCGAATTCAACTCATCTTCCTCTCAATTACTTTCATTTTCCACGAATTTTGTATTTGCAATGGTAACTGAGAAAAATGTTATTCCTAGACATGACATGTCTTTTGCTATCTCACCAGACGTCTATCTTGATGCTGTATCATTTCAATATCTAGGTTTGTTCGATAGTATAAACAATGGCAACCGTGAAAATCACATATTCGCGGTTGAGTTTAATACAACCAAAAACCTGGATTTCAATGATGCAGATGATAATCACGTGGGAATCAATGTGAACTTTTTGGTGTTTTTCCATTTTGTTTCAGCAACATATTACTCTGAGTTAGAAGGAAAGAACAAAATGTTGTGTATTAAATATGGAGATCCAATACAAATTTGGATAGATTAACGGCATTGGAAAAATTCTTAATGTGACAGTAGTTGCAATTACCATCCCACGAAAACCAACCAAACCCCTCTTGTCAACACGCCTTGATCTTTCACAAAGGCTCGTAGACACCATGTTTGTTGGTTGGCTGGAGCTTCAACACAAGTAGACAAGAACAAAACTTGGATATTTCAAAGTTTCTGTGGCTTTCGTCGCTTCCTTCAATTCTTATACCTGCAAAGGCAAGTGAGTTGTCAAAAATAGTGGTTATTATTTAGTTGTAGTACTAGTGGTTGTGCTAACAACAATAGGTGGAGTTGTTTATTTGCTACGAAAGAAACCATATGAAGAAATATATGAAGGCTGGGAAGAAGATTATGGTATTCAAAGATTCTATTACAAGACTATATATAAAGCAACCAAAAGTCTTGTAGAGAGAGAACTAATTGGAAGATGTGGTTTTGATCAGGTTTACTAAGGCATTCTTCCATTTTCTAATTTAAAAATTACTGTCAAGAGAGTCCTTCATAACTTAGAACAACAAATGAAGGAATTCATGGCTGAGATAGTGAGCATGGGAAAGCTCAGACATCTAAACTTGGTGCGACTCTATGACTACTACAAGTGAAAGGGAGAACTTCTGTTGGTCTATGATTATATATCTAATAGAAGCCTTGATAAGATTTTGTATAGCAATGCGAGATCAAACCTTAATTGGTTTTAACGGTTTCACATTATCAAAGACATAGCTTCTAGGCTTTTTAACCTTCATGAGGAATGAGAATAAGTGGTTATACATAGAGATATAAAATCAGGCAACATACTTTTATATGCTGATTTAAATGTAAAGTTAGGAGATTTTAGCCTCGCTAGGTTATATGATCATGGTAGCAATCCCGAAACCACTATTTTGGTTGGAACTCCAAGTTATATGGTTCAAGAGCTTCATAGAATTGGAAGGGGACCACCAGCTACGACGCATTCGCTTTTGGCATTTTTATGCTAGAAGTGGCTTGTGGAAGAAGGCATACAGTTCAACAATGTTTGCCTGAACAAGTAGATTTAGTTGACTATGTCATTGACTGATGGGACAGAGGAATAATTTTTAAAGCTACTGATATGAAATTAGAAGGTGTTTATACAGAGCAGAAGATGGAGTTGGTTCTGAAATTAGGCTTGAAAATCTGTTGATTCAACAACCAGCTCTAAAGATTGAAGTAGTGGAAATGGTACCAGCAGACCTATTGTCAAATAAGGAGGGAAATAACATCATAATATTAGAAGTTTCATCACTTCCTGAGAACACAACCTTCATAGTGCTAACTGTCAGTAAATCTAGCAACTTGAAATCACCTTCCAGATACTGCATAACCAACCTCATGCTAGGCCTAGATGTTGAGTCAAGGTGTGTTTTTGATAAATCAGCATCTAAAAGTATGTTGTCTGGTTTTATATCTCTGTGTATAATTGCTTGTTCTCACTCCTTATGAAGGTAAAAAAGCCTAGAAGTTATGTCTTTGATAATATGAAACCGTTGAAATCAGTTAAGATTTGATCTCGTATTGCTATACAAAATCTTATCAAGACTTCTATTAGGCATATAATCATAGACCAACAGAAGTTCTTTCTTTCACCTGTAGTAGCCATAGAGTCGTACCAAGTTTAGATGTCTGAGCTTTCCCATGCTTACTATCTCAGCCATTAATTCCTTCATTTGTTGTTCAGAGTTATGGAAGACTCTCTTGACAGTAATTTTTAAATTAGAGGAGAGAAGTATGCCTTAGTAAAATTGGCCAAAATCACCTTTTTCAATTAGTTTTCTCTCTACAAAACCTTTGGTTGCTTTATATAGAGTCTTGTAGTAGAATCTTTGAATACCATAATCTTTTTCCCAGTCTTCATATATTTCTTCATATTGTTTTTTTCGTAGCAAATAAACAGCTCCACTTATTGTTGTTAGCACAACCACTAGTACTACAGCTGAAATAATATTCATTATTTTTGACAACTCGCTTGCCTTTGCAGGTTTGAGAATTGAAGGAAGCGGCAGAAGCTACAGAAACTTTGAAATATTCAAGTTTCGTTCTTGTCCACTTGTGTTGAAGCTCCAGCCAACCAACAAACATAGTGTTTAAGAGCATTTGTAAAAGATCAAGACAAGTTGTCAAGAAGGGTCTGGTTGGTTTTCGTGGGATGGTAATTGCAGCTACTGTCACATTAAGAATTTTTTCAATGTCGCTATAATCTATCCAAACTTATATTGGATCTCCACATTTAAGACACAACATTTTTTTCTTTCCTTCTAACTCAGAGTAATATGCTGCTGAAACAGAATGGATAGACACCAAAGAGTTCAAATTGATTTCCATGTGATTATCATCTGCATCATTGAAATCCAGGTTTTTGGTAGTATCAAACTCAATCGCGAATATGTGGTTTTCACGGTTGCCATTGTTTATACTATCGAACAAACCTAGTTATTAAGATGACACAACATCAAAGTGGACATCTTTTGAGATGGCAAAAGACATGCCATGACCAGGAATAACATTTTTCTCAATTACCATTGCAAATACAAAATTCATGGAAAATGAAAGTAATTGAGAAGAAGATGAGTTGAATTCGATCGGGAACTTACAGAAGGAAGAATCCATATCATGGCGTCTGTTGGAATCGTTGGTTAGCTGTAATAAACCATTCCGATCGGTGTTTGTTGTTCTCTTTAGTGTCACATGGGCTTTAAGAAAATCATTAGAGAGGAAGTAGTGGATTTGATGTTGAGCCAAGTCCCAATGAAAAGGTGATCAATGTTAACATCAACACCTTTTTAAGACCGTGAGTTTTAGCCGTTAACAAATATCAAGATGAATTCTCTTCAAGTTGAAGAAAAGATGTGTGGATGCTGAATAATGTTTGGTTTCATGTATATATTAATCTTTCAGGTAGCCAGCAGCGGACCCACCACAGGGGAAGGTGGGTCTCGTGGCCCTTCTAAGATTTGATGAAAACTAAAGAAAACAAAAGCAAAGAGTTTGAGATTTTGTTTATTATGTCATGAAAATTTTTCTGGTGCCTATCATCTTCTCTGAACTCCGATGAAATATATGTCACCGTAAATCTCCACATATATATGTTCTAGTAACTTATGTTTTTTTATGAAAGGAAAGATATAATAACTATGTTTTATATGCTCATTTTAGTGCAAAATAATAATAATAATCTTATGCATTGATTTTATATATTTGTTTAAATTGGCATTCTTAATTTCATAAATATTTAATTAGAAAAGTTTTCACCAAAGTTTTAAATATTTAATTAAAGTTTTAAGTTTAAGTTTTAATGAGTTTGATCATATTAGAATTTTGTGGAAATTTTCAAAGGTTTTTTGACATATTATATAGAGTAACGTTAGGCTTTTCAAAAATTTTGTTTAAATCTATACTCAAATGATGTGATATATAAGTTGTTAAAACCTTATAAATCATGAGATAATATAATAATTAATATGATCTTAATAATTCACATATCACATCATTTTGGATGAATTTGAACAAAATTTTTAAGAAATTTAGCATTACTCTATTATATATACATATTATAAGTACGGTTCACATTATCGATCGTTTTTAATAAAATCTCTTAAGCATAGAGCGGATTTAGAGCTCCCAAAAATGGGAGATACAATCTATATAACGTGAGAAAATTATTCACAAATTAAGTAGATAGGTGCAGAGTTGAACCATACATGGTTTTTTGACTCAAAGGAGCCGTACGCTAAGGAGTGGATGTCAATGCACCACATTAGCATCTATTTTGATCAAGACTACTCCAAACCTTCTTTGAGGTTTTTCACATATAATTAATTTATATTAAAAATCTCTCACCTTAAGGAAAAAAAAAATTGCAAAAGTTATCAGAAGACAATGTTATGGAGATTGTCAGCTATTTAAAACAAAAAAGACAAAAGGTGAACAAAAAATAGAAGAACTTGTGCTTTGTAATTGCTCTTCTAAATGCATATTTATTAGGTCCCACTTTTGGGATTTGCTCACATGGCCGAGGTTGTTAATTTGCAGATGAAACAAAAATGCCTCTTGCTACTGTCATATAAATTTGCTCACATCAAAACTCTTTCCTTACTTTATGACAAAAAATGACAATGGAAAATTTTTAGAACTTATCACAACTACAAGTTTGTTTGACAAAGAAGCCTTTTGCTACTTCATATAAATTTGCTCATATCAAAACTCTTACCTCACTTTATGATAAAATAATATCAATGATGTTGAAAACGGTAGATTCCATCATTTATTAGTTGGTTAAAAGTAAAGCGGTTGGTAAGTAAATGATAATTATTTACTTAGTTATTTTTTAAAATCAAACAATAGTATATACTTATTTTATTATAAATATGTAAATTACTCTTATGCAAAAATTAGACGAAGGCATAAGTAATTTGCTTTTCTTCTATTCAATCTCTCTCTCTCACTACAATATTTTTGCTTCTATCTAAATTTATTTCTTTTGTTTTAAAACAAATGGAAGATTTTTGGAACTTATCACAACAACATATTTGTTTGTTTCACAAAGTTGGTCCCACCAATAAGGGCTGGAACATTATAAGGTTTAATTCTGTCTCCATCTGCCATTAATGACACTGCCTAAAGTACGTACTATGGCACCGTCCAGTCCATTAAATGGTCGATAGACAGAGATGAAGAACTTCCGTTTTCATTGTTTGTGTTTACTTTCTCTCTACTGTTTGGAGAATAGGGACTTTTAATATAATTGCTGGTCATTTGATCTCCGGCAGCGGCAGCTTGACGACAAAAGGTGTGGGAGAAGGATAAATACAAGCTCTTCATTTATTCGTTTGAGCTTTTGTGAATATGGGTCTCCACTCACTAGTTCCGTAGATGAGTCAATACAAAATGAATAAAAAATTATGTTAGTACTTTTTGAATTATTAAAAATTATGCATTAATGTATGGAAGAGTAAATACATCGAATAAGGATTTTTCATTAATATTAATATTATATTAAGAATTTTTTGTTAATATTAATATTATGTTAAACTTTTTATTAAAAGAATTTAAATTTGAGTGATATATATGAATAAAAATATGTAACAATCTTGACCACTAATTATTTTTTATGCTGATATGTTACTAGATTATCAAAAGTTTAGTAAAAAAAATTGTAGATAATACTTGCTCAAATATATCTTTTTATTATTCATTTTTTATTATTGACTTAAAAGATTCACTTATTTGTTGGTCTTAATTTTAAAGTGCTAAAAGAATATTTTCATATGGCATGTAGAATGTAAAGTAAAATACCCTATCGAAGAACAGAGAGAAATGAGGTTGAAGAGTCATTTACGTGTTTTTCGTTTTTTATTTTTCTCAAAAGGAAAAGTAATTTATCTGTTAAGGCCACGAAGAGTTATCTTTCAATAGGTTTATAAAGAAATTACGTATCTTACAAAAACTTGAAGCCCAAAGTCAAATAAATGACCATTTTTAGCAAGCAATAACATTTAATTGTCAGCAAAGCGTGTTTACTGTTCACCACCATAGTGAGGTGAATGAAGCTACAAAATTAAAGTCAGTTAAACATCAACAGTCATATCTACAATTAAGTCAACACCCAATTAATAATTTCCAAAAGAAACTACATGGTTAAATGTGAACAAATAACTCAAAAGTACTACTGACGTTAACAGAAATAGAAACTGGGAAACCTCCGTGAATAAATATTGTTACAGCCCTTGAATTTGCACAGTGTTTAATGTACAGCATTCGATCTTTTGTCATACCAAAGGACTTTTCTCGCACCATACCAGCCTGAAACAATGTTATCAAAAAATCAATATTTCTTGTATTTTATAGGTGAAATGAGAAGATATATCATAATTCTTGCTCAGGTTTCTTCATGGAGAAGTATGAGAAAAGTTTCCCAAACTTTCACGTACATGATAAGTTTTAGAAATTTATTCTAAATAAAATCTTTCGATACTAAGATGTCGCTATGGTTTAGATTTCTAACCCTTCTTAGGTCTATCAAACAAATTCAAGGCAGAAAAACATGAGAAAAAAAAAAGAAAAAGTCTTAACATAAAACGTCATGCCAAACAAAGAGAAAGACAATGTAGAAGTACCTTTCCCAGCTTCTCTGGTGTTAATTCTTGAAACCGTGGAACAATTCTACTACCTACAATATACACATGTCATCACATCACTAATGGTAATGTACACACATAGTAGCAGCAATAATTGTGGCTGAAACAACAATTAAATGCACTAATGCAGTGGGCCATTTTTATGGATTCAGATTCCTACAAACCTTATTTTTGCTAATCTTTTAATTAGATTATGACATATGATACACACAAAAATGAATGGCCTAAATCAAATTAATTTCTCTTTCCTATTTTTTCTCTTATTTTACCTAATTGTCATTTTCTCCCATTTGAACCACTATCACTCTCAAACAATATTGAAACACTAACATTCAAGCACATAAACAATATTGAACCAGTCCTATAACCGAACCATTTCTCTCTCCAATTTTTTCTCCTATTTTCCCTGTCTTGTCTTTTTCTCTCATTTGAACCACTGTCACTTTCAAACAATATTAAAACACTGTCATTAGAAGGGCTCTTTTGAGTGATTTTTGTCTGGTTTTGAAACAAAAATGCATCTAGGGGAAAAAGTGGGACTCATGAATTGGTGGGTTTAATACCCAATTTTTGAAATGACTTTGGGATTGTAAAGGCTCATTAGAAGAGCATTTGTTGAAACAGCATTAAATTTACCTAGTTTTTTTTTTTTTTTGGCCCACAATGGTGCTAATATTGGGTGTTTGTAAATATAATTTGATGCGTTTCTTTTAGTTTTGTTTTTATCCTTTTGTAAATGAAGAATCAAAAAAAAAAAAAAACAGAAGAATGAGGATTGACACGGCGGTTGAGTTTGGTGATTGGGAGAAAATGATAGACATGGAAAATGGAAGAAAATTACATCGTTTTGTGATAAAAAAAAAATGAAAGAGAGAAATTGATTTGATCTTGGCCATTCATTTTTGTGTGTGCCACATGTCACAATCTACTTAAAAATTAACAAAAATAAGGTTGGCAACGTTAAAGTTGCAAATGTCAACTCTAGATTCATCTTGATTCATGAAATTGGCCTATTTATTGAAGTTTAATACTAACTTTCAAATTATTTATGTCTTTGGAGGAAGTCATGACTTGAGCATGTAACTTTGTAACACTATTTCTTTTATTTAAATAACACTTAAAAGTATGAACTTGAATTTTTTCGCAAGTGATCATATTTCTTTAAAATAAAAATAAAAGAACAAGTCTACATATTGTCATAAAAATAATAGACAAAAAGCTATTTTCTTTGTTTTAAGATACAAAATTGCCATGCTTAAAGCACCAGTAATTAATTATTAAAACAATTAAATTAATTAGTAACATAATAATAACATAAAAATGCATTTGGTTTTCATGATTTGCGGTTTTCTAGCTTGATTGTCATAAAATTAAATCATTAATTAATTTAATTTCTATCAAGTGAGAAAAGTGATTAATCTAATATTCTTCTTTTATATAACCTTTCATTATCACCTGAATCTAATTTTCTTTGATTTATCACCACCAGTTTTACTCAGCCTGCTCAGTTCCGAACAATCATAATGCAGAATTTGAGACAGTTCAAAATTTTCTCCCCAAAAATAAAGGACAAATCCATATAAGCGATACAGCTTGCAAAAGGTAACATTATATATTTTCGAGAGTCAGCCATTTTGAATAGGAACCCGTTAAACCTCTTATGGGAATAGATTTCTCAAAACTAGGGTAATACATTACATGTATTCAAATCGTGTATAATTTTTAAATCCTAGCTATTGATATTAATGTTTTAAAATCAATAAATAAATAAAATGTACATTAAAAAATTAAATAAGTTTACAAATAATTTGCAAATCGTCTCTTAGTAGAGAGCGAATCAGCTGGATAACGGCTTAAAAAAGGAAAAAAGAAAAAATTACGCATTAAATGAGGGAAAAATTAATTTCATTTCCATTGATTGATCACCAAAACTGATGACACATTTATATACACTTACGAGATTCAATCACAGCCTCTAAAATGTACCTCACAACCTGCTTTTGATGTTTAGTCTTGCATGGATCCAGACCTCAGACAGTAGCTGGTGCACTGACTTCAGACTTGCCAAGACCAACTAAATGAGCAGCTAAATGAGCTTCACCATTATTCCTTACACATGTCCTGTTTTTCTTGCTCTTCTCATTCAACCACTTCAACCAACACTCTCCTTTCGCGGTCGCGCCATTTATACCTTCTGCGCACACTCAAGTCTCAGCCCATTTGGGCCCTCGTCTGGGTTCCCTTTCCGTCTTGATCAACAATGTTGGGGTTTCGTACCCGCATGCAAGGTTTTTTCATGAGGTTGATGAGGATTTTTTGAAGAATTTGATCAAAATCAATGTGGAAGGTACTACTAAGGTGACTCAAGCTGTGTTGCCTGGCATGTTGCAGAGGAAGAAAGGTGCTATTGTCAATATTGGCTCGGGTGCTGCCATTGTTATTCCTTCTGATCCACTTTACTCTGTTTATGCTGCCACGAAAGCGTAAGTGTGATTTGTGATTTTGTTTTGTTTTGTTCGTATATTTGGAAAGCTCATGTTTTTGCAAGTATATAGATCTGTTCTCTAGGTGCCTCTATGTGGAATACAAGAAGAGTGGTATTGATGTGCGGTGTCAGGTACTCTTTGCCATGATCCAGTTCTTGATTTGCAAGTTTGAGAGTTGGAGAGACATTGTTTCAATAATGTGCACTGTAATCTATAATTTATAATTTGTAAATATTTGAATGGTAAACTTATGATGACTCTTAGAAAAACATAGCTGAATCAGTTTTGTTGGAAATTGGTCTGCCTTGCAATCAGATCATAATTTGCAGTCATTTTAGTATCTACAGTTGCACGGCATATGCATATGTTAACCAATGAAAGTTTTGATTAATACTTTAATAGTGTAGTGAGTGACAGAGCAGCATTATATCCTGTGGTACAAGCGACTGTGATTGTTAAATATGTAATAAATATTCCTTTTCTTTCCTTCAACTTACGTTTCTTCATGCAATGAAAATGCTCATGATTTATTTGCGTAATGGAGTCACTATGCAGAGCTCCTCTTGGAGAATTGTTATTTTTATTCTCCAAATACACATGTTAAGATATAGAGTTTCGGATTTAGTGGATCTATTGGCAAATACCTAACGACAGCTAATGTTAAGAATAGCTAATGCGTGCAATGCTACGCATGATTATCATAGATGATATGAAGATACTGGTGAGACTAAACCATGTTAAATATTGAACGCCATTGTGATAAACATCATGATATCTTGAATAAGACAAAATGGGTAGATATGAATGAGATGGTTAGGTGCTCGGAAAATTGGGCAGTATCATTATCATTTGTGACCTCAGGCATTTGAGGTTTGTGTCCTGCTTCCAGATAAAAGTAAGGCCGTTACTTTGGATGAGTTGCATTATACTTGATATGAAATTTTTATGACATTTATTATCTATGTAAATGACTTTGTGCACCTGTCTCCAATTTCTAAGGCAACTAAGCATGTCAGGTGCTGACAGTTTGCTACTGCAGCAGTTTGTACATGTTTTAGTGGCTTTCATATACGTGCTCTAGCTGATGAGATTTCTGGATGCGGCTTCCCTTATACGTGGCAACCAAAATGGCATCAATCAGGAGATCTTCATTCTTTGTTCCATCAACTACTGGTTATGCACGTGCTGCTATGCGCTGGATAGGCTATGAACCTCGCTGCACACCCTACTGGCCTCACTCCCTCCTCTGGTGTCTGGCAAACAAATTGCCAGAGAGTGCTATCGACGCATGGCATCTGCAGTTTTGCCTTGGGATTAGAAAGCGGGGACAGCTCAAAGACTCTAGGAAGAAGGAATAGACAGTCATGTTGGTTTGGTTTGGGAGGGATAAACTAGGATAAGCTTCTGGTCCATAGATTTAAATTTCAAACTCTAGTTATATGCTTGTAATCTATCGTTCCTTGTTTCTTTATTCCAAATTTTACAAGTAATTTAATAGTTATAATGGATTTTGTACTATTTATCGTTCCCTTTCTTGTTTTTCCCCTTGATTATCTTATAGTTATTTCAATACCGCAATGTTTCAAAGTTAAGGCTTATCTTTCAATGCTTTAGCTGCAAGTGAGAGATGGGAAAATGGATACTGTATTTTCTGAGGTTTTCTGCTGTTGGTCTCAGTAGAGAGTTTCAGATTCATGCCTAATAAAAGGAGGTTAGACATGCAGGAACATGTCATGAGCACAGACGAAAGTGACCAAACTTAAACTATTAAAACTCGGATATTGTTTTAATTACTGGATTCAAGTGATTTGCGTGTAACTAATCCAAATCAAATTCATGCAGTGTTCACTTGTTCATATATCAAATATTCTGTATAACGTGTTTCAATAAATTTTATAATTTTCTTAAAATCGCTAAAATAAACTTACATTTTTCATTTTCTTTTACTGCAATCAGGTATCTTCGTAATACTTCGTTTAATCCTTCTTGACATATTCAAGTCAGATTAATGCTTTGCATTTTTATATTCAAATTTATGCATATTCACTATTCTTATGTATACAAGTATCGCATATACCACTTGACCAATTAAGTTTTGAGTTCTTTTTCATGGTGGGACTGGGACTCTTCATCATTAGTGTAAAATAAATTCTCGCTTGGGGATGTTTGGGGTTTGCCTAATTAAATATTGTTTTGCTTAATTTCGTTTACATATGCTGTAGAATTTGTTTCTTTAATCTACTTTTTAAAATCACAAGGGTTCATAATCAATTTATTTATTTTATATTACAAGTACAAGTATCACTATCAAGATCTCTAGATATAAATTCTTAGGAACGGTCTAGATTGCAACACTTTATTATGTTTTACTTCCTTATTAGTAGAGAGACAAAGATCTCACACTGAATGAGAAAAACTTATACCCTTCTACTTGAGGGACTGATATGTAATTTATTACCTTATAGGTAGATTTACATGTAAATTGTCTATCATTGATGGACTTAGTACTTGAACTTGTGATGCTTGAGTAAAGCGGTACAAGTGATGTGACCATCACGCCGCATCACCTCTGAATGGGTTCTTAATAAACTTCCATCACTTATGAAAGAAGTACAATTTAAGCACTAAGCAGCATGTCAAAGCAAAATAAAACATTATATTTCACAAATTATATGCCACGAGACCTCTATGTCCCATCAAAATCATAAAGCATTGCAACCATCATATTCAATCTAAACATTCTTTGCACAAACATTATTTCATTTTTATTTTTTATATCACCACCTAGGTAATTAATCCAACCAAGCCCAAAAATATGTAGTACACCAATGCAAATTTCAAGCATTGAGCTTTCTCCACCGATGGATTCCGATGGATAGCCGCCAAGCATCCAGGACAGCCTCCGGGAGCAACCTCACGAAGCACCATTGGAGTGAGTGAGCCCAGTATGGTGTGCACCGAGGTTCGTAGCCAATGCAGCCAATAGCAGCGCGGGCATAATCTTTCGGTGATGGTGTAAACAATGACGGTCTCTCAATAGATGCTACTTCAGACACCATTTTGGTTGCCACATATAATGGTACCTGAATGTTAATCAATGGTCGTACTTTGATTAATTGGTTTTTCAAGTTGGTTAATGAATAATGACTTCTTTTTTTTTTTAATTACATTACATTACTGGGACTGACCAAAAAAACAATCGGAATCAAGCGGGATTGAACATTGATGGCACACCTCAAAGAGCGGCTTCCATACAGGAGGAAGCGGTCCATACATAGGTGAAGGGACTGCCCTCACATAGGAGGGAGAAAGCAGAAAATGCTACCAATGGGTGTCGAAGCCACCTCTTATGAGAGAGGTGGGTGTGCAGCTAATGCTTGTTCACTGCATTAGTGCAACTTTTGATGAACAATGATGTCTTTGCATCCTTACATATCATCAATCTAATAACTAAGATAAATTGTCATGAGGTAATTTGTCAACTGACGTACCTGACATTGCACATCAATTCCGTAACTTTTGTATTCCACATACAGAGATCTCGAGAGTTGATCAATGTACCTGTGCAATAAACATGGCCCAGAATATGATTTGCTAGAATAAGTAATTGTCAATAGATCAATATGTTGAATTTGATATAATTAAGGTTCTAAACAAATCAAAGGACAAAAAAAAAAAAAAAAAAAACGAACGCTTGCAATGTCCACAAAATTCTAAGATATATTATATAGATTCATGTCAGCGAAGGGTGGCCTTACAAGGAATCACTTATGAATTCCTGTATATTTATGGGTAGTGTTTACATATGGTCTAAGGGCATTGTTAACAGCAAAAAACTTCAATAAACAATTTACATATATTCTTTTAATGCATTATTATACTATTTTCTGTGTCTAACAAAATGGATAAATTTCTTATTCAATTTTTAAAACCTGAATATATCATCTACAGACATATATACTAACATGTTTCATTATTTATTTATTATAATCGTTATTGTCACATGATTGGTCATGCAGTATTAATATATCAGATCGACATAATTTTGAACAACAAAAATTCAACCACCAGAAAATGTGTACTTAAAACTTTTAAGTACTGGACCATCCGGGAATGGCTTCATATAATCTAACTACTTTGTTAGTCAAACGTTTTTATTAGTTAAGATACGGACATATATAAACTTTCTTCTATGAATATTATAGATTATTTATTTATTATTTTCGAATGTGGATACATGAATATATGTTCTCTACATACTTACTTAATAACCCTAATAGCTACAATAAATGAAACTTAATTAGGAAAAAATTCATTAAACTTCTTCAAACTTCGATTAAATATGGAAGAAATTCCATTGATTTCAAATTAAAATTCTAAAATTCATATAAAATGTCATAATTACTCATAATTGTAAAGTTGATATGAAATCATAAAATTTACAAATTTTGGACATGCATGATAAGCTACCACATCATTCAATAATCATGCATTAAAAGCTTTAATTCAAAATCATTATTTTAATTATTGATCTTTTTAAACCACCATTAAATTATAAAATAGTATTAAATATCAGCTGATAATATATATATATATATATATATATTTATGCTTACGCTTTAGTAGCAGCATATATTGCAAAGAGAGGATGCGAAGGAACAACAACGGCTGCACCAGAGCCGATGTTGACGATGGCACCTTTCTTCCTCCTAAGCATCCCTAACAGAACAGCTCTCGTAACCCTAGTCGTCCCTTCCAAATTAATTCTAACGATATCCCTCCAAACTCTCTCTTCAACCTCGTGAAAAAACATGGCTCCCGGATAAGTAATCCCCACGTTGTTAATCAGAACACCGACTTCAAGCCCATCGACGACTTCCTCGATCGGTTCAACACCGTTTTTGACATCGCTGGTGGAGAAGTCGAACTCCACAGTCTTGATCTTGAGATTCGGGAACTGGGCATGGAGCTCATTGGAGACTGTTTCGAGCTTGTTGTGGCTCCTGCTGACTAGGATCAGGTTCAGGCCCTGGTGGGCTAGTTGATGAGCGAAGGCCTTGCCGATGCCGTCGGTGGCGCCGGTGATGAGAGCCCAAGAGCCGTAGTTGTGGAGATTCTTGGGTTGCCTTAGGAAGGTGACGAACACCCAGTTGAGAAAAGTGGAGCAATGTTTGAGGAGGATGATGAAACCGAGTGTTGAGAGACAAAGAAATGGCAGCCACGGAGGCGGTGACAGCGGTGGTTCGGTTGTGAGGTGGTTTTTGCATGTGATTGTGAGCGGTGGCATTGTTGCCTTGTCTTTCTAGCGTTTTGGCATCAACAAGGGAGTGTATATAACTATATATACAGCACAACGGGAGCTGTCTCTACAGTGTATTTATATTTGTCATAGAAGCTGCATGTGTGACAACTGATGACCATATCACTGTTTTTTTTCACAAATATATTTTTAAAATTTGCAATTTATAAAAATGATTTTAATGTTTTCAATTCATAAATATTGATTCCATGCACCAAGCAAACAACTATTGTAATATATTCTCTCTAATTTATTCCAATATAATCCAAATTATTTAAATTATTATTTTCATAGTTGAGGAGTTTATAGATTTAGTTGAATGCAATTCATGACACCTTCAATAACTGTAATTAGATTTAGACCTGCCCACAAATATAAATTTATAGTGTAAAATTCAGTAATTAACATCAGCTGTCGGACTAAGATATGAATTAAAAATACATCATCTACGAATTAAAAATATATCATACATATGATAACTACTGTTACACGTACAGTGAATGTCAAAGAAATATGAAGAAAATGAAGAAAATGAGTAGTTGGTATTGGTACACGACTCTATCAACATGTTTCCAGAAAAGGAAAAAGTGAATATTGCATTGTTGGCATGTGACAATACACAATCGAAATTCTCAACTGACGACATGAGACGTGCATGGTAATGAATGGCATCAGTTTCAATTATCAAACTAATTTGACAAGCACTATTTCGTGAATCATGCATAATTGCTGCGTGACATTGTTGGGGTCGTACAATTTGCATTTACTTCCCTTCGTATCTTCCGGCCGTGAAGGTTGGTTTGATTCCTATAAATAAATAATATATATATATATATATATATGTTTATTGATAAGGGTCATAATAAGAAAATAGTCATCTTAAACTCATTTAGTAATTAATCATTTAGGATTTTTACTTGTATAAGATCCATTTGGTTATATGATCTATTGCAATTAATAAGGCTATTCCCTTCCAATCTTCCTGCCGTGAAGGTAGGTCTGATTCCTATAAATATATATATATATATATTTTTTTATTGATAAGGGTCATAATAAGAAAATAATCATTTTAAACTCATTCAATAATTAATCGTTTAGGATTTTTACTTTATAGATCCAATTGGTGTGTGTGTATATATATATATATATATGTATGTGTGAAATAATTTAATTTCGATGGTGAATGAGGTGAAGTGGGATGAAATGATTGCTAAATATATATATATATATATATATATCTTTTGCTTTTAATCTCTAATGATATTTTTTCATATTCAACCTTAAAACATATATTAATAAACATATGCATTTTGCAAACCATCGGCTATATCTACTAATGATCGGCATGCACAGTAATAAGGTATTATCTATTATATTATTTAGAGTGATAGATAGCTCAACAAAATTTGGGTATGAATTTGAACAAATTTTTTTTGAGTAACCTAACATTATTCTATTATTTGAGATAAAAATTTTCCCCATTAAAATGAACTGATGGATATATAATATTACTCATTTAAGAGAAAGAAGAAGGCAAGAAATTCATTTTCTTATAAGTTTTTAGGGAGAGAGGTTTTTTTTTTTCTTTTTGTTTCCTGAATCAATACATTCCATATAATTAAATTCTGAATATAACCTAATGCAAGTAGAGGGGCAGTGCCTACTTAACTTTATGTTTTGAAACTATTCTGATACGCTTGTTCATGATCTTTTTATTATTCTTCAAATTATATAGTATAAATGTGTAATTTATAACAGAGACGCTCTCACAGACACATAACGATAATATTATATCCCTAGATCTATACATCCAGGCATATGGAACCAAAAATCATGGTTGTCTTCAAGCCACGAAACTTGATTGTAATACATTGGACAGAGCTTGGAAATAAAAGAAACAAGTGCATCTTGCTTTTGCAATGTTGCAACTACTTGCGTTGTCTACCTTCGGTTTGTTAATTATTATTATTATTATTTTTTAATTTTTAATCTTTTATCGGGAAAAGCTTCTACCTCAATTTCATATATATATATATATGAACTTTCCACAATTTACACTTCCATGAATAATGTAAAATCGGAACCTTTTACCAACATAAAGGGATATGCGCTACCAACATGACAAAGAATTACTACATCACATATTATTTTCCTCGAAAATACTTGTTCTTCTTTATATATTTCAATGAAACAATATATATAAATAGGTAAAACAGATGTTTTCGTAGTGTTAAGTGTCTTGATAAATTGCTTCCAAAATGTACTGTACTTTCTATACTACCATGGTCAAAGAAGTATAATACAGGTGCTTTTTTTTTCACCGGAATCAATCCAAGATGTTATCGAGATCAATTGAAATATAATTTTGAAGTACAGTTTAAGAATCAATTCCCAGAAAACGGGAAGAAGCAACTCATATACAAAGGAAAAATTGTCCACGTTAAGTAGGATTTGCAACTTGAACCCATAATGTTTTTACTAAGACAAGTGGGGGGAATTTTAGTTTTACCACTACACCAAAATTACTTTCTTATAATAAACGTCTTTTGACTTTAATATTTTACATTTGGTATTACAGTTTGAATTTGAACAAACAAAAAGAAATAAAATAACAAAATTCTGACAAGCACAAATAGAGCCAAGAGGACATTAATATCTTTAATTAACTGTCAAAATCCACATAGTACTGAAGACAATTTGGTAGAAATTGGGCAGAAACAACTTGTACAAATAAAACAAGCAGTATAAACAACAGAAACCTCTACCATCAGAGTTCATAGCTCAACGCAAAGATCACAAGTCATGCTTCCCCTTCCGACATCGACAAATAGACGTTCTAGGAGTCCTTGACATCTTGACACTAACCTTCTATAATGGTGATAGATCAATCATACAGGGCAGCCAAACCGGCAACTAATGGAAATGTGAGCAGTTTTCGTGCTCAAATCATGTAAAAATGGTATGTGGCTGTGTCTAATATGCGATCCCATGCGGATACAGATTGGCAAGAGATTCATGGTTGTGTCTGTACGAATGTACTAAATATGTAATGCATATATCACATTCCTTCTACTTGCTACTCATTTCAGCCTCCTTTGCTGTTATATATCCTTCTATTTCCGTCCTTCAGTCAAACATCCTTGTTGGGTTGAGCACGAAGCCTCAATATACTTTATAAGTCGTATGTGCCCAAGCGAATTCATACATTTCCAGAAGTTGCCATAACTAACTATTCTTGGGAGATTACAGGTCAGAATCATGACTACCATGGCTGGAGCCCTTCGAAAATTGTTCCTGGTGAAAGGGATCATCAAAACAACGTACAGAACTCAACCTCGGAGAGAAATTCCAGCCCGTCATGTGTTCCAGGTCATGGTTGGTAGCTCTCATGCTGGCTTCTTCTTTGAACTTGATGAAAAACATGGATGACCAGTAATCTTTTGCCAAGTTCTTCACAATTTAAAAGAGACAAAAAGAAACGACATACTTAAGACACAAATGCACATAAATATTATACTGAGCTAAAGGGAATCCGTTAACTGAGTAGAGCTTAGTAAACATCTCACCATTTTCATCAACTGCATCAGCTCAGCGATGGCTTTATTGAAGAGGTCAGGGTGAGCCAGATCAGAAGTAGTCAGGATTTCTTGTCGTGTTCGGTGAGATATATTCACCTCCATTGAAGCACCTGTGGCATGCAAAGTTTTCCAGTGAGCAGCAGAGATTTTAATTTCGTAGCACAAAATGACACGAGACCAATGAGCATTAATATGACTTGTCTCATTAGAGCTTGCTCAATAACATTATTTGGCAGTAAACGAAGCAACCGAAGGCTGAAGGTAGCATAGAGTAAAGCAATGAAATTAACATTAGAACAAACTTAAGCAAAGCACAAAATCCCAAACCTGCAACTATGTACTTCTCAATGATATGCCGGGCCATATAAATTCTTCTTCACATGGTCATCCACCGGAATTTTCCCATGCTCATGCACTTCATCATAGAAATGAACACTCTCCCCAGCTAAACAACTACAATCAAGAGAAAACAAAGATCTCCAAGTCAAATGAAAATCTTGTCTACTTCCATCATCCTCATTTGTATCTAAAGAAAAGCAAAGACAGGAGAAAAAACAATTCAGAAAAAGAAGCATTTTCTGAGGTGCCCTTTATCTTGAATGGAATAATGAAGTGTATATTAAAAGTATTTCTCTACAAAAGAATTTTCCTGAAAATAAATTCAAATAAGAGGAACGTAAGGAGGAAAAAATACCTGTCAGCAAATGCCATAAAAGATTGCCTGAATCTCTTGTCGAGAAGAAACTTATCCAGTGGTTCATTAGGATCTATAACAGGAGTCAGTTCTCTTTGCAAAAGTAGTCCGCTATCAGGTATGCCAAGAGCCTGACCCATTGTTTCAAACTCCTTAGGTTCTCTTTTCCTCAAGCTAATTTGTGAAAGTAGTGGTTCAGAACTTGATATAGAGAAGAAAACCAATACGAGAACACTTGCCTGCAGTAAACCTGAAAATTGTTAGCAAACAGCAGGAAGCTGAAGAGTTTTTAATTTGAATCTTAATTAGCAAGTGATGACAGCCGGTGCACAAAAAATGCAAGAAAGAACCAGGACACACCGTCACCAAAAGCAGAAACCTGGAGGCAACTTGAAGCCATGACATATCATCGTGAATTTCATTCAAAATGTAAGCGAAAACCCATACGCCTGGAAGTACGAAATTAAGAGCATATGTTAAAAAGTGAATGCCAACAAGGAGCAACATCTTGATTTAGTTACAAGATTATGTTATTCATATTCTACATTGTCAGACAGCTTACAGCTAAGTAATGCTGATACAGAGCTGCTGAGGTTATTCTATGCTAATGATAGTGAGAATGTCATATAAAAATTATCTTAGCCATAGCTCTAAAATAAAACTTCAGGAGCCACATTTGGTAAACAGAAAAAAAAAAAAAAATTGTTAAGATCGTAAACAGGATAATTAATCATCATTATAGAGATGACTATGCATTAGATGTTCATTTATAGATATATGGTTTGATTCAGATTCAAGTGCCACTGGATGATTTGCTATCTAAATCATATCACATTCAAAATTTAAAATGTAAAACAAAGACTGTTCACATGGCTTGTTAGAGACCAAGAAGAGAGTGTACCGATGCATGAGGCTGAGACAACTATTCCCTTCAAAAGGTCCTTGAGTTCGTCAAATCTAAACTCAATATGCCGAATTGCCGCCAAGAATCCAACCAAAGTAGCAACATATAATGCATGGAGGAACACAATCAGGATGATCCAAGGAGCTCTCATATGACACCGAGAATTGAGAGGCTTCTTCATATGGATGACTACAACACAAATGATAAGAAATAGGAAAAATGAGCGAAGAAAGTTTTATTTTGATGATGATGTCGAGAAACTCAATTTGGATCCTGACTTTGACAAGTATGCACAAAACCTGGCCAGCCAAGACTAGCCCCTTATACCATGAGGAAAACTGCACAATAGGCTTACTTTTTCTTTCCCTTTCTTTCTGTTATATAACGTAGGCACAAATATACAAGTGTATTTGAGTTACATCAGAAATTATAGCCTTAATGAAACTACTGCTCCCAGCCTACAAAAATGTCTTTGCACTAATAAGTGAGGTGATCTCAGGAAAATGGAATCCAGAAAACACACTTACATGCAGCCCCAGCAACCCATGGCAAGACAATTAGTGGAAGAAAAATATAAGATCTGATAGGTGGTAAACGCCTCCTGAAATATCAAAAGCAAACAGTTGAGCAAGATTGTGTGAAACAGTATGGAAAGAGCAGATAGGAAAAGTTCCACCAGAATCCAGTATTCAGGATATGTAAGTTTGAAAAAGCTGCACACTTGTGTGTGAATAAAATATCAAGTGCAGCCTGAAGCACTGTCCCCATTAGGTTATTGAGGCTGCCTTGTTTATTTTCAAAAATTTCTAACTGTCCCCAAAATTGCACCTAATCATTTCTTGCAATAGTTCAATCAAAAGGGCTATTAGCATCTGTCGAAGACAAAATTTGCTCTTCTAAACTTTCGCATCTGCTTTTACCTCACACAATAGACCTATTCTTACATCTCTCTGTGAGTGCATTTGTGTGTTTATATTCTAGGGGATTTCTAGCAGCCATACAGTCGGATTAATTAGGTCAAGTCATGACTTGATGACATGGTTCATTCAACTCTTATTAATGATTGAAATATCGATTGCATAAGATGGCTTCTTACCTGACAAAGATGTAATACAACTGGAAGGCTTGCGCTATGCGGCAGCTCAGCAACAAACCGAAACCAAGAGGACCTTCAAGCCACGCTGATAGCAGAAGACAATCAACTTACATTGCAAACATATTCAAACTAAAAGGTATAAACAAGTAAACTAGAAATGTTCTAATGACAATAGAAAGCAGTAAAGCACCTGCCCAAACATAGCAAGATTGCCACCAATGCCTCCTTTTAAACTTCAAGAAGTTAACAGACATCTGCATAATGCACATTTATAGACAGTGATTTTTGTCAGTACAATTCCCATAACACAGATTTCATATGGAAATATGGAAGTGAAATCTATAAACTAACCACAATTGACAACAGAAGGTTGAAGCTGGCAAAAATTTGAATTACTGGAATCCAGAAGCCACTGCCTTTGGTATGCGGAACCTTGTGCACCACAAAGGGGAGTATGAACTTTGATAGAAGCCTGATAGAAATAGTAATCAGAGTTGTTAATATCCAAATACGTCAAGAGATAGCAAGATAACATAGAATACTTTCTCTACTTTGTGATCTTTAAGACATAACTGAAAAATGAAAGCATCCCCATAAATTTCTTCAATGTTCTTCTAAATAGCGAATCCTTGACGAGTTTCAAGAGATGATGATATACACTTTCCTAACCAAAACATTCCACAACCGTAGTCACGCATGTGTTTCCTGATTCTTGGTACACATATTCTTCCTAAAACTAAAATGCATACCCCAACTACAACCTGACAACTAGTAGGTACACTTTTCATGATGTATCCAATACAAGAAACATATAAACCTCTATCTAACAAGCAGAATCACAAGCAGATACTATTTTCCCCCTTCAAAGGTAGCTGCTGCTCAATGAGATCAAATTGTTAAATAACATCCAGACAACTTCAAACTATTTAATTCACAATTTACTCTAATTAGACACATCATCAAAGTATCAAACACAATAACACAAAACTCATTATTTTATACATACATACATACAAATATACAAAATCAAGCGACAAAAACCCACCACTGATATCAAATTTGTAACAGAACACAATCCAATTGGGGAATCACTGTTAATCAAATAAATGTTGTCTTAATCAAACATAGACCCACTAAACATTTAACTTCAAAGAAGATAAATAGGAAGAAAAAAAAAAAAGAAACAATTTTTTTCCAAAGAAAATGCAAAAACATACAAAATGAAGAAGAGGGTAGCGAAAGAAAGAGCAATGTAATCGGTGGGGCAGCCTCCTTGCAGAGCACAGCTTGAGCTTGCCATTTTGTTGCATTTGTTTGGTTCTGCTCGTTATGCTGTCTTGTATTGAATTACATGTATACGTATACGTATATATATGTATATGCAGACAGAGACGAGATGATAATCGATGCATCTGGTCTGAGGTTGTACTTGCTACTGAGTTGAAAAAAAATAAAAAGAAAAGAAAAAAAGTAAAGTGTGATTGGTAGAACATTACACTCGTAGAGACAACAAGCGCTGTCTTCTTCTGACAAGTCCCATAATTCTATTTACACGTGATGGTTGACTGAAGACTTACAAGATTGTACACGTGGCTTCTTACTAGTGGTCTGAATCATCATCAACAACACTTCCAGAGTAATTGTACTTTTGTTTTACCTATGCAACTGCCATTGTGCCATGATTATAAATTTATAATTCTCTTTTTCGGTAAAAATTTTATAACATACGTAATGTAAGTTAGTATGGAAATTAGTATAGTTTCTGTTTTTACATCAACTACTGATATTAATGATTTATTGTTAATTTGATATTAATTATGTTAAGGATTTATCTAAAGATTCGCTTTTTTGATTTGATAAATAAGAAAAAGCCCATTTATGTGTGGTCTAGCACATACATTATAGGTTTTAAAAGTTGATTAAATTTTTCAATTTTTAGAAAAGTATACAATGACAGTAAGTTTGAGAGATTTTCTTGGAGTAATGCTACCTACCCAAAAATTTGACCAATGAACCAATTCAACTTGTCACATTTTGATAAAAATTTGTAATAATTTTTTAAAAAATATAGTGTTATTCATTTTCTTCATATCTCTATTGGTGTTTGGAGGGATTTAGTTATCCTTTGCATTTGTATATGAAATAGAAGTGATTTTTCAACTTTATGATTTTAATTGAAACTCTTTTTTTTTTCAATAGTTAAAAGTCTTATTGGCACACAGTTTGCAGTTTGCAGTTTGCCGTTGCAACAAATTTTAGATTAAAAACCAAAACTTCTGGAGATGGATTTTTGTATTCTTTTGAACTTGTCATGCAAACTCGTTATCATTATGAAAAATAATGTGAAATTGGAGTTTTTTATTTTCTTAATTCTAATCAATAAATTATTATGTTTTTCGGGAAGAAAATAAAATTTAAACTATATTACATTCATAAAACGTAATATTTATTAAATTCATATTATATGATATTGTATTATTAATTACACATAGTAATTTTTATTAGAAAATACGTAACAAAAACATCATTGGATGAATCCAAATTAGTTGCCACAGCAATGTACACAGGTGGGAGGCTTGGGAGGATTTATGACGCAGTTGCAACAAACTAGACGAGATTGTTGCCAGGCGTTGTCACAACTCACAAGCTGCCTCAGCTGTTTCCAACCAAACAATAATTCATTGTTAGCAGATTTGTTTTAAAAACATGGTATAATCAATAGTAAATCAGCGAGAAAACACATGAATTAATATACATAGTATAGATGAAAGACCGTATCTTGTTTCTTATCTCCATACTTTAAAATAGAGGTGATAGCATAGTAATTTTACCAAGATCATCTAACAATGAATATTAGAGCTTATTTGTTTTGAATAAAGAAGGTACTTGATGCTTTTATTTATAACATAAATGACAAATAATTTTTAAAAAATAGGTTTTATGAATTAGAATAATATCTACATTAATTTTGAAAAGAAGAAAAATATAAAATCTTTAAGAGGAAAAAAAAAAAGAAAAAGAGAGAAAGAGAGACAGAGAATGTAATACACACCTTAAACATCAATAATCGAATCTGGATTAGTATCGATCAAAATTGGAATAGGATCCATGGCTGCATCAACAGTGATATGTGCTACACACAAGATTGAGAACAACATGAAGAATATCGCAAATTGGTTCATGATCTTGTTGAAATTTAGAACTAAGTTTTGTAATAAGGACTTCTAGTATAGAAATGTAAAGCAGTTATGTGCTTGAGTTGCTCTACATGGCAGTAGTTATATAGGCATTTGTGACTAAAAATGTGAGCAAAGATTTTCTACCATTCTTTTTTTTGTTAATATTTTGATAATGTAATAATATATCAGTATTTAAAAAGTAGATAATCAAGATTGATTGATTTTTTCCTTTCTCATACATCACTCAAACTTAAATTTTTTTTTATTAAAATATTAGCATCATGTCAACATTGACAGAAAATCTTTATTTCTAAAATTGTTTGTAGTTTTTGGTAATAAAAAATGAGGCAAATCTGGTTTTTATTTTACTTTTATTTTTTTCTTTTTTAAAGGAAAACAAATCTGATTTTCAAAAGAAGAATTTGATGGTTTGATATCCAAAGTGAAAGAAAATAGCCATAAATTTATTACACATATTAGCAGGACAAACCTGATGATTTTGCTCATGGCAATCTCTACGAGAAATTGAATTTATAAGGGCGAATTTGGCATTTAATATGAAAAATGTGTGTAATGTTTGCTCATGAGCCCTTTCATTTAGGAAGAAGAGAATTTATATAGGCTTTTAATATGAAAAATCTGTGTAATTTTTGTAAAAGAAAATATAAATAAATAAATTTGTCTCTTATACCGGAAGACGTACTGTTATCCATATATGCATACAAATGTTCTTTGAGTGAATAGAATACATGGCTACGTTTGACACGCTTGAAACGGATTGAATTGAATTGGAATGAAATAGATTAGATTGGATTGAAAAATCAATGTCTCATATTTGGTAGAACTTGAGATTAAATTAAAAATGTCCTATATTGTGGTTGTTATAAGTTAAGATTGGATTAGAATAAAAATAATTTAAATACTTTATTATATATTTAAAATTAATTTTATAAAAAATCTGAAAAAAAGAGAAAAAATATTTTATTAATTTAAATGCAAGGGTTAATTTTAAATAGTAAAATATAGATTGAGTTTGGATTATAATAAAATTAATTTAAATATTTTATTATATAACCTAGCTTTTTTTTTTTCTGATAGGATTATATAACCTAACTTATATTATACATAAACTTAATAATGTTTTAAATAAAATAAATCCTATAAATCATTTTAAATAAAATAAATCTTATAAAAAATAATGGGGTTGGTAGAAGAAACAATTAATGAGAAGAGAGAGAAAAATTAATGAGCTTGAATCTCATTCTCATTGAATCTCATTACTTTCTTCTCTCTTATGGTATTTGAATGATATCTAGTTCAATGACTTTGACGTGTATCACCACAAAATTCCTAGAACCAGATTATTCAATGCATGAGAAGCCATTGGCACAACGATGCTCTTGGACACAATTGTTGCAAAACCATAAGAGAGAAGAAAGTAATGGGAAAATATTGCACTGCTTACCTCACTGAACCCAGGCAAAATTGCTACAACTAAGTAATCCAAAGGTTCAAGTGAAGTAAGGACCTACGCGAAAACTAAGACGTCATTTGAGTTCAATAAAATCTGTACACTTTTATTCCAGAGCTGTAGACCACTTCTACTAATATGACTTACCACCAGTAGAAATGATAAAATGCTACAAATTATACAAGTTAAGCTTGAATAGGTACTTTGGATTTTGGAGACTCGATTTAAAACAAATTGAGGTACCTGCTGATTGGCTGCTTCCTTCACTAGAAAACATAGACTTTCTTTAGAGCAATAAGCAGCTACTTCCAGTCAATTGTAAAACACATAAAAGCATTCATGGCATTTGAAAATTACCCAAATTCCTTGGTACACTAGCCACAAACTTTCAACAATTCATTCAGTAAAGAGGACGAATGATGAGCATAATTTATATATTTTTATTACCCTTAAGTATAGATTTTTTTAGCGCAATTTTGTGTTATTTTTAGTTGTATTTTTGGTGAAACAAGAATAAGGAGAATTTATGTGTTACATGAAAATAAATTATACATTTTGTCAAGTCAAAATCCAAGTCCAGTTGAAGCCCAAAACATATGCCAAGTAATCAGAAAATTTGTTGATAGAAGGAGACAAACAAATGAAGAAAAAAGACAAGATTAGAAGAGACGAGGAAAAAAAGCTAAAAGAGTTTTTTATTGGCAATAAATAAATTGCCAATAATAATTGCTGAAAAAATAAATTGCTGGGTTTTTTATTGGCATAAATCTGAATCTCTCTACTGAAACCAACATCAGAAAACCCCAGAAAATACAGTATCCATTTTCCCATCTCTCAATTATAGCTAAAGCATTGAAAGATAAGCCTTACCATTGAAGTATTGCGGTATTGAAATAACTATTAGATAATTAAGGGAAAAAACAAGAAAGGGAACGATAATAGTGCAAAATCTAATGTAACCATTAAATTACTCATAAAGTTCGGAAAAAAAAAATAAGGGAACGATAAATTATAAGCATACAACTAGAGTTTTAAATTTAAATCTTTCGACTAGAAACTTATCCTAGTTATATCCCTCCTAAACCAAAAGAAAATGACTGTCTATTCCTCCTTCCTTGAGTCTTTGAGCTGTCCCCTCTTTCTAATTTCAAGGCAAAACTGCAGACGCCATCCATCGACAGCACTCTCTGGCAATTTGTTTGCCAAACACCAGAGGAGGGAGTGAGGCCGGTAGGGTGTGCATCGAGGTTCATAGCCTATCCAGCGCATAGCTGCACGTGCATAACCATTAGTTGATGGAACAAAGAATGAAGATCTCCTGATTGATGCCATTTTGGTTGCCACGTATAAGGGAACCTGCATCCAGAAATCTCATCAGTTAAGAGCACATATATGAAAGCCAGTAAAACATGTAGCAAACTGCTGTAGTAGCAAATGCTTAATTGCCTAGAAATTGGTGACAAGTGCATAAAGTTATTTACATAGATGATAAATGTGCATAAAAATTTCATATCAATATACTGCAACTCATCCTAAGTAACGGCCTTACTTTTAATCTGGAAGCAGGACAGAAACCTCAAATGCCTAAGGTTACAAATGATAATGATACTGCCCAATTTTCCTAGCACATAACCATCTCATTCATATCTACCCATTCTCTCTTATTCAAGATATCATGATGTTTATCACAATGGCATTCAATATTTAACATGGTTTAGCCTCACCAGTATCCTCAAATCATCTATGATTATCATGCACAGCATTGCACGCACTTAACTATTCTCAACATTAGCTGTCATTAGGTATTTGCCAATAGGTCCACTAAATCTGAAACTCTGTATCTTAACATGTGTATTTGGAGAATCAAAATACAATTCTCCAAAAGAAGCTCTGCATAGTGATTCCATTAAGCAAATAAATCATGAACAAGCATGTTCGTTTGCTTGATTTGAGAAAAGCGATAAGTAAAATCCCAACAAAATTCTCTACTTAGTCATTCAATTAATGAACAGATTGAATGCTTTCATCATACCAAGAAATGTGTATTATAAACAAAAATAAAATAGGCTGTTCAACTAATGCATACATTGAGTGTCTTCATCATACTAAGGAAACGTATTTTGGGAACAAAGAGATATAGAATAAATAAAACAAGCTGTCATGACCAAAATATCAATTCGATAAAAGATAAGCCAATGATAATCTCTACCTAATTAACTCAACTAGCAAATCAGCTCCAATCAATAAAGCATTTTCATTGCATGAAGAAACGTACATTGAAGAAAAGAAAAGGAATACTCATTACATATTTATTTAACAATCACAGTCGCTAGTACCACAGGATATAGTGCTGCTCTGTCACTCACTACACTATTAAAGTATTAATCAAAACTTTCATTGGTTAAATAAGCATATGCCGTACATGAACAATAAAAAGACCATGAATAAGCGTACCAGAATAGTTTCAAAACATAAAGTTAAGTAGGCACTGTCTTTCTACTTGCATTAGGTTATATTCAGAATTTAATTATATGGGATGCATTGATTTAGGGGGGAAAAAAAACCGCTCTCCCTAAAAACTTATAAGAAAATGAATTTCTTTCCTTCTTCTTTCTCCTAATGAGTAATATTATGTATCCATCAGTTCATTTTAATGGGGAAAATTTTTATCTCAAATAATAGAATAATGTTAGGTTACTCAAAAAAAATTTTGTTCAAATTCATACCCAAATTTTGTTGAGCTATCTATCACTCTAAATAATATAATAGATAATACCTTATTTCTATGCATGCCGATCATTAGTAGACATAGCCGATGGCGTGTGAGATGCAAATGTTTATTAATAAATGTTTTAAGGTTGAATATGAAAAAATATCATTAGAGATTAAAAGCAAAAGATATATATATATATATATATATATATTTAGCACTCATTTCACCCCACTTCACCATATTCACCATCTAAATTAAATTATTTCACACATACATATATATATACACACCAACTGGATCTATAAAGTAAAAATCCTAAACGATTAATTACTAAATGAGTTTAAGATGATTATTTTCTTATTATGACCCTTATCAATAAAAATATATATACTTATAGGAATTAGACCTACCTTCACGGCAGGAAGATTGGGAGGGAATAACCTTATTAATTGCAATAGATCATATAACCAAGTGGGTCATATACAAGTACAAATCCTAACGATTAATTACCAAATGAGTTTAAGATAACTATTTTCTTATTACGACCCTTATCAATAAACATATATACATATAAGTAAAGGAATCGCGGGCGGAAAACACGGGGGAAATAATGCAAATTGTACGCCTCAATTATGTGTCATTCACAACTTATACTTGTCAAATTAGTTGATAATGAAAACAATACCATTAATTACCATGCATGCTCACGTTGTCAATTGTCCATTGTCACTTGTCACCTACAAATAAGGCAACATTCACTTTTTCCTTTTCTTGAAACATATTGATATATTGGTGTATCAATAGGTCCAACACCAACTACTCCTTTTTCTTCAAATTTCTTTGACAATTATTATACGTATAACAGTAGTTATCATATGTAAAGTACATTTTTAATTCGTGGATGGTGTTTTTGAAATTTATATCTTAGTCCGACAACTAATGTTAATTACCGAATTTTAGACTATAAATTTATATTTGTGGGGTAGGTCTAAATCTAATTACAGCTATTGAAGGTGTCATGAATTGCATTCAACTAAATCTATAAGCTTCTCAACTACAAAAATAATAATTTAAATAATTTGGATTGGAATAAATTAGAGAGAATATGTTATAACAGTTGTTTGCTTGGTGTATGAAATCAATATTTGTGAATTGAAAACATTAAAACCATTTTTATAAACTGCAAATTTTAAAAATATATTTGTAAAAAAACAACAATGATATGGTCATCAGTTAGTACACATGCAGCTTTTATGACAAATATAAATACATTGTAGAGATAGCTCCTGTTGTGCTGTACATATAATATACACTCCCTTGTTGATGCTAATACGCTAGAAGACAAGGCAACAATGCCACCACTCACAATCACATGCAACAACCACCTCACAACAGAATCATTATTAAATTTTCATTCATCCAAGTACTATTTTTTCCATAAATCTATCTTGATTAATCTCAATTAAGATCTTTAACCCAATAAAAATTTGTCCTTAAATGGGCATCTATCCCATTTTTTCAACAATCCCCCATATGAACGAAATTGATAGAGAAGACAAAAACTATAACTCAAAGAACGGTAATAATTTGGTGATAGAGTTCAACGGTCAAATTCTGTATATGATAGGTAGGTTTTAGCCCTTGAACCTTTCATTGTGAAAATATATTATTTTTATTGGCTGATAAGCAAATATGATATCATTGAGTTGTTCTACTGTTTGTGTAAACGATTATATACCTCACACAGAAATCTTTCCTAACACAATTGAGTTCTTACAATTATGTTTATTTTGGCCATAAACATCTCTTTGGTTTTGCAAGAGAGTTGATTCATTTATTAGTCTAATTAATTATTATATTTTTTATCCCGATCTAATTAATTATAATTTATCTACCTCAAATGAAATACTTAATAACAATTAATAGCATTAAGTTGATTCATTTATTAATCTAATTAATTATAATATTTTTATCCCAATTTAATTAATTATAATTTATCTATCTCAAATGAAATACTTAATAGTAATTAATAGCAATAAGTTGATTACCATATTTGCTTTCCTTCAAAAGAAAAGAAATAAAAACAAAATTTAAACCAATTTTGCCTCGATTTTTTTTATTACCAAAAACTATACACATTTTTAGTCTCAAATGCCTATATAACTACAACACGAAGACTAACATTTTTAGTCTCAAATGACTTCAACAAGATAATGAAGTCATTCGTCATAGTGTTCGTGTTGTTCTCAATGTTGTGTGTAGCACACATCACTGTTGACGCAGCCATTGATCATGCTCCAGATTTGATCAATACTAAACATTTTCATCTAGATGAGAACATCCTGTTAAACGTATGTATTACATTTTCTTCTCTTTTCTCTTGAAGATTTATATGTTTTTTCTTTTCTGAAATAATGTAAATATCATTTTAATTCATAAAACCTGCTATTTAAAAATTATTTATCATCCATGTTATACATAAAGCTTCAAGTACTTTCTTTATTTAAAACACATAATCACGAATTAAAAATGGATCATGATTCCGTGAGGTGTGGTCGTAGCGCCATGGGTGTTGGAGAACCGGAGAAGGGGAGAACTGAGAAGGGGCGGCGACCGTGAGAGAGAAGGGGAGAAGCTGACGGAGATCAGTGGGGGAGATGAGGAGAAACGACGGTGACCGTAGGGGAGATGGAGAGAAGTGGTGGCGACCGTGAGGGTGAAGAGGACGAGCGACGACCGTGAGGGAGAAGGGGAGGAGCAATGACAGTGAGGGAGAAGCGACGGTCGGCGACCGTGAGGGAGGGGAGAAGCGGCGGTGAAGGGAGGGAGAGTGTGTGGTCGCTGCCAAAAAATGAAAATGAGGTTGAAATGGGTAGGGTTTGGTTAAATGTGTATATATATATGCATAATTACACACTAAACCCTATAGTATGTAATATTATAATTTGACCCCTAATTTAATCTACGCTATATATATTTATGTGTTTTCTCACTTGTCTACTATTGATTATACCATTTTTTTGGACAAAATTGAACTAATAATGAATTATTGTTTGGTTGCAAACAAATGTGGCAGCTGGTTGTAAGAACGTATGTAAGGAAAGAAATTGCGTGCACGATTGTCTGGAAATTCCTTGCTGCAAGTGCGACACTAGCAGACATCCTTTCGTCTGTGTGCAATGCTGTCAACAATAATTTGGATTTACCAATAATGCTTTGTCCTACAATTTCTAAGAAAAACTGTAATGTGTATTAAAATAAATGTGTCGCATGACATGAATTGAATAAAGGTTGCGCTTTACAGTGAAATATAGATTAAATTTTCTTCTCTTCTCTATAAAAAATGGTAATTTATTAATTAGAATAATTTTTTTTAAAAAAAAAATCTTTCATTTCATATTAGTTCATAATGGTAACAAGTTTGCATGACAAATTGAAAAAACTCGAAAAATTCATTACTAAAAGTTTTGGTTTATAATCTAAAACTTGTTGCAATTAACAAACAATGTGCCAATAAAGACTTCTAATTATCCACTGCTCAAAAGAAAAAAGAAATTCAATTATCCAAAATCGTAAAGTTAAGGGTGTGTTTGGATTTATTTTTAAAATAGTATTTTTGAAAAGTATGTTTTAAAAATGACATTTTCAAAAACTATAATACATTTGGTAACATTTTTTAAAATATATTTCGAAAACAAACAATGATAAAAAGTTATTTGGTACCATTTTTAAAAATAGGTAAAAACTGAAAATATGTTTGGATGAAAATGATTTTTAAAAATAATAATGTGACGGTTAGAGATGAGTGTTTTTACTTTTTTGAATTTTATTATACAAAAGAAAATAGTTTTTGAAAATGATAGAAAATGAAATAAAAAATCATTTTTTTATTTTTACCTTAAGTTTTACTCTATATTTTTGAAAGCATATTTTTCATTTTTAAAAACGATTAACAAACACATTTTCGAGTGTTTTTTATTTTTAAAAAGAAAGAACAGCTTTAAAAACTTTTGGATTTTTGGGTGCCCACCTGGGCTTCATTTTGCCCTCTGGAGTTTTCGGCCTTAGGCCCAAGACAAATTTAACCCATACCACCAAAGCCCATACTGTATTCTGGTTGGATGGGTTGATTAAGGCTTCAGTTCTGCTTTTTCTTTTGGCTTTTATTCTTTCGAGTTCATTTTAAAATTTGTAAACTAGATTAGATAATTTACAATCATGAAAACATAGTTTTTAGCTATTGGAAAACATCTTAAAGCTAAGAAATGATAATAAATATAATATAAAATTTGTTTAGGTACATTATGTTCCGTCCCTGATGATCAATATATTTACACTATACAAAGCTTGAAAAAGTGTTCATTAGAATAGACAGTCGAAATTGTCTCGGCCATTCTTTTTTAAAAGCGAGAACAGTTTTCAAAACGAAAGTGTTCTCCTTCAAACCCCACCTGACCCACAAGACTTGCTGAGAAAGAAGTATCGAAGAAAATCCAATATATGTTTGTGCATACAAAGAAAAAGTAGTAAAAAATGGAAACCTATGTTTCCACTTTTTTCACTTCTTTTATACTCCATACTTGAACTGTGCTCAATGACACATTATTCAAGCAATAATGGGCCACCAATACATCAATGATGTGGGATTCCCCTGCTTCACTGTAATTTATAGATACACTAACATTAAAAATGGATCAACCTATATCTAGCATTTCTTTTTTTTTTTTCTTGGTACATATTCCTTTTACTTTTGAATGCAATAACTTATCAACCCACTTGCATATATGTTAAGAGGAGAAAGAGCTAACAATATAATCTGCTTTAATATATAATTGTTCTAAATGAGAAGAGGAAAAAATATTGTGGTAATTACCACTATATTCAGTCAATTAAGATACAAAACATAATTATATAAAAATATAATAAAAATATTATTATTAATCCGTGATTGTGGATAATCTCTTCAACTTAATTAAAAAAAAAAACCTTTAGCCAGAAGATTGATGCAGAAATAGGTTTACAATAAATATATAAATAAATAAATATACATATATACATACATATATATATCATAAATAAATATATAAATATACATATATAAATAAATAAATATACATATATACATATATATATCATAAAATTGCATGAATGATATGCTTTAACACTTGTCCAATACATGGTTAGAATTCTAGATGAAGAATGACGAATGGTTCATTAAGTCATATTATAATAAGTTGTGTTATCTAGTAATATTATAAATATTATATTGGATGAAACTTTAATAAACCAAAACAAAAATAAAATATAAAACTTAAAATAAAAAATCTATAGAATAATAGATTAACTGTATAATTTGCATAGGTCGAGTTCATGAATTAATGTACCTACTTTCTTAGTTCAAGTGATGTATATTTCTTTTTATGTTTACGATGAGACGATTGAGATACATCATTTTATTTTATAAATATATTTTATTTTTTTAAATATTCAAATTGTATTTATAAATATAATATTTTATCGGGATAGATTTTAATAGGTTCTATAAATTTGATATTACAATTTTTATTTAGAGAATATCTTGAATTAGTAGCAAGAATTAATTGTGATAATTAATTAATGGCTCATACCCTAGTCTCAAATCAATGGCTCTCAACTCCAAGTCGAGGAAAGTTAGGCTGAATGTTAGCCTAGGCCCTAGACTGTATCCTTTTGTTTTTTTAGAATGCCCTAGACTGTATCCTTGCTTCTTGAGTTTAGCTGTATCCTTCATTCTTGAGCTATACATATGCTCTCTTTCAAAAAAGGTACTTATGAAAAAGTGGAAATAGAAACTGCATGGCACGTGAACGAAGTGGTTGTGAAGAGAATAATAAAATGCATGTGAATGTCATTAAAAATTGCGAAGTGGAGCCCAAGTGATTGCACTTTTTTGTTTCTAGTTTTGGATTAGAAGTGCTATACTGATTGATTGAAACAGCACAACGCCAATTATCTCTGCTTGATGTACCTAAATAAACTAAAATGGAGCAAATGAGACAAACCCTTATCAGATTTGGTAAAATTAGACCAATAATTGAATTTTGAATATAATGACATAAACTTTTCTTGAGATTTAGAAAATTCTACACAAATAACTTCTACCATTAGTTAATCATTACTCAAGTACTGTTAAATATTTATTAATAAAAGTAAAATGGCTAATACATAGTAATAAATATTTTAACAAAAAATAATAGTTTTTTAATTAATAAATAATATTAAAAATTAAAAAATAATACAACATTTTTAAAAATTAATAAAATAAATTTATATTAATAAAATAATAATATATTAATTAAAAATTTTAATATTTGTAAAAAATTAAGTGATTTGGTCTCCATTTTCTTGATCTGGAGACCAAACTGGTTTTGGAGACCAAATTCTAGTCTCCATCATCGGAGAGCAAACTGGTTAATTATGATGAAAATTTATAATTAAATATGTATAATGACAATTAGATTTAGAAGTTGACACAAGTATAAAGCATTTAATTTTTGATGTTGCTAGAGACCACCTGATCACGACTAAAAATCAAACACATAAAATTTGTAGACACATCAAAGCAAAAGCATATAACTATAATTAACACAGGAATTAGATAACATCCCATGCTATATAAGTAGGCATATAAATGTATGCAGAGTTAAATCAGGAAATTCAAGATATATATTTTTGTTAATACTCACTTACATTAAATTAAAGTGATTTTATTATGCACTGAGGAGATCTTAACTCTTTCCAATTAGAGTCACATCCGCTGGCCATCAAATTTTTCAATATGGTGTAAAAGTATTTTGATAATTGGGAAGTCTTTTATAATATTAAATAAATTGCTGCTCATCTTACTTGAGTTTTTGGGTTTAAGCCAACTATGCTATATATTTTAATCTGAAATCTTGTGTGGACCTTTAAAAGTATATATTGTGATATATAAATATATTAATTTATGGTGAAGTTCATATTAATTTATTTGTAATTTATGGCAAAATCTTCTCTCTCACACACACATATATATGATAATTTTCTCCTTAATATGAATTGAATTTAATTTTGTCACTATAAGGCATGTGGCTAATTGATTAAACATAAATGAGGATTAACTAAATCAAAGAAAATGAAAGTAAGTGAATCAAACACGGATCATTGAAAAATTGAAATTATTATATTAGTAAGCACTTAGGAAAAAGAATTGATATGCAATAATTATCTCTAATTTATGATAAATTTTATATTAATTTATTCAATTTCATTTTTAATAAAGAAGAAATTTATACTTGTTCAAGCATGAGCATAGAGCGACAGATTTATAGGAGACTCCTATAATTTTTCAAACATAAGAGAGTACCAACTCTAACTGTAATTCCATGTGTAAAATTTTAAATTTTTGAAAATAGAAAGATAAAGAAAAATAAAAGTCAGGTGTGGGTGCTCTTTCCCGTTCCTTAGAGCTGATATCAGAGTCGCGCCTCAACATCTATCATTATTGGTTTCGGTTATATCTTAGGCCGGTCTTAGTCATATAAAAAAAAATAAAAGAAAAATAAAAATCCTTTGTACAATTGCATGTATGAGAATGAGAGGTTCCCAAAAGCCCTTCTTGCAAATGAGACGGTTGATGTCCCACATCTTACACGCACCTGATTGAAAGCTGTAAACATTCAGGGCAAACAAGTTGAGAGGGAGTCCTTGGCACTATAATTGAACTGTCCTTTATCACCCTAATTAATTGAATCCATGTGACATTCAAAATCCATTATCAATGTGCTATACTACTATAAGATAACAACAATTTGTACCTTAATTTGATGCTCTAACATTTATATGTCACAATTTCAAATTTGTTGATGAAATTTGTATCATAATGGACCTTACCATTTTTTTTACTAACCTTAACAGTACGATAGATTAATTACTGACACAGTCAAAAAGGGGATATAATGTACCTTTTCATCTTATGGAGAGAAATCTAATATTATTAGATGTGGTCTAGTCCCTATAATGCTGAAACCAAGCTTGAAGAAAATAATTTAATTAACTTACCTTAAATATCTTATATTATGTTTCTAGCTCACCCTTTATTTTAACCAAGAAATCTAAAAACAAAAAAAAAATTGCCACTTTGACACATATACACTTTATTAGAAATTAAAATTATAGAGTTAATATGACAAAGTTGCCAACTTTTTGACCAACTTTTTTCAAAATGTTAATCAATTATTACCCTACTGAGACTGCTCTAGGCTCTTCTAATATGTATAAAGTTGTTGCAATTTTCATCTCTTTGGCTTCAAGACACCAGGGAGATGATGTCTGGGCATGCTCACATATATAGAAAAAGAAAAAAGGTCATTAAAAGATATCCCTGCCAAATTTTATTTTCTAGTGAAGTTTCAAGTTTGAAATTTAAACTCTTTAAGTTAATAGTTCAGCTTACTAGCATTAAGAATTCATTATATATGTTTACCTGCGTCACCCTCTACACTTGAATCAAAGGAAAAGACACAACACCAAATATATTTCCATTTTATGGAATGATGCCAGTGCAGTAGTGAACCTGTGGTCCAATCCTACAAACATCTAATGTAAGAATAATTGTAGTAGTTAATAATCACTGTAGCCACGTGATAGTATATATCAAAACACCGAATTAAAGCCACTAATAGTCTACTAGAAACAGAAAAATTTTATGTTCTCACAAGATTTGGCTAATATACAGATAAGTTTATTTGTCCAATTTACCTTTATATTATCACTTTTTTCATAAGAAGGTTTCTGATAAATTCTAAAGTTCTAATACATTTTAATAGAATTTGTAAAGGTATTTTTGCAATTAGGATTTAATATAGCTGTTGTAATCCCTATTGAAAATATAGTTAAAATTTTTAAACTTATGAGAGTGGACATTGACATACTGTCGAACCACTATAATTTTCTATATTGTTCTTTTTTCTTTATATTTGATTATTTGTGTTCTAATTGTTCAATAATAAGATAGTCAAACTAAAATCTCCATGGGTGATGGTGGTAATGGTGGGGTCAATATCCCACCATAGCAAGGACATAACCAAGATAATTCATTTGGTGGGTTAGAACATAATTTTTAAATGAACTTTATTGATATAAAAATATTTTATAAATTGAAAAATATAGGTATACCTACTTGAGGAGATATAATAAATCTTATCTCTTAAAATTCATATTATAAGAAAATATATTTTAAAAAAAATAAAATGATTAAAGAAAATATGAAATAAACATGAAGTACAAGCAATCTGATATTTGAATGATTAAACTTGTTAATTATGAATTGTACAATAATAGTATTATAGCATCAATAATTTTTCTTTAAATAAAGATAATCTATATTTTAACGATCATAATTATTATCACATTTCAATCAAAGAGTACATTAAGAAAAACATTAAAAAATATTAAATTTTAATAATATATTAATAATATGATAAAAGGTAAAAAGTAAAATGTGAAAAACTTAAATAAAATTTCATATCAAATAAAATCATTGCATATGTAATATTTGAATAAAAATGTAAATATAAATAAAAAAAATACATGAAATGAGTTTGGAATAAATATATGTTTATTTTGATATTAAAAGAATTAGTAAATGAATAAAAAAAAAATCTATTAATAAACATTAAATTAAACATAATTTTATAATTATAAAAAAAAATTTCAAGGTTGGGCAGGCTGAGCTCCACCATAGAGGTCCGTCCTGCACCATAGAAAGTCTGCAACTATGTTTTGTGGTCCATATATGATTCACTAGTGAGGACAAAACCTAGCATGATTCACACTAGTGAGGACAATATCCCGCCATAGAGATCAAATTGAGAAAGTGATCTAGTGCGGTCCCACGTATCCAACGGTTGAGATGACTTGTCGATGTTAATTCAACTATCTAAGCACTTGATTTTAGCATGATTTTTCTCCTCCAACGAAAAGGGTTACAGTCTGATCATATTTATCAGTGGCTGCGTTTAAATTCTTGTATGCTCATGAGGATGTGAACTTGACACCAAAAACTAGATAGAGTTTTCTCCCATAATATTTCTGGTTAGAAACTTGAAATTAATGATATTAAAGATAGGATGTAAAGAATGAAGTAGCCAATATGAATTATTATATATTAGACTGGAATTTTGGCTGCAAAGAAATTCTAATTGGATATTGTTTGAAATTTTATTATTTTCCATAGATTTTTACAAAGCAATATGTTGGTTTCTGGTCCTATATATAACAATTACTCCCTCATCAATATGATCCAGATATACATATATTCCTCTGGTAGCTAGCTTATCATTCTTCAATTATTAATATAAGCCTCCCGTGATATGCTTACACACTCAATATAATTGAAAATAGGTTTCAATTTACATCTAACAACGTAAAATCTTCTTCAAAATTTAAATACAAAAATAAAATAATTATATATTAATATTCCATGCAAGAACTATGCTTAAATGATTATTAAAAAAGGATAAAAGTAGAGGTTACTTAATGGTTAGTTTTCACACTCATATCATGAAATTGTGAGTTCAGTCATATCTCTACTCTCTAATCATCACTTTTTAATTTATGATAATTTATAGTTTGGAATATATGTCGAGTTTATAAATTTTGGAGCACAGAATATCCATAAAAAAAAGTTAAAAGATATTTTCTGATATCAAGTTGACATATCATTTTCCAAATTTCCATATTTGATTGATGGCTCGGATTTCAAAAGTTTCTCATCTAATTAATGTTTGGCTCAATTTGGATGATTTTACAGCTGATAAGATTTTCCTTGTCCCTAAGGATCCTGAAATATGTGAGCCTGGATGAAATCTGTGGTCATAATTAATTGCATGAAAACCGCAAGATCATCAAATCAATAGTAAGATTCCAACCCCATCGTCTTTTCTTTATGTTGTTGGGTGAGACCTTTCAACTTTTTCTTTTTTTTTTAGCGCTTTTTGGGTACAATGATTATAATCAATATCTTAATTAATTAAGTACTCGGTGGCTGAAACTTAATAATTAAAAAACCTAGAGGTAAGAAGACCATTTTGTTGAAAGTTGAAACCAAAAAAAAAATAATAATAATAAAATAAAACAAATTGCAAGTCAATTTTGTCACCAAATCTCTGATCAGCCAGTCAAGCATGGGCATGAATTATTGGTACCTTTTTCCACGTATTTTAAGAACAGAGGGTCCTAGCACACCTATGATGCTCATCCACGTATATATGCCCCTAAATCAGACCATTGAAAACGTCACGAGTCATAAGACAAGAAGAATTAGTTGAGCATATCGCACAAGTGGACCATTTCTAGGCACGTTGGACATATATAAATTCCTCCATGCACAGATAATATGAACTCAACTTTACAATACCAAACATGATAGAGTAGATATAAACTTAACATCAAGATTAAGAGATTGAACATTCTTTTGTACCGATATACTTGCTTAAAAAATTATTGAAGTTGAACTCCTTTGTGAATTTTTTTTTTAACAATGTGTGTTGATGATAGGTCCTACCAAACCCGTTGTACTAAGGTTGTGGTTGAGCATCTATTAATTACATTTCAGCTAGCTGCATCTAAGTTTGTGACTGGTTGAACCAAACATACCATGGTCACACAGAATAGTTACAATGGGGTCCAATGGGCAGCCAGTGGGCCAATGAGAAGCCAGATTCTTGAACAATAGCTGACACGGTGCCTGTAAAGTTGGCATCCATGCACAAGTCTATGTCACATGCTAACTTATGAAGTAGTGCCGCCCCTGACGTTTTAGAAGTTTGGTATAAAAAGCCAAAATGAATCCCTCTATGTATGTGTACGTGTGTGTATATATATAAACTTATTTTATCATATTTTTAGTGTGTATATAATAATTTCATAAAAAGAAAATAAAAAAAAAATGATATTATAAGATAAAATATGTTCCATATAAAACAAATACATTAATATAATCATAAAAAAAGTCATCACAACTCATAAACAAAATTTAAACCAAATTTGCCTCGATTTTTTTTATTACCAAAAACTATACACATTTTTAGTCTCAAATGCCTATTTAACTACAACACGAAGGCTAACATTTTCAGTCTCAAAAACTTCAAAAAGATACTATATAACTACAGCACGAAGGCTAACATTTTTAGTCTCAAAAACTTCAACAAGATAATGAAGTCACTCTTCATAGTCTTCGTGTTGTTCTCAATCTTCACTGTTGACGCAGCCGCTCCAGATTTGATCAATACCAAACATTTTCATCTAGATGAGAACATCCCTGTTAAACGTATGTATTACATTCTCTTCTCTTTTCTCTTGAAGATTTATATGTTTTTTCTTTTCTGAAATAATGTAAACATCATTTTAATTCATAAAACCTGCTATTTAAAAAATTGTTTAAAAACTCGGTCGAGTAGGCCGAGTTTTCGGCGAGAAATCGTGGATCGGCAAGGAGCCGATCCGATAACCCCCTAGTCGGCGTTCTGCTCGGACCAGGTGAGCAGTCACGACTCACCCCAAACCACCATGCTTACAAAAACAAAAAAAATCCCACCACCATGTTTCCCTCAACTAAGCCACTTGAACCTAACCCAAAACATGAAGTTCTAACATAAATCCCTCCACCAAAATTGAACCAGAAAGAGAGAGAGAGAGAGAGAGAGTTGGAAGAAATTAAATTTAATTGAAAAAAATATTAAACCACTTATCTTGCGGCGGCGGCAAAGGAGGACGAACACCGGACCGGAGAGGCGAGATGGTGGTGGTGGTGGAGGTTGTGAGATCAGTGGTGTGGGGTGCTTAAAATGGTGGTTGAATGGGGTTTGAAGGTGGGAAAGAGAGAGCAATAGTGAGAGAGAAGGGTGGAGGCGGCAGGTTGAAGAGAGAGTGAGAAGAAGAAAACTGTTAGGGATTGTGTGGAAAAGTTTATATGGATTATGGTATATTACATAAGCAGCCCTGAGGTTTGGTAAAATTAATAGTCAAGAGTATCACTTGGCCCTGACGTTTAAAGAAATACCAATTTATGCTTTTAAATTTAAAAAATTATAATTTCTCCCCCAAACAGTGCTCTCACTTAAACTATATATATTTATGTCATCTACGCTATATATATTTATGTGCTTTCTCACTTATCTACTATTGATTATACCATTTTTTTGGACAAAATTGAACTAATAATGAATTATTGTTTGGTTGCAAACAAATGTGGCAGCTGGTTGTAAGAACGTATGCAAGAAAAGAAATTGCGTGCTCGATTGTCTGGAAATTCCTTGCTGCAAGTGCGACACCAGCAGACATCCTTTCGTCTGTGTGCAATGCTGTCAACAATAATTTGGATTTACCAATAATGCTTTTGTCCTACAATTTCTAAGAAAAACTGTAATGTGTATTAAAATAAATGTGTCGCATGACATGAATTGAATAAAGGTTGCGCTTTACAGTGAAATATAGATTAAATTTTCTTCTCTTCTCTATAAAAAATGGTAATTTATTAATTAGAATAATTTTTTTTTAAAAAAAATCTTTCATTTCATATTAGTTCATAATGGTAACAAGTTTGCTACCCTAATGGTTCCAGATTAAAAGTAAGGCCGTTACTTAGGATGAGTTGCAGTATATTGATATGAAATTTGGCGTTTAAATTGCTGGGTTTTTTATTGGCATAAATCTGAATCTCTCTACTGAAACCAACATCAGAAAACCCCAGAAAATACAGTATCCATTTTCCCATCTCTCAATTATAGCTAAAGCATTGAAAGATAAGCCTTACCATTGAAGTATTGCGGTATTGAAATAACTATTAGATAATTAAGGGAAAAAACAAGAAAGGGAACGATAATAGTGCAAAATCTAATGTAACCATTAAATTACTCATAAAGTTCGGAAAAAAGAAATAAGGGAACGATAAATTACAAGCATACAACTAGAGTTTTAAATTTAAATCTTTCGACTAGAAACTTATCCTAGTTATATCCCTCCTAAACCAAAACAAAATGACTGTCTATTCCTCCTTCCTTGAGTCTTTGAGCTGTCCCCTCTTTCTAATTTCAAGGCAAAACTGCAGACGCCATCCATCGACAGCACTCTCTGGCAATTTGTTTGCCAAACACCAGAGGAGGGAGTGAGGCCGGTAGGGTGTGCATCGAGGTTCATAGCCTATCCAGCGCATAGCTGCACGTGCATAACCATTAGTTGATGGAACAAAGAATGAAGATCTCCTGATTGATGCCATTTTGGTTGCCACGTATAAGGGAACCTGCATCCAGAAATCTCATCAGTTAAGAGCACATATATGAAAGCCAGTAAAACATGTACAAACTGCTGTAGTAGCAAATGCTTAATTGCCTAGAAATTGGTGACAAGTGCATAAAGTTATTTACATAGATGATAAATGTCATAAAAATTTCATATGAGTATACTGCAACTCATCCTAAGTATCGGCCTTACTTTTAATCTGGAAGCAGGACAGAAACCTCAAATGCCTAAGGTTACAAATGATAATGATACTGCCCAATTTTCCTAGCACATAACCATCTCATTCATATCTACCCATTCTCTATTATTCAAGATATCATGATGTTTATCACAATGGCATTCAATATTTAACATGGTTTAGCCTCACCAGTATCCTCAAATCATCTATGATTATCATGCACAACATTGCACGCACTTAACTATTCTTAACATTAGCTGTCATTAGGTATTTGCCAATAGGTCCACTAAATCTGAAACTCTGTATCTTAACATGTGTATTTGGAGAATCAAACTACAATTATCCAAAAGAAGCTCTGCATGGTGATTCCATTAAGCAAATAAATCATGAGCAAGCATGTTCGTTTGCTTGATTTGAGAAAAGCATTAAGGAAAATCCCAACAAAATTCTCCACTTAATCATTCAATTAATGAACAGATTGAATGCTTTCATCATACCAAGAAATGTGTATTATAAACAAAAATAAAATAGGCTGTTCAACTAATGCATACATTGAGTGTCTTCATCATACTAAGGAAACGTATTTTGGGAACAAAGAGATATAGAATAAATAAAACAAGCTGTCATGACCAAAATATCAATTCGATAAAAGATAAGCCAATGATAATCTCTACCTAATAACTCAACTAGCAAATCAGCTCCAATCAATAAAGCATTTTCATTGCCTGAAGAAACGTACATTGAAGAAAAGAAAAGGAATACTTATTACATATTTATTTAACAATCACAGTCGCTAGTACCACAGGATATAGTGCTGCTCTGTCACTCACTACACTATTAAAGTATTAATCAAAACTTTCATTGGTTAAATACATATGCCGTACATGAACAATAAAAAGACCATGAATAAGCGTACCAGAATAGTTTCAAAACATAAAGTTAAGTAGGCACTGACTGTCTACTTGCATTAGGTTATATTCAGAATTTAATTATATGGGATGCATTGATTTAGGGGGAAAAAAAAAACCGCTCTCCCTAAAAACTTATAAGAAAATGAATTTCTTTCCTTCTACTTTCTCCTAAATGAGTAATATTATGTATCCATCAGTTCATTTTAATGGGGAAAATTTTTATCTCAAATAGTAGAATAATGTTAGATTACTCAAAAATTTTTTTTTTCAAATTCATACCCAAATTCTGTTGAGCTATCTATCACTCTAAATAATATAATAGATAATACCTTATTTCTATGCATGCCGATCATTAGTAGACATAGCCGATGGCATGCGAGATGCAAATGTTTATTAATATATGTTTTAAGGTTGAATATGAAAAAATATCATTAGAGATTAAAAGCAAAAGATACATATATATATATATATATATATATTTTAGCACTCATTTCACCCCACTTCACCATATTCACCATCTAAATTAAATTATTTCACACATACATATATATATACACACCAACTGGATCTATAAAGTAAAAATCCTAAACAATTAATTACTAAATGAGTTTAAGATGATTATTTTCTTATCATGACCCTTATCAATAAAAATATATATATTTATAGGAATCGGACCTACCTTCATGGTAGGAAGATTGGGAGGGAACAGCCTTATTAATTGCAATAGATCATATAACCAAGTGGGTAATATACAAGTACAAATCCTAACGATTAATTACCAAATGAGTTTAAGATAACTATTTTCTTATTATGACCCTTATCAATAAACATATATACATATATGTAAAGGAATCAAATTAAACGTACCTTCACGGGCGGAAGACACAGGGGAAATAATGCAAATTGTACGCCTTAATTATGTGTCATTCATGACTTATGCTTGTCAAATTAGTTTGATAATTGAAACAATATCATTCATTACCATGCATGCTCACGTTGTCAATTGTCACCTACAAATAAGACAACATTCACTTTTTCATTTTCTTGAAACATATTAATAGATTGGTGTACCAATAAGTTCAATACCAACTAGTCTTTTTTCTTCATATTTCTTTGACAATCATTGTACGTGTAACAGTAGTTATCATATGTAAGATACATTTTTAATTCGTGGATGGTGTTTTTACAATTTATATCTTAGTCCTACAGCTGATGTTAATTACTGAATTTTACATTATAAATTTATATTTGTAGGGCAAGTATAAATCTAATTACAGCTAGTGAAGGTGTCATGAATTGCATTCAACTAAATCTATAAGCTTCTCAACTACATAAATAATAATTTAAATAATTTGGATTGGAATCAATTAGAGAGAATATATTATAACAGTTGTTTGCTTGGTGTATGAAATCAATATTTGTGAATTGAAAACATTAAAACCATTTTTATAAACTGAAAATTTTAAAAATATATTTGTAAAAAAAACAACAGTGATATGATCATTAGTTAGCACACATGCAGCTTTTATGACAAATATAAATATTCTGTAGAGATAGCTCCTGTTGTGCTGTACATATGATATACACTCCTTTGTTGATGCGAATACGCTAGAAGACAAGGCAATAATGCCACCACTCACAATCACATGCAACAACTACCTCACAACGCAATCACATGCACATAACTGCTTTATATTTGGACTTGAAGTCCTTATTACAAAACCAACTGATAATGAAGTCATTCGTCATAGTCTTCGTGTTGCTCTCAATCTTGCTTGTAGCACACATCACTGTTGACGCAACCATTGATCATGCTCCAGATTTGATCAATACTAAACATCTTAATCTAGATGAGATCATCCCTGTTAAACGTATGTATTACATTCTCTTCTCCTTTCTCTTGAAGATTTATATGTTTTTTCTTTTCTGAAATAATGTAAATATCATTTTAATTCATAAAATATGCTATTTAAAAACTATTTATCATCCATGTTATACATAAAGCTTCAAGTACTTTCTTTATTTAAAATACATAATCACAAATTAAAAATGGACCGTGATTCCGTGAGGTGTGGTCGTACCGCCATAGGTGTGGGAGAACCGGAGAAGGGGAGAACTGAGAAGGGGTGACGGCGACCGTGAGGGAGATGGGGAGAAGCAACGGAGACCGTGGGGGAGATGAGGAGAAACGACGGCGACCGTGAGGGAGAAGGGGAGAAGCAGCGGCGACCGTGAGGGAGATGGGGAGAAGTGGCGAAGACCGTGGGGGAGATGAGGAGAAACGACGGCGACCGTGAGGGAGATGGAGAGAAGCGGCAGCGACCGTGAGGGAGAAGCGACTGTGGCGGCGACCGTGAGGGTGAAGAGGACGAGCAACGACCGTGAGGGAGAAGGGGAGGAGCGATGACCGTGAGGGCGAAGCGGCGGTCGGCGATCGTGAGGGAGGGGAGAAGTGGCGGCGAGGGGAGGGAGAGTGTCTGGTGGCTGCCAAAAAATGAAAATGAGGTTGAAATGGTAGGGTTTGATTAAATGTGTATATATATGTATAATTACATACTAAACCCTATAATATATAATATTATAATTTGACTCCTAATTTAATCTAGGCTATATATATTTATGTGCTTTCTCACTTGTCTACTATTGATTATACCATTTTTTTGGACAAAATTGAACTAATAATGAATTATTGTTTGGCTGCAAACAAATGTGGCAGCTGGTTGTAAGAACGTCTGTAAGGAAAGAAATTGCGTGCGTGATTGTCTGGAAATTCCTTGCTGCAAGTGCGACACCAGCAGACATCCTTTCGTCTGTGTGCAGTGCTGTCAAGAATAATTTGGATTTACCAATAATGCTTTTGTCCTACAATTTCTAAGAAAAACTATAATGTGTATTAAAATAAATGTGTCGCATGACATGAATTGAATAAAGGTTGCGCTTTACAGTGAAATATAGATTAAATTTTCTTCTCTTCTCTATAAAAAATAGTAATTTATTAATTAGAATAAAATTTTAAAAAAAAAATCTCTAATTTCATATTAGTTCATAATGGTAACAAGTTTGCTACCCTAATGGTTCCAGATTAAAAGTAAGGCCGTTACTTTGGATGAGTTGCAGTACATTGATATGAAATTTGGCGTTTAAATTGCTGGGTTTTTTATTGGCATAAATCTGAATCTCTCTACTGAAACCAACATCAGAAAACCCCAGAAAATACAGTATCCATTTTCCCATCTCTCAATTATAGCTAAAGCATTGAAAGATGAGCCTTACCATTGAAACATTGCGGTAGTGAAATAACTATTAGATAATTAAGGGAAAAAACAAGAAAGGGAACGATAATAGTACAAAATCTAATGTAACCATTAAATTACTCATAAAGTTCGGAAAAAAGAAATAAGGGAATGATAAATTACAAGCATACAACTAGAGTTTTAAATTTAAATCTTTCGACTAGAAACTTATCCTAGTTATATCCCTCCTAAACCAAAACAAAATGACTGTCTATTCCTCCTTCCTTGAGTCTTTGAGCTGTCCCCTCTTTCTAATCCCAAGGCAAAACTGCAGACGCCATGCATCGACAGCACTCTCTGGCAATTTGTTTGCCAAACACCAGAGGAGGGAGTGAGGCCAGTAGGGTGTGCATCGAGGTTCATAGCCTATCCAGCGCATAGCTGCACGTGCATAACCATTAGTTGATGGAACAAAGAATGAAGATCTCCTGATTGATGCCATTTTGGTTGCCACGTATAAGGGAACCTGCATCCAGAAATCTCATCAGTTAAGAGCACATATATGAAAGCCAGTAAAACATGTACAAACTGCTGTAGTAGCAAATGCTTAATTGCCTAGAAATTGGTGACAAGTGCGTAAAGTTATTTACATAGATGATAAATGTCATAAAAATTTCATATCAATATACTGCAACTCATCCTAAGTAACGGCCTTACTTTTAATCTGGAAGCAGGACAGAAACCTCAAATGCCTAAGGTTACCAATAATAATGATACTGCTCAATTTTCCTAGCACATAACCATCTCATTCATATCTACCCATTCTCTCTTATTCAAGATATCATGATGTTTATCACAATGGCATTCAATATTTAACATGGTTTAGCCTCACCAGTATCCTCAAATCATCTATTATTATCATGCACAGCATTGCACGCACTTAACTATTCTAAACATTAGCTGTCATTAGGTATTTGCCAATAGGTCCACTAAATCTGAAACTCTGTATCTTAACATGTGTATTTGGAGAATCAAAATACAATTCTCCAAAAGAAGCTCTGCATAGTGATTCCATTAAGCAAATAAATCATGAACAAGCATGTTCGTTTGCTTGATTTGAGAAAAGCGATAAGTAAAATCCCAACAAAATTCTCTACTTAGTCATTCAATTAATGAACAGATTGAATGTTTTCATCATACCAAGAAATGTGTATTATAAACAAAAATAAAATAGGCTGTTCAACTAATGCATACATTGAGTGTCTTCATCATACTAAGGAATCGTATTTTGGGAACAAAGAGATATAGAATAAATAAAACAAGCTGTCATGACCAAAATATCAATTTGATAAAAGATAAGCCTATGATAATCTCTACCTAACAACTCGACTAGCAAATCAGCTCCAATCAATAAAGCATTTTCATTGCATGAAGAAACGTACATTGAAGAAAAGAAAAGGAATGCTTATTACATATTTATTTAACAATCACAGTCGCTAGTACCACAGGATATAGTGCTGCTCTGTCACTCACTACACTATTAAAGTATTAATCAAAACTTTCATTAGTTAAATAAGCATATGCCGTGCAACTGTAGATAGTAAAATGACCGCAAATTATGATCTGATTGCAAGGCAGACCAATTTCCAACAACACTGATTCAGCTATGTTTTTCTAAGAGTCATCATAAGTTTACCATACAAATATTTATAAATTATAGATTACATGCACATTATTGAAACAATGTTTCTCTAACTCTCAAACTTGCAATTCAAGAACTGGATCATAGCAAAGGGTACCTGACACTGCACATCAATACCACTCTTTTTGTATTCCACATAGAGGCACCTAGAGAACTGATCAATATACCTGCAAAAACAGAAAACAAAAACATGAGCTTTCCGAATATACAAACAAAACAAAACAAAATCACAAATCACGCTTACGCTTTCGTGGCAGCGTAAACAGAGTAAAGTGGATCAGAAGGAATAACAATGGCAGCACCAGAGCCAATATTGACAATAGCACCTTTCTTCCTCTGCAACATCCCAGGCAACACAGCTTGAGTCACCTTAGTAGTGCCTTCCACATTGATTTTGATCAAATTCTTCAACAAATCCTCATCAACCTCATGAAAAAACCTTGCATACGGGTACGAAACCCCGACATTGTTGATCAACACACCCACATCAAGCCCTTCAATACTCTCTTTGATCCTCTGAACGCCCTCATCAAGGTCACCACTGAAATCCACTACAACGTTCTTGATCTGGGTTTTGGAATACTTGGCTTTAATCGAATCCGAAACCTCCTTCAACTTATCCGGATTCCGCCCCACCAGGACGAGATTGAGACCTTTCCTCGCCAACTCAAAGGCGAAACCCTTGCCTATACCATCAGTGGGCCCGGTGACTAGAGCCCAGGAACCGTATCTCTTCAGATTCTTGGCGGGTCTGAGAAAGTTGACGTAAACCCAGTTGAGGAACGAGAGAGCGAATTTCAACACGGAAAGGGAACCCAGAGTGAATAAAACGAGGGCCCAAATGGGCTGCGACTTGAGTGTGTGGAGAAAACATTGTTCCATCTCTCGCAGGCAAAGTGTTCGACGAAATTCCTGAGAGAGGGAAAAGAAAAGGGAAGAGCAATCTGACAAGTGGGTATTGTGGAGAAGGTATAAATAGGGTGAGCCGGAAAGAAGAGTATTGGTAGAAGTGGTTGAATGAGAAGGGGGCGTAGAGAGCAAGAAAATCAGAGATGGAGATGGATGGGGGGACAAGGCAATGAATTTATGGAAGCCAAAGTCCAAACGTTAGAGGTGGGTGAAGTTGATGAGCTGAAAACCACCGCATTTAACTACTTGCGTGGCCAGTCAAGGTCACTGACATTTGCTTAACACACACGTACAAGACTAATCCAACTTCCAACTTGGTAACCATGTGCAATTTTTGAAATCCGAAAACACTTTCATTTTTTTTTTTTTTTTTGTGTTTTAATTAATTTAATTGTGTTAATAATTACTGGTGCTTTTAGCATGGCAACTCTGTATCTTAAAACAAAGAAAATTGTTTTTTGTCTATTATTTTTATGAAAATATGTAGACTTGTTTTTTTTTTAAATAAATATGAATACTCTCTTTTTTCTTTTTTCTTTTTTCTTTTTTTGTTTTTTTTGAAACAAGAAATATGAATACTTGTAAGAAAATCAAGTTCATACTTGTTAAGTCATCAAAAAAAAAAAAAAATCATCAAAAAATAAAAAAGTTCACACTTTTTAAGTGTTTTTCAAATAAAAGTAATGGTGTTAGTGTGTTACAAAGTTACATGCTCAAGTCATGACTTCCTTTAAAGACATAAATAATTTGAAAATCAGTATTAAACTTTAACAATCATTGAAAGTATCGGTGAGTCCATAACTAGTTAGGCCAGTTTCCTGAATCAAGATGAATCTGGAGTTGACATTTGCAACTTTAAAGTTAAAACTGCTATCAAAATGGCCCACTGCATTAGTTCATTTATTGCCATCTCACATCTTATATTGGTAGTTAATGAGATTATGGATTGGATTAAATTTCTATTATTAAATGTGTATTTTTTTTATGTTAAGTTGTCCATAATCTAAAGCATGTAGATTTGTCATTTGTGAGTGAAAAGTACATACTGAAATGTGACAATAGATAATTTGTTAGAGGAGTTATTTTTATTTTTCTTCCTAACGATTGATAAATCGTTATTTTTTATTTATTGATTCAAAAGATATTTTTTTACTCATTTTTTTAATTTAAGTTAACATTAATTCATGATATTTTTTGACCTTTTTTAAATGGTCAGAAAATGAAAATAACTTTGTGTTAGAGACTTCAAAGTGTTGGCAAAAGCGAAAACCAAGATCGAATCTGAATGCGCGAGATGAGGTTGCTTATCTCAAGGCCTTGCATGGTAATTTATATGTCACTCACGGATTCCAAAACGGTGATGGTCCCCTAATAAATTCTTGGTTATTTCACCTAAGAAAAAGTTATTACAATAAAAATAAATGTAAGAAAACGAAATTTAAGTTCTTGGGTGAAAGGGAGAAATTGAGTTCATTTTCTATCAGAAATTTAATTTTAGATTTACGTATAAAGATGTAATTTGATTCTCACCAGTTTTTCTTTTTCTTTTTTTTTTTTTGGCAATCCTAGAATTTCATAAATCTATTCCAAATTTAGGGATTTCACGAATACAAGCACTAATAAACAGCCAAATTTAGAACATCCAGAGTAACCACAATACAACTGGAACATGTCCTCGACTAAGGAACTGGCTAGGATGGTCAATACAATCAGAACATGTCCTCAATAGAGGAACTAGTTAGAATGGCCATGTGGGCTATCAAGCGATTCCCAATTATAAGAATGACAAGACATCTCTAAGATACAGTCAACCATAAAATCAACTACAACTCAAAATAACACAAAGAGTAATGAACATAGTTGAAAATCAGCATAACACAAAATAAACTATACATATCTTCTCCATGAACCCAAATCCAACACCCACAAAATAGCTTCCTGGGACCAGAATGTAGTATATCAAAAAGGATTCTTCCCGAACCGCAATTAGATCTCCTCTTCAGACTTGAATAAATCTCCCTACAAGAGTCGTGGGATCCTTGATTGCAACACAAAACTCCACTAAAACAAACCAGAAAACATCATTGCCGTTGACCACAAAGGAGACTTTCAAGCTGTTGATCTTCATTCAGACCTGAAAAATTTACAAACAAAACCCAAATCATATCAGATTTTTAGGATTTGATCCAGATATCATCCAGATCCAACTCTAAAAACCCCAAAACTAAAGATGCAAAACGATGAGAAAAGAGAGATGAAGGGAGCTAAAGAAGAACAAACGACGAAAGAGAAGTGCAAACGAAAAAACATCGAAAAAAAACTAGAACCTAACCGGATCTGACCAGTAAAACACTTCTACAAAGCTCTCTCACTCTTGGTAGAAGAGAGAACTTTCTCTCTTGGAAAGAGGAAAGGCTTTGAGAAGACAATTCTCATCGGTTTTTAGTTAATATTACAACCACCAATCAATAATTAACTTCTCTTGCTCTTATAAAGGATTTTGGATTATTAGCCTTGGTATGCATAGTTGGATTCTGTTGAGATCGAATATGATGTGTCAATATTCGATATGATGTCAAATATGGTTTTACTTGGATGAGTATGGGTGGCAATATAGTTGAATAATAATGTGTCAAATTAAATCTTAAATAAATATGATGTCAAATCATCCAGGTTTTTTTTAAAATCGTTAATATCCCTTTTTATCAATTTTTGAAATACATTAAATAATCCCTATAATTTATGAAAATATCCAAAAAAAAAAAAAAAAAATCTCTTACCATCAAAGTTAATTTTAAAAATCAAAATTTTAATGTTAATAAAAAATGGCAAAACTATAAAGGCATTTTGATTATTTCGATCATTTTGATAACGATAATAATGATAAAAGGTAAAATGAGATTTTTTGAAAATATAAGGGATAATTAATGATTATATCAAACTACAGGAGGAATGTGAGATGATCTCAAAAAAACAAACATTACCGGATCACGCACTGAATTAGTGCCTTTAGTACTATTTTCCATGTTGTATTTTACGGTGCAAACGAATGAGAATGGAACCGGGTTCGAATTATAGCTCTTGCAAACAAACTCGTGATCCTAAAATCTGAATACATTAGTTGCTTTTCTCTAGGCAACAACAGCTCTTTCTACAAATGATTCTGCAATTTCAGGGTCCACAGTTACACATTCACTGTCAACAGTTAATCCGCAAAAATGACATAGCAATATCAAACACCATACCCACCTGAAGCAACAGAGGATTTTTACACTTCATTAATTATTTTCAGCATCCAGCTTGAAAGGGAGAGTATGCCATTCAATGTTGCAGATGCCCTGCGCCAAGGTAAATGAATGTACACCGTACAGCAAAGGTAAACCTTTTTTTTTTTAATACGTCTCCCGATTTGATATCGATGGATATTTACAAATATAATCTACTTAGTGCGCAATCCGAAAATCTATTTTCAAGACAAGAAAAAACTATCCACAATTAATGAGAAAATTGTCATTTTTTTTATGTGGCCTCGAGCATTTGAAACTTGCACTTGCTGTGAAAAGCAAGGCAAGTGAGTTTCTCATCAGTGTAGTAACCCACCACACTCCCATACAACAAAGGTATCGACATTAATTGGTACACGATTAATTTTAACTCATACCATATTCTATTACACTAAAAACATGCTTGATCATATACCTTATAAAAGGTGTCATGATAAGCCATCGATGGAATCCAAGTCAATTCCTTCATTCATTTATTTCCTTGTGAAAGAAAGATGGTCCCTATTCAATTCTCTGTTTATTGTCACTCAAAGAAAATTTGACATAAAATCAGGATAGCAAGTAATCATACGGACAAGTTCGTCACATAGGATTAGATTAAATTAGGATTGAACTGGAATACAATATTAGGGAGTAGATTACAAATTAGACAATAATAATATCCAAATCCAATCCTTCGTCTATTACGAATACAGGGATATTGAACAATAACTTGAGTAGTTCAATCATGAACATCAAATTTAGCCTAAAAATACAGAAGAAGAAAGTTTCAGTAGGAATTAAGCTGAACGTACTTGTTTGAACAACTTGAGAATCTCCTTGGAAGAGCAATATCTTGTAGAACAGAAGCACAGAAACAAAGGGATTTTTGCCATTACTTGACTTCAGCTCTCATGGACTCCTTGCTAAGTCCTTTCTTGCGATCTCCAAGAAAATACCGAAACATATACCAATTCAATACTGAATCCGGCAATGCACGTAATAAGAACCACTGCAAAGAATGAGTCCAATAAGGCAGACAAAGATGCTCATAGCCGATCCAGCGTGTGCTTGCCTTGCTATATATCTCTGGTGATGGAACGAAGAAGGTGGATTTCCTGATCCTCGACATCTTTGTTGCAATAACCAATGGAATCTACAAGATATATACAATCAAAATTTATGAGTAAATTGGAATCAGAATAAAGATTAAATAAGGGGGTAAATTGTAGTACTTCCAACTTGTAGCTTTTATGTAACTGCTTTGAGCTGTGTATGCAATACAGGCTTGGTCATCTAGTTATCTTCTCACCAAACTGATGCATTTTGAGACCATAGAACCTCACCTGGCACTGAACATCAATTCCTTTTTCCTTGTATTCCACATAGATAGATCTTGAGAACGTTGTAAGGTACCTGTGACAAAGATAAATTATGTTACAAACATATACTAGGAATGTACAATGAAACCAGGCGAAACAGTATTTGCGGAGAAAAAATAAAGGAAACTCACGCTTTAGTAGCAGCATAAATGGTGTACAGAGGGAAGGAAGGGACAACAACACAAGAACCAGAGCCGATATTGACAATGGCTCCTTTCTTCTTCTTCAACATACCAGGAATCACGGCCTTTGTAACCCAAGTGGCCCCATCCACGTTCACCTTCACAAGACTCTCCATCAGGTCCGCCCCCGCTTCATGGAAGAACCTGGCGTACGGATACGCCACCCCGGCGTTGTTGACCAGCAGTCCTACGTCCAGCCCCTCGATCCCCTCCTCCACCGCCCTCGCTATCTCTTTCCCGCTCAGCTTCTCCAGGTCCAACACCAGACTTCTGACTTCGACTCCGGCTGCTAGGTTGTTGCTTCTTTCGCGTATCTCGTTCGAGGTGGCTTCGAGTTTGGAGGGGTTCCGACCCACCAGGACCAAGTTGAGACCCTTCTCCGCCAGCTCGAAAGCCAGAGCCTTGCCGATTCCGTCTGTGGAGCCGGTGACTACTGCCCAGGAGCCGTAGTGCTTGAGATTCTTTGAAGGTCTCAAGAACATGCGCCATACCCACCTGAAGAAACTGAGGACTTGTTTGCAGAGAGAGACCAAACCCAGAAGAGTCACTGTTGAGATAATCACCTCTTCAAACTCCATTGCCCGCTAATTTGAGATAATCAACTCTTGAAACTCCATTGCCCCCTCTTCTTTTATATCTTTATTTTCCTATGTAACGGACGCTAGATCTTTTTGGCATTTAAAATTGGATTGGATTTCATTAGATTATTTTAATGAGATTTGATTAAACAGATTTGATAGGATTATGTTAGATAAATTAATACAAGAATTAGATAGGATTAAATTAGATTGGATATATAAATGTTACTTGTGATGTGTTTATTGTTGTATGGGATTTGATTAAAAATAGTATTGTCTACTATAAGATTGGAAAAAAAATTCTGTTAAAAAAAAAAAGATTGGAAAAAAAATAATTTTGTATAATATTATTTTTAAAAACAAAAATAAAATCCTATACTCACCAGTCTCACCCATGTATAAATGTAATTATCTACATTCTTTAGAGCATAAAAATTAATAAAAGACGAAAAAAAAAAAAAAGAAACTATACAGTTTTATTAACATCATTAATTATATATAAAATGAATCATGAAAGGATTTTGTCCTCATTAAAAAATATATATTTTTGGATTAAATTACAAATAAAGATAAAAGACAATTTTTTTTTGGGAATTTAGCAAAATTACCCTTTTTTAAAACCTTATTTACATAATTACCCTCTCAATAAAAAAAATTGCAAGATTACCCTAAATTACCCAAAATACCCCTAATAAATTAAAACCAACTCATTAATACAAACCATTAATTATTTACCTACCTAACTAAACAACAATAAAATAAACATCATATAAATACCATCAACCCACATTAATCCATCCTTCATTACAAAACTACTCCAACAACAATCACTTTATTTATGTTTTTTCAAATTTTAGTTTTGAGTGAAAGAATATTTGAAGAAAAGTTGAAGAAATTTGAATATTAATAAAGGTTAGTGTTTATATTTTGAAAGTTTTCTTTTTCTTTTTCTTTTTTTTTTTTTTTTTGAAAACTTATATTTGAGTTTTTTTAGGAAATAGAACTAATTATGGTGTGAAAAAATGAAAAAAATGAAAAGTTGTTGTTCGGGTCAGAAGGCGGCCCGAAATCGGGTCGACCCAATATCGGGTCGCCTTCTGACCCGAAGGCTTCAGACTAACCCGAAAAGAAGAAGATATGTAGGAGCTTTGGAGAAAGAGATTTCAAAAGAAACCTTAAATGTGAAGTGAACACCGAAGAGATGGTTTGAAGGAGTTGTTGCAGAACGCCGACCGGAGGAGATGACAATGGCAACAATGTAGTCATTTTCGCCGTTCGAGTTCAAGGGAGTTGACGCCGCCGTCAACGAACACGATGACATTGCTATTCGGGTTGGTGTGGTGTGTATCAGGTTGGTGTTTTAACAGGATCGGGCTGTCGTGGTTGAAGACAAAATGAAAAGGGCTAATATGATTCAAGGGCAATATAGTAAATTAAGGGTAGTTTTGTAATTTATTTTCTCTAAGGGTATTTACGTAATTTTGATGTGTTTTTATGGCATTTTTGCTAAACTCCCTTTTTTTTTTTTTTAAAATCAAGATAAAAGACAATTGTTATTGGGAGACAAAAGTCTCACAAAGTGCCTATGTACATTTTTCCAATAATAAATAAATATCAAGGAGGTAGTTTCGTCAAGTTACGTCATTTTAAGGAGAAGAGATATTCCATTATATCAAACTTGAATCAATAAATTCTTTCCAAAAAAAGAAACTTGGGTCAATAAATTTATTTCGATGAGCTGTCCCTTTCTTTTTAAAAAAAATGGATAATCTTCATAGTTGATTCGATAAATTATGTAACAGTGAATGTATAAAAATGGAAACAAGGCATGTGGGAACTGACACGTTTGAACAAAATTATATTCATTGTCAAGAGACTAGAGAGAAAACAATTGTTGTAAGGTACTGTACAACTACTTAAGGTATTAATTCATCCCCACCATTCATAATCCCTTGATCTAAGGGTTTACAATTTGTGTTAGAATTTGTATAATTTATTAGGGCTGCTGATATTCCAACTCCATATATATTATATGAAATAAAGTTATGTTGATAGACAAATGGACACTTGCAAGATAAAACGACACAGGCTATGCGTTTGATTAGATAATGATGGTGGAGTGATCAGTGATGGCCGTGATCCATGTATCACAATATTCAATATTTTAGTCCATGTTTGGTTAGCACATGCAGGAACATGTCACTACTCACAAGCACAGACGGAAGTAATGAAACTTAAAACCTATTAAAACTCGGATATTGTTTAAAATCTGCACGTTATCCACTTTTTTTTTTTGAAAAGTCACGTTATCGACTTTGTTGCAACTGGATTCATGTGATTGGCGTGCAACAAATACACTGTTCACTTGTTTAACGTTTAAAATGGAAACCCTTTGTTAGAAAAATGAAGTCATTTCATGGACTTAAATATGCGGTGAAGTTTGAATTGGTTAAGTGGAGATGCGTGTATATTGACTTGGTGAAACATGAAGATTTATTGGCACCACCCTTACTAATTACCCAACCACCATTTACTCAACTGTCTATTTGACAAATTAAGTTGCACCTCCATATTTTTGCCTATAAATAGACAATTGTAATTCATTTGTTATCCATCCCATTTCCAAAATTTCAATTGTATATTTAAGAAGTTTATCTCCCTAAGTTTCTCCTAAAGGTTTAGAAAGAGATTGTATTGTTGTTGGTTTACTTAACTTCTTCTAATTTTGGTCCGTTGATGTTTCTCTCACATTGAGGGTTTTACCACATAAATCCCGTGTTCACCATTTTTATTTTATTTCTTTCATTTTCTTTCAATATTATTCTCGACTTTAGATTTATACTGTAATTAAAATAGTATTGAGTCATTATAACAGTCTTATAATAAAAGATTTTCCTTTATATATATATATATATATATATATGAAAAAAAAATATCTTATAGTTGTTGATGGAAGGATGGACATTTGAAAGAAATAACAACACAGGCATAGGCGTTTGGATAACGATGGTGGAGTGGTGATCAGTGATGGCCGTGATCCACATGTATCGTAATATCCAATATTTTAGGCCGTGTTTGGTTAGCTATCTGTTTCGGACAATCTTTTCTTCTAACTTGTTTCCAAGTGTTTACCGTAATCATAATTCAAAAGAAACATCTTAGACAAAAAGATATCTTATAGTTGTTGACGGAAGGATGGACATTTGCAAGAAATAACAACACAGGCATATGCGTTTGGATAACGATGGTGGAGTAGTGATCTCAGTGATGGCTGTGATCCACATGTATCATAATATCCAATATTTTAGGCCGTGTTTGGTTAGCTATCTGTTTCGGAAAATCTTTTCTTCTAGCTTGTTTCCAAGTGTTTACCGTAATCATAATTCAAAACATACATCTTAGACTAGGACTCAGTTTCTGGGACACATAAAGATATCTTGTAGTTGTTGATGGACGGATAGACATTTGCAAGATATAACAACACAGGCATACATTATATGCGTTTGAGTGGATAATGATGGTGCAGTGATCGGTGATGGCCGTGATCCACTTGTATCATAATATTCAATATTTTAGTCCATGTTTGGTTAGCTATCTGTATCGGAAAATCTTTTCTTCTAACTTGTTTCTAAGTGTTTGCCATAATCATAATAAAAAACATACATCTTAGACTAGGACTCAGTTTCAGGGACACTATATATACATCTTTTTAATTATACTCACTTATTAGAAGCTACACTTAGCATACAAACATGGAACATTGTAACTTTCTGAATTCACCCAAGACTCAGCCGATTTGGTTTCTTGTTTTTTCCATTCTAGGTTCTCTCTCGGTTTGAAAATGTTCGTTGTCTTTTCTCAACTGGGTTTATGTGTATTTCCTTAGACCTGCCAAGAATCTGAAGAAATATGGTTCCTGGGCCCTGGTGACTGCACCTACTGATGGTATTGGCAAAAGTTTTGCATTTGAGTTGGCCAGGGAAGGACTTAATCTTGTCTTGGTTGGTAGGAATCCAGACAAACTTAAAAGTGTTTCGGATTTGATTCAAGTTAAGTATGCCGGAACCCAAATCAAGAATGTTGTTGTGGATTTCAGTTGTGATATTGATGAGGGTGTTAGGAGGATTGGAGAGGCTGTTGAGGGACTTGATGTTGGTGTCTTGATCAACAATGTTGGTGTTTCATACCCGTATGCAAGGTTTTTTCATGAGGTTGATGAGCAACTGTTGAAGAATTTGATCAAGATCAATGTGGAGGGTACTACTAAGGTTACTCAAGCTGTGTTGCCTGGCATGTTGAAGAGGAAGAATGGTGCCATTGTCAATATTGGCTCCGGTTCTGCCAGCATTTTTCCTTCTGATCCTCTTTATTCTATTTATGCTGCCACAAAAGCGTAAGTATTGTTAAATTTATATACGACATTTTATACACTTATTTAAAGCGAAACATATATTTGATTTTTATAATCTTTTGCATGGAATTCATCATTTTTTATTACTTCACAAGTGGAATTCTTTAGTAGTTATCTAATAGAAAGATATTCAATTTCAATATCTAAGTGAATAGTCTTATATTGTTTAATTTACACCTTATTTATCAGGTATATTGATCAATTCTCAAGGTGCCTCCATGTTGAATATAAGAAAAGCGGGATTGAAGTGCAAAGTCAGGTATTATTTGCAATGTTAGATTTCCTAATTGATGTGATTGTGATAATAACAATTTTAGCCAAGTTTAAGCGTTATGGAGCATCATAAATTATATATGGCTGAAATATTCTACGTTTGACCTTCTCAGGTGACAGCTAACTAATGTAAAAAATGTAAAATATTATGTAACTTGTAAAGTAGCATTATGTTGTGCTCAAGAATCAAGTGGTCGAATTTGGCTTATGCGTAAACTACAGAACTGATAGAGACCATCTTCCTCGCTGCCTTTTTTAAAGCATTTATGATTGTGCTAGAAAAGTTTTTTATGTATACGTTGTCACCAATTTCTTCATGCACTGAGAGTTTGATTGGCTACTACATCAGATTGTACATATTTTGTTATTGGATTTCTCGGTGCATGCAGGTTCCTCTCTATGTGGCAACCAAGATGACATCAATAAGGCAATCTTCATTTTTCGTTCCATCAACTGATGTATATGCACGGGCAGCTATGCGTTGGATAGGCTATGAACATTGTTGCACACCCTATTGGACTCACTCCCTCCTCTGGGGCTTGGCCTACTCGTTGCCGAAACATGCTGTTGATGCTTGGCGTCTACGCTTTTGCCATGATATTAGAAAGAGAGGACAACTCAAAGACTCAAGGAAGAAGAAATAGACAATCTCATGCTATATATATGTATCATTTGGTTGGAGTGCATTATCTCATGCTATATACATGTATCGTTTGGTTGGAGTGCATTATCTCATACTATATATATATATATATATATATATATATGTATGTATCGTTTGGTTGGAGTGCATTATCTCATGCTATATATATGTATCGTTTGGTTGGAGTGCATTATCATTTTGTACTTATAATATATGTTCCCATAAACCCCGTGTTTAATTTATTTTATAATATGCTTTATGTGTTGGTGTTGGATATGCAAATATGGAAACCATATACATGTTGTGGCGTTGGTTATCAGGATTTTCAGGTTCATGCCTATTGAATGAGATTGCACATGCAGGAAAGATCTCACAAGCACAGACAGAATCAACCTAAGTGAAGGCTTGCATGATATTTGATTTGTTTTAATCCTTCACGTTCATTTTTAACTTGTGGCATCAATTATTGGGATTCATGTGATTCCATCCATGTGACCAAACTGAATTGCACGTTTCCATGAAGTGTCCATTTGTTTAACGTTTAAATATAAAGGACTTGCAATAAAAAGAGTTGTTGAAAGTAGGAAAGATTTGGTAGAGTTGACTACCAACTCTTTATTCTTCTTAACATAAATATCAATGTCACTCTCATCACTAAAACGAATTATAAACATAAATACAAACAAACATCAAGGGTGCATGAATTTTGATTGAATTTATTTGAATGTTCAAATAATTTCTTTTATGATTTTCGAACTTTACAAAAAAGACATACCTAAATACACTTTTGTGCTATACAAACAGAAATTAAGATAAAAAAGGTAAACTTCAAACACCTACATCAATACAAAAATTCGAACCATATCCCTCATCTCTAACTCTTATATCAGAATAATTACAAAAAATTATAACAAAATTATTATTAAATTTAATTTTTGGGGGGTTTTTTTTTTTTTTCCAGGATACGAAAGTGACTCGCCTTGCTCTCGCTGGTATAGGTCCAAATAACTTTACCACTAGAGATGAACCACAAATCCGGGCCTAGTCTTGCAACACAAAGCCAACAAGTTTGAAACAGTAGGCCCAATTCTATGGTTTAAATCTGAAAGCCCAACAACAAGCCCATGGGCCACGAAAGTCGCTTCGTCTCCGTACATTTATGCCGCCTTAAACACAACGTAAACCAACCTAGACGAGGCGAGAACCACTTCGCCGCAGCAGCTGCCGCTGCCACTCACCAAAACCACTTCGCTTCGCTTCGCGTCTCCAGCTGAGCTTTCCTCAATGGACAAACCAAGCTCCGCCTCCGATTCCGGTGGTCCTGCCCCTTCGTACAACGCTGTTTTCATAGACACCAGCCTTGACACTCACCTCGCCATCATCGTCTCTGACTCCGACACCGTTTCCGATCTCAAAAGTAATTTACATTGCTCCTTTTCCTTTCATATTGTATTATTTGAAAATTTTGAATTTTTTGTTTTTAATTATTAGAATATATCTATTTGTGATTATATAATGAGATTTCAAAATTGGCTTTAGAATCTGAGTAGTGATTAAAAAATACAAATATTTGAGGAATTATGTGTTTATGCTGTCGATTTGCAGAGAAGATATTGTGTGAGCATCCATTGTGTTTTCCTAGTATTGGAGGAATAAAGATTCGTTCTTTAAAGGTATGGCTGTTTTTAATGGATGTCGAGTTTGTGGCATGTTAGTTTATCTTCTTGAGTTTGATAAGGTTTTGTTGATTTGATAGGTGAAACGTAGAGGACACTTTTATCATCTATCGGATTCTATGTTTGTGAAAAGTGCTTTTGACGGGATGTGTAAAAGTTGGTTTCTTTCTGTTGATGCTTCGAGGTTAGAGGGACAGATAGAAAATCTGCATTCCGGGGAACCTGAGTCTGAAAATTTAGGAGCCTGTTTTGGGATAATGGATTGTGTTTTAGATGATGGTGCTGCCAAAAGGTTGTCTGATGTTGACGGTTCATTGTTGCCACTAGTTCGAAGAGAATGGCAGGGAAAAGAGAAGCCTTCTGCTGATTTTGATACTGGTATTATCTGCAATGTCTTGTCTATTGACGCTGACAACAGGGCGGATCCTGAGTTACAGGAGAAACATGAAGTAGATGGCTACAAGTGTAAAGATCCTGTTGATGAACACAACTTCGGGAATGTTGTTGATGATGCCCAATTCAATGTGTCCTTAGATGGAGGTCCAGAAACTGGACCTGCTGTGAAGAAAAAGGGTAAAACCAAGAAAGGGAGAGAAGATCGATCACTCAACCATGCTTTGAAAGAAAATGATGCCTCAGTTCAAGGGCCTGATAAAGATGTATCACAGCAAGACATTGTGGTCCCAGACAATTCTTTAGTCGGTGAAGACAAGAGACCAGGTGGTGAAGTGCAGATGACTAATGTACTAACTAATGGAACTGTGGTTCCTGGAAATCATGTTGAGTGTGAAAAAGATGCTTCAATGAATCTGTCGGTGGAAGAAGCTTCTCCTGGTCCAACTAAGAAAAAGCAGAAAAATGTAAATAATAAGAATTCATTAGAAGAAAATAGGGTCTTACATAATTCTATTAATGATACATCCGGGCCAGGGATTACAATTTCTCAGAGCTCTTTGATGGACAAACAGAAAGGAATGAATGTTTCTGTGGACCAGCTATCTTCTGAAATTTCTAAGGATGGCCATTTGTTGACAAATAGTCCAAGCACTGGGAAAAGGAAGAGGAAAAGGAAACCTTCAAAAGTTTATCAAGAAGTAGCTTCAGTTCCTAGTTCTACAGAAATTGATAGGGTAGAGAGTCCTAGGAATGCAGTTGCTGGTCATGACAAGGATTTGGAAAGAGAACTCGTTGTGCCAGTTGTTCCTGGGAAAGTTGTTCCAGGTGCAATGATTTCTGAACCGGCCTTGATATCTGTTAAGGAAAAGCTCTCTGTTCCTGTGCAAGAAGTGGAGGAAAATGATTCAGTTCATCGTACAGTAGGTAAGTTGCTTGTCTATTCTGGTGTGTGATTTCAAACAAATTTTTATCTTCAGTTTCAATGCCTTGTAAGAAGACAGAATACATGCGGTGTTGATATCAGTGATGATCTCTTTTCTTTTAGATGTTGATATGAGCACCGCTGATGCTGGCAATGCTGAGGGCACAAATGATCCACCTGAAGAAGCTGCTGCATCTGCAATTAAAGGAATGAGAGTTACAGATGATTGTCATGCTATTGAAGCAGAAGGCAATCCTCATGTTGCTGTTCAACAGGGCAATGATCTGAAGGACACAGGGGTTGTGGAACCTGTAAAATCTTCGAAGAAAAAAAAGAAGTCCAAAAAAACTCAGGATCCTGTTTCAGTACCACAGGTCACACTAGGTACGGAGGATCCTTGCACCATTGAAACACAAGGCAATCCTTCTGTTGTTGTCCAAGAGGGCAATGATCTCAGCAAGGACACTGGCGTCACTGAGCATGGGAATGACTTGGTTAATGATTGTCAGAAATTTGGAAGTCATCAGATGGCTAGAGTTGAAGAAGGAAGAGAATTGTCACAAAATAATGATCGTAAGCCAATTGCATCAGCAAAGTGCACTCCTTTTAGTAGGGATGAAATTGACGTCTACTCTAAAGTAGGAGTCACCTCTGATTTATTGGATACAAACAATAATGCAGAACCTGGAAAACCTTCGAAGAAAAGAAAGAAGTCGGCAAAGAGAATTCCTTCTGGTGGAGGAGAAATTGATGTGAACTCTAAAGTAGAAGTAACTTCTAATCTATTGGATACTAATTATCTTAGGGAACCTGGAAAATCTTCGAAGAAAAAAAAGAAGTCCAAAAGAGCTCAGGATCCTATAGCAGTACAGCAAGTAACATCAGGTACAGAACATAAAATATATCCTGTAATTGGCACTTCTTTGACTGGGCAACATGAAGCCCTACATAATGATCATTTGAGTGATAAATCTGGAAATAAAAAAGGCATTCTGTTCCCTAGTGGGGAGAATGAAGAATCAAAAGCAAAAACAGTGGATGCTTCTTCTTTGGCTACTGATAAAGAAACTGATAATGTAATTCGAAATGTATTGGAAGCCTTGCAGGATCTCAGCGAAAATCCAGAAAGAGCAGAAAATAAGGTTGAGAAATCGAGAAAGAAATCTAAGAAAAATCAAAGTTCTAGTACTAAGAGTGTACCAGAATTGCAAAATGAATATGAGAATGTTAGCTTTAATAATGCAAAACTGGCAGCAGATGGTACAAGGGAGTTGGAAATGGATGCTTCGTCTATATTGACGAAGACAAATTTGGCGAAGACAAGTACAGATCATCAATTAAACACATCAAATTGGAAGCCTGGGAATAATGCTGGGGTTGAAGCTGATCCCCTCCATAGGCAACTGAATGTCAAGCCATCCCAAGTCTTGTCATATCAACCAGAAGCCAACAATGAGGAGAGTCCTCTTCAAGTTAGGAACAGTAATTTGCCCCGAAGTGGCTGTACCAATGATGCTAATAATATTCATGCGGAAGTATCGTGTGAAAGTGATAGAACCATCGTCAATGATAATTTTGTTCCTAGCCAAAATCAGCCTGAAGCTGTTGTTTCTGGCATGGTGCTTGGTGACAAGATTAAGACAACAAAAGGACCAGATAATGAGGTAGAGGCTACCAAGGACCAAAATAAGTTTGATGTACGTTCTAGTCATCCCTCACCTGATTTACAGAGTTCAATGAAGTTACATGCGAGCAAAGGGGATGGAGAAAAAGCTCAAGCTATTAACTCTAGCACTGTCAAACCACAAAGTTCATTATCAAAGGGTGAGGGTGATAATCTCAAGCAGCGCCCTAAGACGAAGCTTTCAGAAGTTTCTGGAACTGGAAGAAAAGCTCTACCACCATCAAAGAAGTCTGATAAATCCAATTCAAAAACTAAGGATGCTATGAGGCACAACACTGTCAATGTTTCTGGGATGAATATCCGTTCAAATAAAAACAGAGAAACCGTTGCTGCGTCAAACTCTAGCTTGGAGAGTTTCAAAAGCATAATTCCCCAAAAAGAAAGGGTTAGTAGTCATCTATCACAAGTGGCTGGTAGAAAAAAAATCAGTAATAATGATAATGGGGAAGTTTTGAATAGCTCAGAACGCAAGAAGAGTTTATTAGCTACATCAGGTACAATTTTTAAGGATGATAATGATTGGAGTTCTGGTGATGATGGAGTAGACAATTCAGATGCCAGCACCAAAACTCCCTCTGATAATTCCTTGTCATCCGACTACTCAGACGGAGACAGCAGCGCACCACGACCTGGTAATTAAAAATCTGTGTTTGGTGCATTAGATTGTTACCTGATTGATAGTATCATAATTAAGTTCAACGCCTGATGAATTGCTTTCATTTTTGCATGTCATGTATCTTTAACCATAAGATAAAAAAACAAACATGCCAGGAAAACTTTCACTAATTATTTAATTGTTTTATTATGTCTCTTTTCATCATTGAAAATTTTCCCAACTGTCAATTGCTTTTTTTTTTTTTTTTTCCTTACTGATAGCAATGGCCTAAACTTATAGGAGCTTATTTCTTGTATTTTAATTAAATCTTGTTACAGGATCTAACAGCCCCAAGACAAAGGAACAAAGGAGAAGAAACATCTCAAAATCACAGTAAGTTTAATTTTCCATTGTAAAATCCTTAAGCAGGCCTCTCTTTTTCATGTTTTTGATTTAAAAAACCCTGACAGAAATTGAAGAACATGGTCAATTAAACAAATTAAACCACATGACCATCTATTAAGAAGAGGAAAGTAGAGAAGCATAAGTTTAGAATAATGCTAATCTCCAACGACTAAACTAAATCTGGTCGGTTCTTCCTGGAACAGCTCTAGTTTGAACTTGGATGCTATCCTTAGAAGTTCGAGCAGATACAAGGCAGCCAAGCTAACAGCTTCACAGTCACAACCCCTAGACTTCGACAGCCAACCCGACGAATTTGTTCCAGACAGTCAGCCAAACCAGTAGGCCATAGTCACCTGATCAAGTTTGCTTCTACTGTTTGTTCTTGTTTTTCCTTCAGGAGGTCATGTTCTCTCTTTCACATCGCCTGTGCTATGTTCTGTTCCTAATATTCATCGTTTGGAAAAAAATGGAACTAAATCTAAGCCACGGTTTTTTTTCTTTCTTTTTTAAATCGTCATTTTATCGAAAGCTTTATCACCAATTTTGTTAGTAAATGGGATTGGAATTTTTGTTCAATGGGGAAATCAAAAACATAAATCATAAGTTCTCTTTTTATGCATTTTTTCATCAGTCATTCTATTGTAGACATGATATATATGTTAGCATAAAAACAATATATGATCCTTTTGACTTCATTTTCTTTCCACATGGGAAATCCCATCTTCTGAATTCTTCGGAGTTTCAACTATATACTATACAGATCAAAATTTGTATTTGGGTTATATTGAAAATTAAGACTCGTTTTCTTTGTTTTACCTTATTCTAAAACTTTATGTTAATGCTATGAAATCATTTCTTGTTTAAAAGCAAGGCGTACAAACAAACGAATCATCTTTGTATCTTTGCAGCTAACAAAAAAGTACATAAATGATATTGATTTATGTATCTTTTATTACAAACAAACATGAAATACTTGATTAGAGCATAATCAAGGGTTTTTTGTCTCTTAAACACCTAACAAATTGAGTCTATTTGTGCTTTTGAGCACCCTTTATTCTCACATCTTTACGTTAATTTAACTTGACGTTACTACTCCTCAATGTTAATGATATGTCATTCTCATGCGCGCCAGCTTGCTTTTTCTTTTTATTTTGAACGTCAATATCGCCGATCCCTCCCATTTGTAGTCAATATTCATTTTACTTTACAGTTTCCAAATTAGACAACAATTTTTCTTGTTTTTGGAGTAGTAATTTTAATGTGATCATTACCCTGGCTTATGGTGCTTAATGTGAATTGATGATAAAAAGAATTTATTCCGCTTGATAATATCTCAATTTGAGTCATCCTATTATAATATCTCAATTTGGGTAGTTTTATCATTAATGATATTGTGAAAAAATTTAAAAAGAAAAACTAATGTGATCACAATTATAATCTAGTTGTATCTTATAACTAATCCTCTTAATGATATATAATATTTTATATTTTAAGAAAAAAATTAATAGATTTAATGGTAAGTGGTTTAAAATCGTCTAATATAGTTTGGTTGTAGAAAATCATTGTTATGTTTGATAATAACTCAGTTTCCAATATTTACACAGTGGATGGTACAAGAAAATATAAATGTGATGGTTTTGGACTTTGGATTGCAATTGAAATCTACTTTATTGATTGAACTTCTTAACAAATCTGAAACTCGTAGAAAGTCTTGGATGCCGCTGAAAACCACAAAATACAAACGGTAGCAACAAATATAAAAAAACAACATTAGTTAAAAAAATAAAAATTAACCAAATGAGCCCCCTAATCATTAGTATAATTCTATTAAAAAAATAAATAAATAAAACAGTATAAAAAACAATAACATAAATTATCAATTTATCATTACAAAACAACCCAAAACCATCACGACCGTTGGATCACTTCACATTCTTCTTTCGAAACACAACCTCAGTATCCAACCCGAGCCCGTCAACTTTTCGGACATGGACCACCTCCGACCTCTTGAACAACTTCACTAGTGGCTCAACACTGTACAGATCATTAGCCGAGTACTTATCCGTGCGTCGAGACAGCGCCACGTGTAGCACGCAAACACCTCCGGGCTTCAACGTCCGTTCGATCTCCCCGACGAACCTGTCGGGAAAAAGAGCGTGATCGAAAACGTTGGAGAACTCGAAGTCGAAAGTGTCATTATCGAAGGGCTGGTGATGGAAGTCGCCTTCGACAACCAATGGCGGATAGGGCACGAGGTCGATGCCAACGGAGTCGGAGACACCTACTCGTTTGAGGGCCTCGACTTCTTGGCCGACACGAGCACCTATGCAGAGAGCTTTCGAGTGGTTGAAGAGGAGGTCGTTTTGCTTCAAGTGGTGGAAGAAAATAGAGAAGACATGGATTTTAGGGTCCCACTCACGAGTTGTCCATATTTGTCTGAGTTTAGGGTTGAGGGTTTTGTTGAGTTGGCGTTGGAGGTAGTCGTCGTAGGAGGAGAATCCGGGTCGGATTCTGAGGCCAGGTGGTGGGTGGTTGGTGGGTTGGTCATGGTGGTTGTGGTTGGTGGTGGGTTGGACAGAGTAGAATAAGAGGAGGAGAGGAAGAGAGAAGAAGATAGAGAGAAACGCATAGTTTAAAATGGATCGTTTGAGTTTCATGTTTAACGTTTCATGTCGTGGTTTGCGTGCAACTGATCTTGATCATCGGCGAGATTACAACAACTCTCTCTCTCTCTCTCTCTCTCTCTTTCCAACTCAAATGGACGGAGAGAAAAAGGAATTTGATTTATATGTGAATAAAAAAATATTAGATTATAAAAGGTTTAGAGAGAGAGAGAGAGAGAGAGGGAGTAGGTGAATGAAGTGAAGGAGAAGAGGATAGGAGAGAGACAGCTGGAGCGCAGTGAGGTGGAAGAAGGAATCAAAGTGACGCCTGTTTTTTGGTTTTCCTGAGAGCATCTCCGATGTAAACGTGGATTGTTTTTCACAATCTATTGTCATGTCATCAATATTCAAGAAATTACTTTCTACATGATATTAAATAGTAATTGATAGACAGTAAACTTATAAAATATTCTCCAATATTTCTATTCAAAATTCATATTTTGATGAGGTGTCATTGTTTTTTAATTACAAAACTTACCAAAAAAAAGATAAAAACAAAAGTCAATCAGCTTTTAATAGAAAAACATAAATCAATTAATTTTATTTGCTGAGTTGGCTATCTAACAAACCCTCTGGAAATAGAGGGTCATGTTGACAATGTTGATTTCTTTTTTTGTCACATCAGATTTATAGTGAGTGCAAATAATTGCATTGAAAAATCATATTTTGAGTCCATGTCTATCTATCCTATGTGGACTTCAATTTTTTCACAATCCATTGGGCTATTGGAGATGCTCTTAGCTTGGACGTTGAATTATCATTCATCATCACGTTTTGTTTTGTTTTTTATTTTAAATATATGTATGTGAATGGAAGCGGTGACTCATCGTCTAACTGTTCAAATGAAGTAAATATGTTAGCTACAACCGCACCCCCCTCCTAGTTGTGGGTTCAATGACAGACACACACCACCTTCGTTAATAAAAGATGAGATTTTCATTGGTATGGATTATCTTCCATCCAAATATAAATGACGTCAAACTGTATGGGAGTAGTTTATTTAGATTGTGTCATTAGTATGCTACCAACTTGATCTCAATTATCATTTGGCTTAACTCCAATAGCTCAAAAAAATAATAGTTGACTATATAAAGATATTGAATGGTTTTCATAGGTGTGCAATAAATCATCAATTAATTATAAATAGTTATTAATAATTATGAAATAAGTAAAAATAAATAAATTTAAAACTAAAATGCTGAATTTATTATACAATATATATTAAAAAAAAACATATATATGTATATATATGAGCAATATTATATTATTTAAAAATTTATCTAACTTCATTATTTAAATGATGTAATAAGCGTATATGTAACTATCATATCATCAGTACATCATCCTAAAATTAATATAATAATTACAAATAGGTTTGCTACATCATTTGAATAAAATTTTTGAATCATTTTTTTGAAAACATAGCATTATTATATATATATATTTTTATTTATAATTAATGATTGGGAATTTTTGCAAGTTAAACAAACTATTCCAATGATATTATATCATGCGTATATGGAGAGAGACCGAGATCATAGAAAATTGTTATTGTATGGTAATTAATTATTTAGCTTTGAGCTAAATTGGTTATTTAAATTGTCATAATAATTGTACCATTCATCCAACTATTATACTTTATGAATAATGTTACACTACCTAAAATTTTGTTCAAATTTATTGTTCAAATAATGTAGCAAACCTATATATGTGTATTTTCTACATCATCAAAAAATTAATGTGATAAGTATAAACCAGTTTGTCATGTCATTTATATAAAATTTTTTAAAAATATAGTATTATTTATAGTTTATGTATTATGGGATCCTTCTATTGTAATGATGTTTTTTAAAATCATTAATTACAATCATATATTTTCATAGAATCCAATAACTGTGATGAAACTCATTAAAAAAGAGCTATTGTAATTTATAATTTTGAAATAAAAATTTAAGTATGTTTTTATCCAAGAATTATCCATATAATATATGTAAAAGCATAAATCTCCATTTTTTGTAGGTTATCAAGTGAACTTGTTTTCCTAAACTTAATGCGAAACAAATATACTCTGATGTATATAACTTACTAGTATAATAAATTAATTTATTGGTTTAATTCTGAAAAGCAAATCCATTGTTTAATACAGATTGCGCTGCAAGAAAACACGAAACGTGTGTGCATTTAATATTACGTACAAGTCAAAGCGAAGATCTCTCCAACAAGAAGCAGCTGGGTGGTAAGTCATAAGTGTAAAGGTGGTCCAGTCCTCTCCAGGACGGCAGCCACCGCGCCAGCTTTTAAAAGGAACAGACTTCCTAAAAGAAGCGGAGAAAAGACAGCAGTTGCAAACTCCATAGTTGGTGTTGACTGGTGACCTGTACTTGCTCATTCCACATTCACTGCCACCCATTAATTCATCACATCATATGCATATATATATGATTACTAAAATTCAATTAAAATCTCTCGTCCAAAAATTAAAGATGTTGTCAACCAAGTATCTAACAGTGCACTTACCTATCCCTACGTTATCAAGTTACTTGTTCAAGGAGCATCCCTATAAACAGGGCTGAGGTGTTTAATCCGGTCTTAGCTTAACAGGGTACGTAGGAGGTCATCTAAGTTTGTGAAAAGAATTTTAATCTCACTATATATAATTTTGTACGAATATATATGATAAGTTTTCTCTCAATTTTTGCAAAGTAAATATTCGGACCACACTATTTATAAGGTAGGTAACAAAATTATGCATATATGAAGAGTTTTTTTCCCAATATTGTAGAAAACTAAAGGCTGTGACCCTTGCCCCATAAATTTTTGTTAAAAAATAACATGTGTTTTAGTAATAATTTCGTCTAATGTTTTCTTCATTATGTATCTAACCCCATTAAGTTTTGCATTCCAATGCATAAGAATAATATTACTTATTTATTCTAAATTTTTATTATGAAATGATATATATATATATATAAAAGGTTATTGCAATGATATAACTATATTATAATAGTAATAATATTACTTAATTATTCTAGAGATTGTGATAAGAATTTAATTTTTTATCTTTTTCTACAAAATACTATATTAAACTTAATCAGAAGGCAAATCATCTTTGTTAACCTTATTAATAACAATAGTGATAAATGATAAATTGATATATATATATAATATTTTTAACTTATTTAATTATAGTTATAAAATTATCTTTAACATTTAAAGTGACGTTTTAACTTTCTTAAAGTTTTATCATATTATATTAAGTAACTTATTTTTGAAACTTAAAATTTTGATAAGATAATGAGGGAAATGAGTTTGAACTTTTATATTATTTAATTAAGTTTTGTGGGGGTTATTGTTCATCTCCACATAAAATAATAATAATGATATTATTGATGATTTTTCATTTGTCTGAGAAGAAGCTTTATTGAGTTGTACAAGTCATAATTCAAGTTAAACAGTTTGCCAATTGCACAAGTCCAACAAACTGCCTATCAATTATGCATGACAATAGCAATGTGTGGGGATAGAAAAGACGGCATATTTATCCAATTACGGTCAATCAAAATAGTGTCTTTGTGAGTGTGATTAGATTACGACCTCATGCACAAAATAACAATTAATGTTTAATTAGGTAGGACTGAACTGTGACTTCTACCTTTCAACTTTAGATGCAAGATGTTACCGGAAATTGATGTTATATGATTTCTACCTTTCAACTTTAGAAGCGAGATATTACCAGAGATTGATATTGTGGTAAAGATTTTAAATATCAATGCGATATATGATATTATCCTCATATTATATGAATTTTGGAGGGATTGATACAGATATGAGGAATATCCAATATATTTGGGAGTATCTATATGTATCTTGATATATCCATAAATCATCTCGATATTTTTGAAATATCTTGACATTTTTAAAATAAAAAAATTATGACAGATAAGCAAATTTTTAATTACTGTCCATTACATGAAAAATTTTCATAAATCTAACTCAGATTTGAGGTTTCCTATGAATCATTTCCCTTGATTCTTTGTGAATATTAGCTTCAGAGATCCTCTATGATACTTACCTATTTAGTTACATGCACTGCTTATTTTGTATTTCCCATCTAATATGGTAAATTTCCTAAATGGGTTGGGCTATTGGGTTTTCGATTCTTCATATGTAGACCGACATTTTTAGGCCCACCAGTTGCTGCCCTGGAGTATTACATGAACTTTTACCACTACACCCACAAAACTTGATTGGATAAAATAAACGATCAAATTCATTCCTCTCATCTTCACATAAGCAAATTTTTAATTACTGTCCGTTACATGAAAATTTTTCATAAATCTAACTCAGATTTGAGGTTTCCTATAAATTATTAAAAAAACAAAAGCAGAACACTTTGAAAATTTAAAAACGGTTTGTGATAAAATCCACGAGCTTATTAGATTAAATTACTTATTGACAAATGTTGAATCTATTAAATTGAATCCATTTACGACCATATTAGTTCGACCAAATTAAATTTTACGCCTAAAAGAAATCTAATTGCGTAGTTAAACATAGATCTACTAAAACTATGTCTAGTACGTGGCTGCCTCCTCATCCTTTGAATAAAAATTAAGACAGACGGGTGTTCTAAAGGCAATTTTAACTTGAGCTATTAAGCAGAAACTATACATCAAATTACTTCATAACAACCAACAAGCAATAAATAATTAAGATCCGATAATTAATATAACAATTCCTGAACACATAATTACAATTCAATCAACCCATCAAAAGCAAAATTTGTTCAAATAAAAAAAGTGGTTCATTAACATAAGGTGTGCAATTACAAGTGACAATTATGTTGCATCACACCCCCCCACACCACAAAATCCATATACATATTATATGTTGTATCTCACTCAGACCTCATCCTGTTGATTTGGTTCAAAGCTGGTTGTAGAATGTTATAGAGCACCCAAAGGATGGCTGGAGCCACAACAAAGAGCAGCAGCTGACCCCTGTTGTCACTGGCTGCGTCAGCAATCACAGCTATTTCACTAGCTGATGCATGTGGCGGCATTGCCATGAACCCTGATGCAGCCAACCCACCGAGCCCGAGTCCAATGATCACTCCCTTGGTCTCCCTCATCCGGTTGATCTGGTTGAGTGCTGGTTGGAGGATGTTGAAAAGCACCCAAGCTATGGCTGGTATGATTGGCAGCAAAAGGGCTGTTCCACGGTTGTCTCCTTCTGCTATTTGTGCTATTTGTTGGGCTGCAAGAGCCGGGTCACATGCACTCAAAGTCGAAAATATTGCTCCAGCAATAGCTGTTCCAGCAAGCGAAGATGGCTTCTCAAGTGGGTTTGAGAGGGTCAGCCCTTTTGGGAGGTTTTGCACGGAGAGAAGGGTGGTTGGTTTTGGGGTAGTTGGCTTGTTTTTGGGTGAGTTAAGATTGAGGCACTTGGCATTGAGCACAGCCATTGTAGTCATAGTTGCTGCCATTGACGAGTGAGAAGCTTGATTTTTGCTAGAATGTGAGAGAAGCTGAGGCAGAAATGGACTTGTATGGTTTGGTCCAGATAGCGAAGATTTGATGCCAAGGTTGGCAAATGTAGACCAATAGAGTTTTGGTTTTTAGATTCTTCTCTTATCCGAATAGTGTGATTGGTGGACCTTATATTTCCTACCCCACCCACGCTTTCTTATCACTTCTAGACTATTTGTATAGTTTAGACTTAAAAAAAAAAATCATATTATTTGTAACTATTAGATTTTTCACGTCGTTTACAAGACTTTCAACAAAATCATATGTTATTTAATAATAAAAAAGATTTATTCAATCTGATAATGTCTTAAACATGTTGAATAGAAAATTATAAATAATTTTATACTGCACACATTAATATGTTTATTTTGTTAAAACATAGTCGCATTAGACATAACTATTATTATCACATCGTTTTATAATCGCATTACATATTATACCGATGGTATTTTACGTATTTAAAAATAGCTGCATCTAGTATCTACACATAAGAAATCTCAGTTATTTTTTTTTTTTAAGATAGAAATATCAATTAATTACATATATGAAGAATTATAAATTATAAGTGTGCATGTTATTGATGATCAAAGAAAGGGAATCTGCCTTATAGGCCTTAATTTTTTTATTTTTATTTTTGAATTACAGATCTTTAATTAGTTACTGGGTAGCGACGAAAAGAATTGTAAGAGGCTGAGAGCCCGTTGTTGATGCCACCATTTCCAAGCCCATTAAACAGTCCAATGGCCCATTCTCAAGTGTCGGTCCAGTTCAAGGATGATTTGTTGATCCATCGCATGTTCACATTTCGTGGATTTGGCTCCCCAACACATTTTGTGATAGCAACTTCAACATAGATTGTGATACCGATCTCCTACTATTGGTGATTGTACTAAATACTAATCTTGTTTTCCTATAAAATTTAATTTCAAAACCTCTTATTGCCTTTGTAAGTGCTAACTGAACCGACCGAATCCAAAGTCACTTTCAAAGCAAAATGAAATACAATAATAAAAAACACTTGATTGACAGTAAAAACTAATTTGAAGGCTTTAGATTTTGAATAGGGATTACGAAAGTAAATTAATAAACGCATTCGCGTTCAAAATGGAGAAGTTTTCTATAAATATAGGGATCCAAATGAAATTCTCCATATTTAAATATAAACACAATTTTGTCTTTTCCGGTTTGCGAGAAGACTTTTTCTTTTCTTTCTTGTTTTTTTTGACAAGGATTTGTGAGGAGACCTTTGCACTAAACAATGCAATAAAACTTAATGACACATGTCTTCTCAAAAAAAAAAAAAAAAAAACTTAATAACACATGTGTAGTCTCAATAATTAATTATTATTCTATTCTATTTCAAAATGTTTAATTAATAGTTAATATTCTATAATATAATGTTTAATTAATTACAGTTTTTGTTTATTGTTAGACTAGTTTTATCACACACACAGCTAGGCTTTTCCAATAAAGAGATATTTTATTCCACCATATTACTTGTCCATTTATCAAATAATTTAAATAATTAATTTTCTCTCCAATTTTTTTTTTAATTTTTTTTAAATCCGACAAAAGTGGGGCATCATCTTCACTACCGCAAAAAACCACTGCAACTCCCTGCACTAAAAATCACCAGCTAGGGTTTTGCAAAAACCTCCAAAATCATGGCTGCTTCTCTCGCTCTCCAACCAAACCTAGTCCTCTCGCCGTTCCCACACCGGACCACCACCCAAAACCCTCTTTGTTCTCGGTCCCAATTCGCCCCCAACAAGCCTTTTCTTCGCGGGTCTCTTTCTGTCGTCAAACTTGGGTTGCGACCCGACCCGGAATCTGCAGAGTCTGTAATTAGGGACGTGCTTGGCCGAGCTGAGAGCCTGCTCTACACTATAGCTGATGCTGCCGTGTCTTCTTCTCCCGAGACAGTGACTGCGACCAAACAGAACTCTGATTGGCTCTCTGGTATTACTAACGTAATGGAAACCGTTTTGAAGGTACAGCAATTGTGTTGCTACATTGGATTTTTCGCTTTTTTTTTTATGGTAAAGTTTTGAGCTTTTCGATTTTTGTTAACTGGGTAAGTCTTGTTTTCAGGTTTTGAAAGATGGACTGTCTACTGTACATGTTCCATATGCATATGGGTTTGCTATTATATTGCTCACTGTGCTTGTCAAGGCTGCTACTTTTCCTTTGACTAAGAAACAGGTTTGTTGTATGTTGTGGTGAATTGTTGTGAATGTGGTGACATGTTTTGAGAGTCATTGTGTTGGCTGTGTGTGTGTGTGGTTTGTGTAGTGTCTTTAATGTAGTGATGGAGATTGTTGTGCATAGGTTGAATCTGCAATGGCTATGCGGTCCTTGACGCCACAGATAAAGGCTATTCAGGAAAGATATGCTGGAGATCAGGTCATTTTTTTTTTCCTCATTTTTGTATTTTCATGTATCTTTTTTGATGATTTTCTGAATTTTGTGACTTCTTATTGGGCTGTTTCTATTTGGATGACTGAGTTTGATACTTTGATTTACTTGCAGGAGAAAATTCAACTTGAAACTGCTCGGTTATATAAACTAGCTGGCATAAACCCTCTAGCAGGTAGATACTTGTTACTTGTTGAAGTTCTGCAAAAGCCTGCTGTTGAATTAGGTTCATTTAGATTTTGCATGTTTGAAACATGGTTTTATGCGTTTGTATCTGTGAATATTTCCAGCATATATAGGTGTAATGTGCTTTGTCAAACATCATTAATTCCAAAAGTTGAAGCTTCATGAAGAAGCCCAACATTAGTTTTAAAAAACTTTAACCTACTGCTACATGTTTTTTTCCTTTCCATGTACATAATTAGGCTGCCTTAAATCCATTGTTAATTGACACCACATTTTTTTTCTCTTCCTTGTTTCAGGATGCCTGCCTACGCTTGCTACCATACCGGTATGGATTGGGCTATATAGAGCCCTTTCAAACGTTGCAGATGAGGTAGCTCTTGCGAATTGTGTTTTTTTAGTAGATATAGTCTTTTGTGGCTTTCTCCTTCCCCTCTTCCCTCTTCTTTTGTTTCCTCTTGTCTAATCAGACGTTTTAAATATTAAGGGACTTCTCTCAGAAGGTTTCTTTTGGATTCCCTCCTTAGCTGGTCCAACTACAATTGCTGCTCGACAAAATGGCAGCGGCATCTCTTGGCTTTTTCCTTTTGTGGTAAGTAATCCTATAGTCGTTCTGTAGTGTGAAGGTTTGAATGTATTTTTCATTTGTTTATCAAAATCCAACCATTGTTTACATTTAAAAGCTGAATTCAAAATTCTACAAAAACTTACCAAAAGCGAAACAAAACTCAATTTGTGGGATGCGTCCAGTGGGTGAAAATGAAATAATAGGTTTATATGAATGTTTAAATACAAACAGCTGGACCTGAGAATGTTTAGTATTCATAATCTCCTCATCTGATCAAGTGCTAGTCTTTGTGTTTATATCATTGTTATACAACCGTAATATCTTTTCCGTGGATGTCATGTTGCTCTTTGATTGTCAGGTGTATCAGATTACTATGATCAACCAGATTTATAAATCTTTAATTGCACAGTATTTCTTGTTGCATTGAACACATAGTATAACTGGTTGCAAATTGGGGCAACGAAATTATCATGTTAGTGATATTTCTGGTTCATCCTAAAGAGATATATTATCTGCCATATACTATGCCTGTCTTTTCAGTTCGTTCTTTTCAATTCGTGTTGATTGATGCTTCTTATTATAGATCTATGGTTGCTTACATCTTGGAAGTTACAAGCTAATTCTTATTTTTGGTCTGAACCTTTTTCTTAGGATGGTCATCCACCCCTTGGATGGTCGGCTACCTTGGCATACCTTGTCTTGCCTGTGCTTCTGGTTGTTTCACAGTATATGTCTGTCCAGATCATGCAGTCATCACAGCCACAGGTTGGTTATCTGCCTGCTCTAAGTTAATCTGGTTCCTTGTGATCTTTAGCGTCTCTATTAAATATTGCCAACCATTGAGTTTATCAACAAGATACTTAATTACCTTTGTGCACTATCTTTTTCTGGACAAATGAGAGATAATTCAGAATGCACTTAAATATACTGTATATAGGTGTAGTAATTTGTCTTTTGGGCACGTATTCATCTGTTCACATTTCTTCTTACTTTCAGAGTAATGATCCAAACATGAAGAGTTCCCAAGCGATAACAAAGTTCCTTCCTTTGATGATTGGTTATTTTTCTCTTTCAGTTCCTTCTGGTCTAAGTCTTTATTGGTGAGCAGATTTAAATTCTTTTAGTATTCGAACATATGACATGTAATTTAGAATCGTTTCCTCTGACATTCTGCTTAAGTTTTCTTACATGTTAAGTTTTGTTTTTTATAGGTTCACAAATAACATACTGAGTACAGCCCAGCAAGTATGGCTTCAAAAACTTGGAAATGCAAAAAATCCATTGAGGCAAATCAATGATATAATTAAGGAAAACCAAGTTGTGGTGAAGAAGTCTGTCTCTGAACTAAAATCCGCGGAACTAAAATCCACCAAGGAGGAGGCCCGTCAAGCAGAAAAGTTGACTGCAGAGGGACTACGTCCTGGTGAAAGGTTAATTGTTAATTTTCGCTGTTGTGTTTTTGGTATGTTCCTTGCTGTTTACAACTTTAACCTGTTGATATGTTTCAGATTTAAACAGATAAAGGAGCAAGAGGCAAGAAGAAGACAGCAACGAGAAGAAGAGAAGAGGAAAGCTGCAGAGGCAGCTGCTAGAGGAGGTCAAGTAACAAATGAGGGACACCAGAGAGAAGTGGACGTACTCGAGAGGGAAAATGGTGCTGATACTAACTCAATTTACAATAAGAACGGAAAACCTCAGTCTTTAACCGGTCAAGACACCTCCAATGTTGGAGTTGTTAATGGTGGTCCCTCAAGTCAAGAGTTCAAAGAAGATCCGAATTCAATCTCTGTATTCAGGTTGGAAAACAGTGAAGCTTCTGATAATTCTGAGGTTGATGGGAAGGATCAACAAAAAGCGCTTGAAAATTTACAAAAGGTATATTTGAAAATCTTCCCTGAATGTTCACTTTGGTGCTTGTCCACATTATTTAACAAGCTTTGATCAGAACATGGATGACCATGCACTGCATCATATTAGTTTGCATATGTCTCATTTTGTCTTTTCCTTTGTCATCCCGAGGTTGACACTTGAGTTGCATGTGATAGAGCTTGCCCTGTTGTCCTACCAGATTCTCTGATCTCTTTCCCTTTCATTTTTTGTCTCAATGGTCATTGAAGTAAATCAACTGTCATTCGTTTTTATACCCTTTTTGTGTTTACTAGCACCTCTCGTCAAAACTCCATATTAGACCATTGGAGACGAGTATTGTTATTTTTTATTCTTTAGGCAGTTATGACTTGATTCGAATCAATTTCACCAGACTTTATATTTATATTCCTCTTGTTTTGGGTGGAGGAATGATAATCAATCGGCTACTTTATGTAGGTTGTATATTTATTTGTGTATGCCTGTAATTTGTTTTAGAATTTAGACTGATCTTAATGTGCCTATATTTCGGTTCACGATATTTTAGGAAGCAGTTGAAGCACACTCAACTGCAGCGGCTTCAGATAAAAAAAATCCTGAAGAAGACTCACACCAAGCTGGGAGGGAGTGAAGTGTGATCAAGTCAGAGTGACCAACTCAAGAGCAGTCATGGTGATTATAATTGGTTTTTATAAGTTCGTGAAGCGTACAGGCCTGTTATTTTTCCAGTGAAGTGGTATACAGAAACAAACTCAACACTGCCATCGCCATGATGAGTTAAGTCCACGTTCTGAATGGTTAGATGTTTTGAAATGAGAGGGTCCTGTAATTTTTGACGGAGAAAGGTTTTGATGGATAACAGGGTGTAGATTAATACCGTGGAAATGACTACCAGAGCTGTAAAGATTGGTAGCATCTGCAATGGCTATTTTGTCATTCCATGTATAAGCAAAAAAAATGAATCCATCATCATTTTAATTTCTTTAATTTTTGTAATTGTCACTTATAGGTAGAATAAATTGCACAAACCCTCCTCGAGTTTAGATTTAATTGCAGCTGCGAATCCTTTTGATTAAAGTTGCTCAAATCTCTCTCCTACAATTACTTGACCTGCACACAAATTGATGGTTGACCAAGTCTTTAAATAAATTATCTAAACTGCCCTTAGTTATTTGTTTTCTTGTTAAATATTAGCGTCAAATTTTACTGGTGTTTTTATTCTTTTTTGGGTGTGGGGGGGTTTGCTACCTCTCTATGGACAAGAGTCATGGTAGGCTCAACTCCCATGGCTCCACTTTTAATTATTTTTCTTTTATTTTTAAGAACATTTTATGTCTTTTCTTTTTGTAGAAAATTTTATGAAAAAAATTTATCTTTAATAAAATTTGTTTTCTGTTTTAATTATATTTTATTTTTTTAATATAATTAAATTTATAAATAATTAAATTGAGAAACTAATATAGAAAATAACAAATAACTATGGGCATATTGGGTATTTCGTTCGAAGATTTGATCGATTGTTATTTGGAATGGAAATCAACAACACCAGGGGAGTTTGTGCAATTTCAATCAAAAAGCTTCGTTAACTGCAATTAGACCCAAACTCCAGAGGGGTTGTGCAATTTGCCCTAATAAGTAATAAGGAATCACGGTAGAAACAGTTGTCATCCATTACTTGTGTTCATTCTGTGGTCTTCACCTTCGAGATAGTCATTTCATAAATTGTCCATCTTATGATTGATGCGACATTTTTCTTGCACTTCTTAAGGATTTTTAAATTGAACAATGCTTGCAAATTTGTCTACGGAATCTTTCAAACCGGTGTACATGAATCTATATATAACTCAGAGTGTTTACTACATTCTTTCATTCGGTATTCACTCAAAATGAGTGTAATTACAATCCTTCTTTTGAAATTGACTCTAAAATGAGTGTTGTTATCATATTGGTTAAAGTTTTGTTATACATATTTATCAATATGTATGAGACTAAAAAGGTTTTTTATTCATACGGTGAAAGTAAATATTCGGACATATAATGTTAGATAATAATATAAACAAAGACAAAAGGCTCCTACTATGTTTGGTCGAAATGGTTGGGATGCTTTAAAGGGCATTCTTTTGCCTGAGCTGGAACTGTACATATGACTCACAAAAGGCTTTATTGCTGTGTTTATGTCACTCCCATTGAAGAATACATGCCCAATTATTTGCCTTTAAGTTGCATATTGAAAACCACTTGACATTCTTGAAAGTGTTCACATTCAATTGTACATCCATTCAGTCAGATCTCTCAACATTGAAGTATGTTTTGTGCTTGGTGATCAAGATTAAAAAAGAAAAAGAAAAAAGAAAAACAGGTTCTACAATCAGCTGAGTGTACCCATTATTATCTCTTTTGTAATTTTCTCCATCATAGTTGAACGAATGAACAACACTGTCATTGTTCACTTTATCATGAGATAAATTTCCAACCATAAATCTCCAAAAAAATTTCTCAAATTCATCATAAATCTTGTATGTCTAGCAAAGTTTATGAGATTCAAGAAATCGGTCTCCCAGTCTAAGACATACTTTATCCATTTGATAACCTCTCTATAAGAATTTATAATAAAAATAAGGCCAGGATGCCTTGACGTATACGCAGAAAATTCAGTGCCACAGTAGTTGTTTTGTGGCACGCAAGCTTACCGTGGTTACAAGGTAAGTCATTTCTCTTATTTAATTCCCTTGGTCCCTCACTAATTGGGTCATTAAACACAATCATTTTAAATTAGAAAAAGATGGTTTGTTTGTCAAACTGACATGTTGCTTTATGATAACTGAATTGGCCGGTAAAAACATGGGTTTGAAACACATTTTTTTAAAGAAAAACATTTTAAACAAAATCATTTCTATACAATATTTAGAAGTAGCTAACTCAATCAAGCATTATACACATGACTATTTAAAACTACTTTTGATGTGTCAAAACACTGTCAAACAAATTATAATCTGATGCCTAGCTAGCACTAGCCAGGTAATCATGATTTCTTGATTCATCGTAGACCGAAGAATCCTGGGAATTTTCAAGGAGACACAAACTTGAGACAACCAGCTGCCTTGAGCGTGATCTAGCACCTGAAATCATGCTTGCCCTTTTTTTTTTTTTTCATTTATCTTGTGGCTCTCTCACTTTTATACCAAAATCATGAATTGTCTTCTCCTGGTCTAGTAATTGCAGCTGGTATGCTTATTTAAACAATATCATTACGTGAGTAGCTGCTGCTTAGTAGTTGGTGACACCTCAAATGGGTGCCTTGTTCGCAATCATGCAACAAGCACCATATTATTACCAATCCTATGATTTTCTTTCTTTTTTTTGAAAATCAATCCTACGATTTTCTAGTCTCTTTAATTTCCTCCCTTTTATATGGCTGGCACACATGCTAATTAAGTATGATTTAAGCATAAACCACTTGTTTGTTCCTTAATTTTATTGATCATTTCCAACTTTTATAGAAGTTGACAATTTTGGTTATGAGATTTGTAAGAAACTTTTTCTGTAAAGATGGATTCCAATGAATTTTAAGATGATCAAGATATTTGTAGTTAACTGAGAACATAAATGAGGACGGTAAAGAATGGAGGGTGCTAATAAGTAATAATGCATGCATTGTTACTGCTCTTGATTTTCAGTATCTAACTTTCACATGATATTGTGTTGAAAAAAGAAACAACAACAACAATGAAGTGAAAAAGAGAGCTGAAATTCTGTCTGCAATTAACCAGACCTTAAAACCTTTTTACTGATTCTGTTAGAAAATTGGTTCCCAAATAAAACCACCTCTTAATCATGGATATTAACATTTTCCAATCTTATCTTTATCTGGGTATTTTATTTAACTGTTGCTTTATATAGTTAAGTATACAATATGGATTGATGATGAGTATAGAAAATGAGAAATAATATGTGAAACATGAAACCAAGATTATTTTAAGATCATGACTTGGTGCGCTACGTCTTATTTCAAAACTGTGTTTGTTTATTCAAGTTTTGCAAATAATGGATGTTGAAACTGACCCCATTTTTCATCATCATTGGTAGAATGTTCCAAAATCAAAGCAAAAAGAAATATTAAAGAGCATGGACCAATGATCATGTTACACGTATTGACCTAAATTTCTTCTTTGGGTTAATGCTATGATAATGCTTATTAAAATTGACTGTATATCTACTGAAAAGACATGATAGACAAAAAAATGCATACACCGGACAAAAAAAATACATGATTATATTCTAAAATATGTTATTATAATTTATTATATAAAATTATAACTAAACATATTTTATTACAATTAGTAAATATTATTATAATCAGTAAATCAATAAATGTGATTATATATACTGATTGTAATTTCATACGTTTAGTTGTAATCATATATAATAAATTATAATCATATATTTTACATTGCAATCACATATTTTTTTGGTTAAGTGTATGCTAGAATGTGCTCATATATATAAATATATATAGAGAGAGTTTTTATAATTAGATATATTTGATTTTAAGATGTAAGGACTAACCAATTAAATTTATCAATTGCATTTTCTATTCTAAAACAAATTCTCTCTTCTATTTAATTCAAATGTAATAGATAAATTTGATTGGTTGGCCCTTACTTTTTTAAATCAGGTATACCTGATTATAAAAGTCCTATATATATACACAAAACACATATCTTGATTACCTAGCTTCAATCCATAATTTGTGCTTCATTACTCATATATAATAAAGTTTACGGTGTATATATATATACTGTAAAGTACTGTAAACTTTATTGAGGTTTGGTAATAAAGATATGTGTTTTGCACATCCTCTTTTAGCTAACTCAATTTAATGGTGTTTTAACTCTCATTATGCATATATCATAAGTTTGTATAAAAAGTTTTATTTATATGTATAAAAAGTTATGTTCTCTTATTATGAGAGTAGATATTTTTTTATTATAAAAATAGATTTATTTTATATAAACGGTGATAAATCCTGAAAGGTTATGATGTAAAGAAAAGAAACAAATCAAAAGTTTGTCAAGTGGGTTATTTGTAAGGTATAAAATATTAGGAAAAAATATATATATTATGCTAACTTTTAAGTGTTGCGTATCTTTTTTTAAGAAATTGGAACAGAATATAACCTATTGGAAACAAGTCTTATCTAATAGTATAGTAAGGGGTCGTTTGTTTTTTTATCTGAAAACTGAATAGTGCTGCTGAAGACTGAAGACTAAATAGTGACTGAAACCTGAAATCTAAATGACATGTTTGTTTTTTCTTTCTTTACATTTGAATGTATAGTAATCTTGCTTGTTTTTTAAAGTTAAAATTATCTTAAAACTAGTAATTTGACATTTATATCCTTTACTAGTAGTTGTTATGTAACTTTATTTAATATAATACAAACAATTATAATAAATTATTTAGCAAAAGCTAAAACACTTTTATGCATATATTAAGAATATTTTTATTCATAATTAAAATATAATTAATTATTATAGTAAAGTATTTTAAAAAAAAAATTATATATACATAAATAAATTATTATAGTAAAGTAAATTAAATAAAAATAAATAAGTTGAATTACTATTGTTATATATTTAAATAAAAATAATATTGAAAGAAATATAATTAAAATGAATATGTATGATGTAAAATCAGGTCAAATTTGGAAATATGTTTGTTGAAGTATTAAAATAAATTTTTATAATGTAAAACTAGAACAAACTAGGAAATTTATTATTTTGAGAAGGATAAAATTGGAACAATAAATTTATTAAATCATCAAGTGATTTGATATTCAGTGAAAAATTAAAAAAATGTAGCTTTTTATTTTAAGTGGTTTTGGGGTGGTTTTAAGTGGTTTGACCACTTAAAAAAAAAACAAAAATAACTTAATTAGTCTAATTCAGCACTATTAAGTGTTAAGTGTAAAAAACAAACGACCTATAACATTATTATTATTAACTTCCTGGTAGTTATCTAAGACTTTACTGGTAAGTCACTTGAGAATCCCAGTTAAAAGGGGTTAGGAAACAACATGATTAAGATGCACAGAAAGAGATGATGTGTAAAGCAAGAAAATGTGAATTAAAATGACATTTTGGGTTGACAATGTTGGAATTAAAGCAATGATTTTTCCTTTTGGTATGATAAAATCTAGTTCATATGACTTCTTAAATTACATGCAAAATTTTCTCATTTTTTCAAGAAACTTATTGTCTTTCATTTTTATTTTTTTTAAACAAGCCTTTCAATTAAGTTACTTCAGGGTCATAAAAGGGTTTTTCCTTTTTGTTTTTGTTTTTGTTTTTCAACAAATGACAGCTAATGAAGATTTATGTGTTTCTTAAACAGATGACACCATTCATCAAAAGGTCCACCTCTACCATCCTACTTTCACGAGCAAAGTCTAGTATTTTGTTTTTTTTATTTTAAATTTTTTTAACTATTACAATTAATTTAATTTTTTTTTTAGGAGAACAAGATATGATTCAAAATCACTTATAACATTGAGGGCACAACCATTAAACCAGGCACGTCTTATAAAAATAATATATGTCTTTTATGTTTATTAATAAAAATTATATTAATATACATTAACAATCTAATATCAAATAATTCATTCATATTTATTTTTTTAATATATTAATGCATAATTTTTTATATCTAAAAAAAATAAACATAATTATTTTGTTCTTGAAAATGCCCTTCATGTTTTTCTACTTATAGATACAATTTACTTCATATGGAAGTTTTGATTAATATAAAAAGAGCATCAAAGTTTCTACAAAATAAACATTCAAAGAATATCTAGCTATGTTACTTTATTCTTTCCATTTTCTATTATTCTTTAAAGCTCATTTACCAGACCTTTTCCTCCACTTTCTTTTCTCCCAGCACCTCAAATTGTCAATGCCTTTTAATTCAAGTAGATAATATTTATTTGTTTTAAGCCCCATGTATGCATGTATATTTTTTTAAAAGAAACTTTACTCAAATTTATTGTTTAAATAACATGATAAGCTGATTTATAACTAGCATATTCGCTAGGTCATCCAAATATATGTCTAAATTATACAGTACATGAATTGTAACACTATATTAATTGATAATCCAATAATTCTCACGATTTACGTAGAGTTAACAATTTATATATCATATCGTTTAAGTTTAAATTTGAACAAAATTTTACAAAGTCCTAGCATTACTTCATCATCAATAGATGATCTCATAATCAATTTGTAATATATCTTTTTGATAGAAAAATTGGACGGTGTAACATTATTAATATATTTTCATAACCATTTGAATTTGGAATTAAAATAATAAAAAAAAGATTTAAAAATTTTTTAACTACAAAAATAAAACTAAAGTATACTAACCACTTGAACTATGAGTAAACGTATATCGTTACCATATATTATTAATAAAATAAAAAGTTATGATAATCTTTAAAATTATAATTAATCAAATTCAATTCTATTTTTAAACTATTATAAATTTAAACAGCGAAGATGAAGGCACAACTCAAACTCATATAGTTATTCATTTAGAGAGGCCACTTCGAATAAAATTTTAAATTTCAAGATTATTAACCTACCTTAATATTCCGCTTTATCACATATTCGCTTGTATTTTCTTTCTTGATAATTTTTGTCCAGGATTATTAACCCACCTTTATATCCCATTATATCTCATAGTCACTTGTATTTTCTTTCTTGATATATATATATATATATATATATATATGATCAAGATTTGCTAATACATTCGTACATATATATATATTTCTATAAAGAGAGTTATTTTAGATATTTATATATCTTAATGAAGGGAATATTGCAATGTTTTAAATTCGAATATATGATTACATCAAACAGCACCATGGCCATGTCAAACTACACAAAAGAAAAAAACCAGTGGTTGTGAGTGATGGGTCTACCAATGCATAAATTTTAGGGAAAATGAGGTGCAAATGAAGCAACCCCTTGGGTTCTTTGTGTGGACCATCTCATTCCCAACAGCAACAATTTAGTCCCCTTGCTTCTCACGTCTATATCTTTCCCCTCTCTTTCCTGCAATTTCTACTCCTCCCTTGGATTCTCAATAAAATATGTCAAAACTATCGTATCAAAATTCTTGTGCACAAGATCTCACGTTTTTTTTTTTTATTTTTTTTATTAAAGGAAATATTTAACGTTAAAAATCACTAGAATGTAAACTTTTGGACCAGAGAAATACTATTTAGTTAAAATAATTAACCAAATTATTCACACCGGTTTGTATTAACTTTGCAAGCTTTCAATCTTGAGAGAGGTGTTAAAATATAAAGGAACATTGATAACAGATATAATCTGGTTGGTAACCAAACCTTTTAACAAAAATCAGGTCTCAAATAATCTCTTTAAGTGAAAAAAAAAATATATATATATATATACACACACACATACAAGGGGTAAGTTTGCAAAATGATTCAAATACAAGCTTACAAAAACATTAAACAATTATTATCATTTTCCTTTTTGACGATTGATAAATCATTATTTTATCCCTTGATGATTTAAAAAAATAAAAAAAAAACCTAAAATAGTATTAATTTAAGCAAAAAAATGAGTAAAATAATGTTTCTTTAATCAATACAGGGAAAATGAAGATTTATAACTCAACATTAAAAGAACCTATTTTGTTTTAAATTTTAAATTAATGTTTTAGTATTTTAGAAGATATTCCAGAAACTGTTTTAAATACAAGGCAACAAATTTTGTATCTGTTATTTTCAAAAACAAAGAATCAGATATTTTTATCTGTAAAATCAACTGTGTTTTTTTTTTTTAACATATAAATCAACTGTGTTTCATTGCCAAGCATTTGATAAGAAATATTATGGGCATGAACAGAAACCAATTATGGATTTAGACTTTGGTTTTCTCTTGTTGTGGAAGTGGCTTACACAAAAATTGCTTGAGCTGTGACTCGAAAGAGAGCTAATTGGTTTGGAGTTTCTTAGAAAAGGTTAATGTGGAATTACAAGGGAAAAAAGTTGACCAAAAAAAAAAAAGATAAAAACAAAAATGATCACATGAATCATGCTTTATTCCATTGTCTCTCAAAGATTATTGCATAATAGGAACTAGACTTTAATATAATCATTAAAATATTATTGAAAATTTATCCTTATAAAAATTACTTATTTATTTCACTCATGTTACACTTACTTTATAGTTCAACTTGTGATGTGTCCATGAACTAAATTCTCACGGTACAAGTAGAATTACCTAACATTACTGCATTCTTTTGTATGTGTTTAGTATATTTTAGAAAATAATGAAAAAACTTATTTTTATTTTAAACACCTGCTTTTCACTTACTAAAATTATTTTTCAGAAACTCCCTTTAGTTTGAAATCTCCAGCAACCTCATTTATCAACTTAAATGAAAAAAATAAATTAAATATTTAAAACATTCTACACCAACATTTTCGTCAATTGTTAAAGACAAACCAAATGTATAGGTCAAACAAACCTATAAAATTTGCTTACAAATTTACTTATTAACAACAAACCAAATGTATCCCTCCCACATCAAAATTCAAAAATTTTTAATTCACACTTTCATTATATCATACACATTCTTAACTATAGATTCCCTTAAAATCCTCAAATTCCCTTGATTATTGAGAGAGACAAAATTCATAAATATGATTCATGATTCGATAAAGAACAAATTTTTACAGAATACACTGTCTACTCTCCACTATTAGTTTTAGAGCATCTACAATATTCTCATAAATTATGAAAAAATTATATATCATATAGGATAAATAAATATTGAATTAAAATAAATATCTTCAATGCAATTATCAAATAGTAATGTCAAGTTGAGGTGGCAAAAAAAAAAGTTAGACATTGTCAACATGACTTTATTTTCAAATGGTGTATTAGACAGTTATGCCAATAAATCAAGAATTATTTAATTCTAATTTTTTTAATTTAATTAAAAGTCAAAATAATATGGAAGCATTAAATGAAAATATGAAAACATTAAATGAAAATACGAGATATTAAATGGAAATGTATGAAAGTATTGGACAATAATTTTTTAATTTGATTATTTACCAAATTATATTTATATCATGTAGGAAACAAATCATTTGACATTGATGAGCAAAGATTCTCTATCATCTTTTTTTTTCTTTTGTTAATCTTTTGATAATTTAGTGATATATCAGTATAAAAAATAGTTGATGATCAAGATTATTTCATTTTTTTTCTCTCATACATCACTAAAACTTAAATTATTATAATAAAAAAATTAGCACAAATAAAAGATTGACCAAAAATATTTGCCTGACATTGATGACATAGTATTTTTTTTCAAAGCACAATTCATAAGAGCTTACAAATCCTCTTAACTAGCTTAGACTACCCAAATATATATCCAACTCTTACTCCATATAAAAATTTTAAGTTAAACCCTAAACCTAACCATAGTCTGTGGTCAAGTGATTTAACCATAGTTGAAAACAAAAGCTGACGTGTCAAAATGCTGAGAGTATAAATATTTGCGTTTTGTAACAATTTTGCTCTCATTCACCATCTAAAGGACACCTCATCGCTTTTAAAAACGTATAGATATAGAAGAAGAGAGACTCTCCTCTCTCTGTCTCCATAGAAAAAAAAAAAAAAATCGAAACTTTAAAAAGTTATATGAAAAAAAAAATTCCCTTTTTTTTCCTCTGGAATTCTTGGCAAATACCCTGATCAGCAATCCATTTATTTTTTTGTTTTAAATCAACCCCAGTTCTGATCAGATATATATATACCCAGTTGTGTTGGTCTTCAATTTGGATAAGATATATGTGTTTTTGCTGGTTTTGGTTTGACAGAATTGTGTAATTTCTCTTCAGTTATTGACAGATGCAGATGGGTTTTGAGCAATCATGGGTGTCTCTGACATGTAATTTTCGTTTCCCAGTTTTGATGATGTCTCGATCTGTTGCGATCATTAGTGTAAAGATGAGAGAAAAATGTTGTGTTCTGTTTTTGTGTGTGGCTGTGTGTTGTTGTTTGATTCTCTTGGATTGCGTGATCAAGCTTGCTTGATGATTGAAATGGGTGTTTTAATGATCTGGGTTTGTCTCAAAATTCAATTTTTTATTCTCTGTTGGTTGATTTTGAACGAAAGTGTATATTTGTTAATTATTATATCCCCTGTTTTGGTCTTGAACGGTGGATGTTGCTTTTCTTGTTTTGGTTCGTTTTGATCGGGTCTATTTGACTTTTTTCGATGTGTGTGTGTGCGCGCTATATTGAAGTTACGTGAATACAAGTGTTTTCTTTTGATGTGAGAATTCTTTTCTCTCTTTGTTCCTTTTGGGACTGGAATATCCATCCTCAGAAGAATAGTATTCTTCTCTTCAAAGTTTTCTTCATTTAAATGTCGAATTTTTGTATTCGATTCATATTTTTTATGATATCTGCCAGTTCTGTAATTGTTTTGAGGTTTGGTTTGTCTGTCCCTTTTGGCTTTTCTTTATTTGGATGATCTGAATTGGACAGTTTTTTCTATGACCATGATCAGTTTTGATTGATCAGATCAAAAAGTTTTTGTTAGCTTTATATTATTATACCTGAGTCTTATTTTTTTTGTTAATCTAATTGAGTTTGAGCAACTACACTTTGAACATCATTTTGCGACATGATCAAGTTATGTTTTTTTTTGCCATTTGATCACTTAATGTCTTCTTGTATTAGGAGGTTTTATGGGGTTGTGTTTTGTCTGTAGGTTTGAGACTTGAAGTTTGCTGATCATCACATAATCTAAGGTTAGATATTTTGGTCTAGGATTTTCACTTTGTAGATATAGAATTAGTACTGAGACAAATCAGATTTTATTTTTTAAATGCCGTGTTAGATCATTGGAAAAAGTATTGTAGTGATTTTTGTGGACACTTTTTGTTTTTTTGTTTTTTTAATTCCCAGTCGTTTAGATCTTCTCTTCTGCCAAGTTTGGGCACTGCAAACTTGTGGCAGTGCCCATGGACGCTACAACGAGTGGCACTCCTACTATACAATACCATAACATTCCTGACCAACCAATTACTGCTATTGTTGTTGCCTCGGTACCAACATTTCAAAGAAACCAGCGCCATTGCTTTGGGGACTCCTTGCCGGGAGAATTTCCCTTGGCTGCCAGTCCCTCCATTGTGCTTCATGTCCTCACGGCATGTAATTTGGATCCTCAGGATCTTGCAAAACTAGAGGCAAGTTTGATTTTTTCATTTGAATTTTGACAATGAAGCTGTTTGTAAATTTTAGAATTGATAATGCTGCTGATTTGATTTTCGTATGTGTGTGTTGCAGGCAACATGCTCATTCTTTAGGCAGCCAGCAAACTTTTCCCCTGACTTTTCATTGTCCATATCTGAGCTTGCTGCTCTGGACATGTGCCAAAAGAGAGCTATATTTAAGCCAATGACTGAAGATGAACGCCAAGATTTGAAGCGAAGATGTGGCGGTTCATGGAAACTGGTTCTGAGGTTTTTGCTGGCTGGAGAAGCATGTTGCAGGAGGGAGAAGTCACAGGCAATAGCAGGCCCTGGCCATAGTATTGCTGTGACATCAAACGGAGTAGTTTACTCATTCGGCTCTAATAGCTCTGGACAGCTTGGACATGGCACCACTGAAGAAGAATGGCGGCCTCGACCAATCAGGTTGAGCACTTTCAACCACTCCTTAGACCTGGTATTGTTAATGCAAGAAATGGAAAGAGAATTTTGGGTAGAGAAGTTAATGGAACTCCATTATGTTGCAGATCTCTGCAAGGAATTCGAATCATCCAAGCAGCTGCTGGGGCTGGCCGGACAATGCTGATTAGTGATGCTGGGCAAGTTTATGCTTTTGGGAAGGACTCATTTGGTGAAGCTGAGTACGGTGTCCAAGGAACTAAACTGGTTACTACTCCGCAGCTGGTTGAATCTTTGAAAAACATCTATGTGGTTCAAGCTGCAATTGGAAATTTCTTCACGGCTGTATTATCGAGAGAAGGCAGGGTTTATACCTTTTCTTGGGGCAGTGATGCAAAACTTGGTCATCATACTGAGCCAAATGATGTGGAGCCCCATCCTTTGTTGGGGGCTCTGGAGAACATACCAGTGGTACAAATTGCAGCTGGATACTGCTACCTTCTTGCCCTGGCTTGTCAACCTAGTGGCATGTGAGTTGTTCCATGCTTTTATTTAAACATGTTTTTAGCAAGTTTATTTTGGAGTAGTCTTTAAATTAGGAGATATGTAGTTGATATTATGATGTAATGTTTAAAGCATAAGAATTTTTTGATTTTAATTGATCTGAAATTGCTTTAATTTTGCTAGGCATGTTTTTTAAATTCGTAGTTTCTCAGTAAAACTACCCTTTGCTTATCTCTTCAAATCTTCATGATTCTTGATCAGCATTCTACTTTTTATTTCATCTTACTTCGTTACCATCAATGATTAGACTGTGGTATCGAAGTAATTACTCATACATGTGTCTTCTATTGGAAATACAACAGGTCAGTATACTCTGTTGGATGTGGCTTGGGTGGGAAGCTTGGACATGGTTCAAGAACTGATGAGAAGTACCCGCGACTTATTGAACAGTTTCAGCTTCAGAACCTGCAACCAATGGTGGTTGCTGCTGGTGCCTGGCATGCTGCTGTGGTGGGGCGTGATGGACGTGTTTGCACATGGGGTTGGGGGCGTTACGGGTGCCTTGGTCATGGAAATGAAGAGTGCGAATCAGTTCCCAAGGTCGTTGAAGCATTGAACAAGGTCAAAGCAGTTCATGTTGCTACGGGGGATTACACGACCTTTGTGGTTTCTGATGAGGGTGATGTATATTCATTTGGTTGTGGTGAATCAGCTAGTTTAGGACATAGTGCTGCAGCAGGTGGACAGGTCTGGTTTCACCTTTTTCACTATATCTGTATTTGATTAATCTTGGCTTCATTTGATTCCATGACAGGTGCTGTCCCTAAGTTCTTCATTTATTAATTAATTCTATATTACTATTTGATTCAAGAGTGATAAGATTTAGTGACGGGCTGCACACATTGATGCCATTGTATCTGATGTGCTTACTGACTGTTTGTCCTCTCAAAAAGTGGCCTGTGTGTACCGTGCATGTATTTTAGAGAGAGAGATATAGTTTAAATTACTGATTTGTTTCTTTTATGTCCTGTTGTGCTTCTTGCAGGGAAACAGACATGCAAATGTGTTGAGCCCAGAGTTAGTAACATCATTGAAGCAGGTTAACGAGCGGGTGGTACAGATCAGCCTCACCAATTCCATATACTGGAATGCGCACACTTTTGCACTCACTGAATCGGGGAAGCTATTCGCGTTTGGTGCAGGAGACAAGGGGCAGCTAGGCATAGAACTAGTTAACAATCAAACCGAAAGGGGAAACCCTGAGCGGGTTGAGATCGATCTTAGTTAGCAATATTATAATGGCTTCACCTCCAATATCTTACACCATGCCATTGCTTATTTATCATTCTCACCATTTGCATTTGGTGTTTAGATTTCCTTTGTCTATTTTGTACATAGAAACAAAGAAGAATTGTGAAGATTTAAGTTTAGGTATCAGGGGCCCAAGCAGATGCTTCATTTGCATGGTTGATTGTTAAGAAAGAAATATGGTTAGCACATAGGCAGGCAGGCCTCAGGCTGTTAATAGTTGATACATTTGTTTTAAGGTTCATTTAATATTTATGTTGAATTGCATTCATGAATTTAGTCATTGTTTATTTGTTACCATTGGGTGGTCAATTTTCATTGGTAGATGTGTCATATAGGTGGGGTCCATTATCCACATGGGTAGTCAGTTGTTGGCTGACCAATGACCAACCCATCGGACCTACATTTTCTTAGGATTTATACCCTTCAACTCATAGAAGCTCTGTACTAACATGGTGGGTTTTGTCATTGATGCTAGTTTATTTCCTCTGTTTTGCTTACCAACTCGGGTCTTCTATTCATGATATTTCCCTACCACTGGGACAATAGCAGGAAGGAAAATAGTGCCTTTATAAAGGCCTAAGTTTATAGGATTTAGTAGATTGTTTAATCCATTAATTGGCAAGTTGGATATTGCTTGTTTGAAACACATTTGCTTTACTTTAAGAGTAGCAATATTTGCACTTATCCTACACCCTTGTTTTAGGTACACTACATATTTTTTCTCTTTTTGGGTACACTAATAGTGGGGATGTCGCGACATGAATATGGAATATTATCAAACTCAATAACCATTCTTTGCCATCAAGTGCTTAAATTTTGTTTAAATTTATTGTATGAATAATATGGTAAGTTAATTTTTATATTTTATGTATTTTCAAAACGTCATTCTATAATTAAGATTAAAATCAACTAGAGAATGAATGATAGAAAAAAATAACATTAAATGAATTCAATCATTGGTGTTCTGAGCATCCATAGTATAGTTGTTTACAAATTTGTTATTCACATCATTTGAGTAAATTAGGGCAAGTTGGAGTGTTTAATGTTTTATTTTATTTTATTATTACAATTAGGGATTTGGGTAAATTAGGACAAGTTGGAGAGTTTAGTGCTTATTTTTGTTTCAGCTATTACAATTAAATCGAGATTTTGGAAAAGGTTATGAAGTGAACTCACGGCTCCTAAAGTGTAAGGTTCAACGGACTCACAGCTCGTAAAGTGTAAGGTTCAAGGGCTAGGTCAATCTTATTTTATTGTAAGTGTAATGTTAATATTTTCATTATTTTGTTAAATACTATAATTTAATAAATTCAAAATGATTAAAATATAAACAAATAAGAAGCATGGAGAGTGTGTGAATCCCACTAGATGCCGGAGGAAATCAACCTCCTCTTGTTTTATTTAATTTAATTTTTATTTTAACTTGCTCTTTTATTATTAAATTTAATACTTTTTAACACTTTATTATAATTATTTAACATTGTTAATTTTAAACAATCACAATTTAAACTTTTAATTAATGGACAAATAATATTTTGATAAAACATTATTATACATATGTATTAAAATGCTCAAAATAATGACGATATGTGATTCAATTTTATGCTCTTTACATTTACATTTTAGAGGTTATGAGTTCGTATCTTCTCCTTTTATCTAGGTCTCAAATTTAATGTATATATTCCGAAAAAGCTCAAAATTATATATATATATACATACGTATATATATATGTGTGTGTGTTTGTTACTAATGTAATATAACGAATATTTATACTTATTTTAATTAGTTTTAAAATGGTAGATAAAGAAGGATATTTTAAAATAATTATATACATGCAAGCATGTATGCATACATACATACATACATATATATGTGTATGTGTGTTAATAATGTAATATAACTAATATTTATATTTATTTTAATTCTTTTTAAAATTGTAGTTAAAGAAGAATATCATGATTTTAAAAAAGTTTAGTCATGACATATTTATTTTTTTAAAATGCTATAAAAAAAGTTATAAATCTTCTAATACCTAACGAGATTGATCATTTTTTCGGAATTTATAAATTTACTGTCCTAATTATTATATAATTATTCTCACAATAAAGAAAGAAAATTACTACATAAATTTCATAAAATACGTGTGGTGGACACTATTGTATCACAACTCTTTGGCCTTTGCTTAATAAAACATATATAACAACACATAAAATTCACTGACATCAAGAGAACAAGCAGAGAAAACTAGAGCAACAACATAGGCATAACATGCACAGAGCTAACTACACAGATACGTAGAACCCAAACAAACATCACTGATCTCTTCCAACAAGAACCCCATACTTGATCATCGTCATCATCAACTTTCAATACCTGTAGTGAGGATGCCTGAAAGGTCCTTCTCCTTCAGCAGGGACATGAACGTACTCAGCCTGCTCTGCAGTCAACTTGGCGAGCTTGGCTCCAAGCTTACCAGGTGAAGAGCAGCATCTTTTTCATCCAAATGCTTTGGCAACACATAAACCTTCTTCTCATACTTCCCTAATAATTCGGATCGCACTGTGAATGATGCATCTAACCAATCAGAATTTCCATGCTGTACTGATTTGATTTATGCTTCACGTGAAGTCTGTTCATTTATTGATCACGAATCTCTAAATATAATTAAATTCATACGGAAGCATGCATGCATATGGGAAAATTAAGGAAACAGAAAAAACATGGATAATAACATTTTAGTTGTGCATGTTCAAGTCCTTATATCGTCCACGTTGCAAACCCGGTCCAACATACTGCAAAAATTTTCAACAAAATCCATCACTCATAAAAAGCAACAAAAACAACAAAATATGACCGTGCTCTTAGCGACAGAATCGTTGACATTGATAGCAGGAAATAGCAGACTCCTGTATTTGATAAAGCCTCTTGACACCTGAAGTGGTCTCCTCACAAACCCCAACCATCCTCTCCTTAATCTTTCTATACTTTGTAGGATCAACAGCTAAACCATCTAAATGATCCCGGAAAAAATCTTCAAATCCGCATAGTTAGTCCTCTCCAAGTCCGGTAGCTTCCCGCTCCTCTCGTACTCCTCCTCTGCCGCCACCCCCTGATGAATCAACAATGTCGCCGTCGTCGTCCACCACCAAGTCTGGCCCTCCTGCTCCGCCCCAGTCCAGGGCTTTCTCGGTGCACCACCAGTTCTCGCTCGGAGTCATGCCTTTCCAGGCGAAGACCGACGTAGAGTCACGCGCGATGGCTGCGACGGCGTGATCTTGCGTGGAGAAGATGTTGCAGGAGCACCACCGCACCTCGGCTAGGTCAATCTCGAGACGACCAAAGTCTGCCTGAGACATGTCTTTCACTTTGTACTCTCTTCCTGTCTTTGTTTTCTCAACGCTAAGAGCCATTATCTCTCTCTCTCTAGCGAGTGAAGTACTGAAAAATGCGAGGGCTGAGTGGGGTTTTTATATGGGTTGGAAACTACAAGGCTGTGCTCAATGCAGAGTACATTAAGTGTGTATGTTATTATAATTTTAATTTACAGATTTGGGTGGAATTGATGAATTTTAAAGAATTTATTTAAATTTTGTTGGAATTCTTTGTAATAAAATCAATTACTTTTTTAATATTTATATTTTAATAGATTTCATATAAATTTAAATTACATACACTAAATTTCAATAGATATTTGGATCAAATATATCAAAATTTTTAAAATACTTTCAATTTCAATAAAATTTATATTGAATACACCCATCTATGTATTCGATGAAATCATAAGGATGAATCTCGACCATTGAATTGATGATGTTTGTTTTTAATTCTGATCTTGGTGGTTCTACCTCGAATCACTAGTACGCGTCCATGATGCATGATTTCATGCAAAACCTTTTTGACAGGGATGGTTCGGTAAGGGTGGTAGGCTGTGGAAACTGGAATCAGTAACCAATAGCCGATTGTTTACGGTGCAACAAGTTTTGGCAGAAAAAAAACAACAGTTTTGATTTTGGATTTCACTTGCTTGGTTGGGTGGAGGATGTTTAGACTGCATCAAAATGTATGCGCAACTTTAGTTTTCTGATCTCATATAGTATAAAAATAGATATGATTGATTGAACATATTATAGATTAGATTTTGGCCATGAAGATGATGCATCATTTTCAGTGCGGGTGGGCTGTCCATAACTGAATTGTTTTGGATTTTCTTCTTAATTTGTATCTTTCCTAAAGTAGACATTGCTATTGGAAAAGAGAATCATCCTTTCTTGCTTCAAGTTTTGGTTACGAAATGAGTTCTTTTTCAACTTTTAGACTTTCTTAAATGGGTTATATGTGAATGCAGCACATCATCAATGACTTGTCAGATATTGTTATTTTTCTTCACCTGCCAAAAACGAATAGAAAAAATTAGTAACCACATAATTCACATAATTAATCAGTTTTAATTAATATTATAGATCGGGCTTCCTTTTTTTTTTTTTTTTTTTTTCAAAGGAATTATTGGGCTTTGTCAATATCTCTTGAATACGCACCATGAGTAACCGATATTTGAATAAAAATATTTTCGTTTAAACATGAATAAAAAAAATATAATAGTTATTAGTTAAAAAAAAAAAAAAAAAAACAATTAGTTGTTTGTTATTCCTTAACATATTTATCCGTATAACATTTAATACTGAATGAGTAATTAATACAAACATTCAAAAACGAAAACAGACACATTAAATCAAGTCAATTTAAAATGTCATTAACTGATGGAGTTGGCTTTTTTTTTTTTTTCCTGCTAATAACTGCATGTATCATATGTAATACACTAATATCTCGATCCTCTTTGTGTTTGGTGTCCTTTTCAAATGTAAATACAAGTCGCAGCGAAACTTCTGTTGTGTTGACACGTTACTTCTATTGATGTTATCAACCAGAAAAACTTACTTTGTTAATCGGGATCTTTTGGACTCAGCAAAGAAGAGAGCAATTACTATCACTAGTAAAATAACAAAAAACAAGTTCAAATGGTCGTGAAATGTCGTCAATAAATTGGTAGGTTGTCTTTATTTTCAGAGAAAACTTTGTACTACCAGACTTAAATTATCTTATCGTTTGAAACTTTCTCATGTTTTGATGATGAAATCAATTTCTTACTTGAATTTGATTTGCAGCAGCCAACACGTTTTAACTGTTTGGAGCGAGTAGTGCACGTCATTTTAATTAATTAATTCATTGGCATTTGCTTTTCTATACCACCATTGTTTAGTCATCCTTTCCGTCATTGCGATATATGCCAACAATTGCAAAATATGTAAGCTAACTAGTAGATCACACCTTTATTTTTTTTTTTAATATCATTTTAGATGTCACTCGGACCTAAATCATTATCAAACGAGGACCTTTTAGTATCAAATTATATTGGACGGTAGTAATTAGTTCATTTAGAGAATCCAACATAAAATGTAAATGAATATAGGATGAAATCTACATTGAAAACATAAAAAACAAGGGTTTGTCTCAATATAATTACATATATAATTTCTCAAAAACCCATAAAAATTTATGAAAAATTTAACACATCATATAAAATATATATTTGAGAATAATTTTAGTATTAAACGATTTTAAATAGTTTAATATGTTATTTATTTATTTATTCTTTTAGAAAAATAATTATATTAACTTAAATTTTATTATAATCTAAACTTCAATATTTAAGTAGAGATTTATGGCGTTTTCACTTTTCACAACTGGGCTGCAAAGGTAAAGGGAACTTAATTTCAGTTTGGAAACTTATTTTCATATTTATAATTACAATGTTTATTATCATGGTTGGTTGGGAATCAAATTACATCTCGTATACAAATGATAAATTAAGTTTCTAGAAGGAAAAATTGGTTCCTCTTTCTCACCTAAGGTGTTATATATGTATATATATATATATATATTGCAAATACATTGTTATAATTGTCGGGATCTCTTGACAATGACATTAAAATACAATCCAGACTATAATATTATTTATATTCTACTCCCGAATTAAATGAGAGAAAGCGACACACATTAAAGTGAGAAAATTGTTCTTAGTCTAGAGAAACTTCCATGTAATCTACCCACCCTCATCAGTGGACCAAACTGAAATTGTCCATTTGGTGTGGACAGATACACTTGAACCTAGTCTCGCTTCAATGGGAACTTGGGAAGCACCAGGCATGCTTACAAACCAGACAAGCAACTTTGTGTTTCTCACCTAAGGTTTTAAGTTACCATTTAGTATCTTTTTTCAATAGAATTTAATTTATTTTTATTTTCATTTCTGATTTATGAATGCGTCCTTAAATCAATTTAAATCAACTGCTACTACGTCACTGAATGAGGGTCATGTAGAAACGCCTTCAAATAACAAAATCTCATGTCCGAATACATCATGTCGGACACTTTCGTTTTGATCCAATCTGTCATGGGCTCAACTGATTGGGCTTGCTTGCTTGACACTTGAAATCCAGTCTAAGTCCATAATGTTTCGTTTTCGGGAGACACTTTAGGTCTGAGTACATCATGTAGGCACCTTAGTTGTGATCCAATCTTCCATGGGCTGGGATTGGGGTTTTTTGCTTGGTACTTGAAGTCTGGTCCAAGCCCATAATGTTTCCTAGTCGGGAGACACTAGACTGATACTATACTCAAGTAAAAGGATAATCAAAGAGAAATGAAATTGCTATAAGTGGCAGACCAAAGGACGAACAGAATTGAATTGATCACACCATTTAAATATATTATCTTCAAACTTTATTCTGTTATTCATGTGAGAAATCCAGATGGAATTATATATAATCATAATGCAAAAATTTTAACTTTATTGAAGACCTTTGTTTCATTACCAAAATAATTTGAGATGATCAATAATTAGACAGAAGAAGGAAGAAGGGAAGGAAGATGCTTGATATAATCGATATTGTTAATAATCTAGCACATGATATAATCATTAGGAAGAGTTTATCTATTTTCTTCTTTGTCATTTGCTACATTATTATTATTATATTGACTAAGTACAGAATTAGCTATCTTATGATGGATTATACGACCATTTCTATGCAGCTTTTATTTTAAAATTGTTTTCTAAATATGAGTTTTATCTTAAAATTTATATTTAGTTTTATTGACTTTCATTCTTAGTAAATTTTTGATGGAATTAGTCTTGCTGATTTCAGTTAATTTTTTTTCAGTCATTAAGAATCAAACATTTCTTCTAATAATTTTGTATCGAAATAATGTTTAAAAGATTTTCGGAGAAAATTTTTCTTATGATTTTGTATCAAATTACTGTTAAAAAATTGCAGATATTTTTTTTTTTAAAGGAAAATTGCAGATAATTGTAGCTTCTCGTTTTGTTTTCTGTTTGTAGTGGATTAATGATGCCCTTATCATTATTGTTTGATTTTTGTTTTGTGTGTATATCTGTGGAGGATGATGCATGGTCAACTTTATATCATAAAACATATCGCACGCCCTTGATTTTCTCCTTTATTAAATGAATAATCCCAAAAACTTATTATACTTTATAAAAATATTTATTTTATTATATATGATTTATTTTTATTCAAAATCCATTTTGACATTAATAAAATAATAAAAAATGTTAATTTTACCTATGACTAAGTCATTATAAATATATAACCATCAGAAATATTATCATCATTTTACACGTCTCTAAAGGTATTTTGAGTGTTTTTATTAATATCATGAAAGATTTTTAATAAAAATGAAATGATATGTGGAAAAATAATATTTTTATAAATTACAATGATTTTTTTTTTATTATCCCTTTATTAAATTGAAAAGAAGATTTTATATTTATAATATCATCACCTTAGTTATATACTTGTTTAATAAATATATATATAATTTAATTCTTATGAAAACGACATAAACGGATTTCGACTATTTATTTAATTGGTGAACTTTAAAGAATTAACAAATAGTCTGTAAAGTACAATTAAAATTATAATATTTTGGTGAAGAAATAGAGATAAGAGATGAGGTGATAGAGAAGTGGCTGGAGGAAGAGTCAGTATCATTTGTTAAAGCAAAAGCACATGGTTTGCTCATATCTACCATAAGTGATGTTTTTTTACCTCATCTAAATCATGTTCCTGACATACAAAAGTCTGCAAACCTCATCATCCATTCTGAGAACTGTTGATTGCTTGCCTCTTCTAGCTCCTTGTTAGACTTATAGGCCAATTGCCCAAATGAGCATTTGTTGCACGTAAAAAAAGAAAAAGAAAAAAAAAGAAAAAAAGGTTCGCATCTTAAATCCATGCGCCCCCACAAAGTTGCAATATTGTAGCCAATAACGTCACGTATGCTTTTATTTTAACTTGATTCGAAATCTTGATAAGGACAGTTAAAAAAAAAAAAAAATCATGATAAAGAAATGAAATAAATAGTGTTGCGGCGTTCCCTATTTCCCACAAATAGTGGCGACATGAACCCACCGCAAATAATAGTTGAGGTCAAACTGGTTGAGTTGATGAACGGCTGACAATTCTCAGATGAGGGAATTGGTGGGTCCAGGTGGAGGGAACAACGGTCACATGGGAGAACGTGCAATCCAAACATAAAATAAAAAGAATACACGTCAGCAATTAAAGCGTAAGTACGTTCCTCCCCATGTGACCTTCTCATTCTTAAAGCCTCATCCTCTGCCCACCTGAGTACCATAAACTACCATCGATAAATACTATTTTTTGTTTTTCAAAAAAAGAAAAAACCATTTTTTGTTTTTCAAAAAACAGACAAAATGCTTTCAAAAAAAAAAAACAGACAAAATCATTATTATTTAATATTTTTATTTTTAGAAGCTCCACGTCGATATTTCGTTTGCCTGCAAGTTCCCGCGCGATTTTGCTGTTATATAGCTTGTGATCTATCAGTTTTATTATTTTAAATAAAAATAAATAAATTTGCGACTTGGAGGTGGGATTCTATTCTTTAAATTCAATTTGAAATATTTATATATATATATATATATATATATTATAATCAATGTGTCTATAACCACCATGCAAATATATAAAATATCATACAAAATTTGTTGTCAATGAAAATCTTTCGTTGATTTATGAAGATTCTTTGACTATATAGTTTTCAAAACGCTTTAGATGAGTTCATACACATACAATTTACTCATAGTTCATAACTTGAGACAAATTTAAATTCACATACTTATGGTAGTTCGTGTAAATCAAACTCATATTATATATATAGAGATCTATGTTATTATGATCATTGATAGGCAAGGTAGGTGATGACTGATGCCGATGAGGATGTCTTTTAGATGGTTTGGAGATATGAGTAGGACATACATGTTATGGACATGTGCAAAAGCAATTATTGTAGGGATGAGCAGCTACCACCAAGAAAATTGTTCCGGTCCAAAATCTACAACAAATTGAGTAAACACTTCCCAAATTTGAATATCAACAAGCTTCAACTACATTTTGTCAGGTCTACCATTTTGCATTCACGTGACAGACTGCAATTTTTAAGCTTTAATTTTATGAAGTCTAATTGTCTTTTTTCGCAAATTAAAGTAAGGCAAAATTCCATTACTGTTAAACAAATGATGAGCAAACCAAGAGAATCTATAATTTTCCAAGCTAATCTTGTATTAAAAAAATAAGATACCTAAGTAATTAAATTGATTGAAGCTACACATTTGATGCAAGAATATTAGACTATTTCGACCTCCAAATTGAATTAATGTTGCAAAAGTTTTGATGGAGAAAGAAAAGAAGGGTCTTCAAATTCAACACGACCGACACATAAGACAATATGTCGCTCATAATTAGAAGTGTCGGTGAGTATAGTTTGGTCATTATTAGTTTGGACATAAGACACAAGAAAATTCATAGTCTGTTTATTAAATATAAAACTACGAATTTCTTTTGTATAAAGTAACATATTCACATGCGGACTCTCTGCTTTGAAATCCCAAAATCTTATTCAAGATCTTGAAAAATTAATTAAATTCACCAAAAGATTTAGTGGCCAATAATAAAAAGAATTAAATATAGATAATATCACAAATTATATTTTATATCTCAACTTATGATGTGTCTAATGATGATTAAATACTTACAATAATTATGTTTTTCACATATAAAATGTATTAATTCATCACTTACTACATTATCCATTAAGATCAAATTGAGATTAAAAAAAAAAAAATTGGATGTCTAGTATTACTAAGACTCCTCTATATTAAATATTAATTGGCACATTCTTTCAAATTAATTAATTTTTTTTCTTTAAAAAAAAAAAGGCTCCTTCAAATTTTTAACCTGTGTTACAATAAGTTTTTATAGATTTTGAAGCCACTGAATTGTAGGAAAATTTTATAAGATACTGATATCTATACTCTATAGTTATAAGTTGTGAGAACTTTTGTAATCAGAACGTTCTAACTTTAAAAAGTAAAGACCAATTAATCAAATTTATCCATTCCATTTGAATTAAATAGGAGGAAGAATTTGTTTTAAGAGAGAGAATACAATGGATGAATTTGATTGGTTGATCCTTACTTTTTAAAATTAGGGCATCCTGATTATAGAGGCACTAATAAGTTGTAGCTAGAATTAATTGACTTGCTGAAAGTATACTAGTGGTACCACCTAAATTTTAATGGAATTGCCTTGATCTAATCTCCAACCACATGATCATCGATAAAAATCGATATGGCTGATTTGGTTTTTTGGAGAAGAGAAAGAGAGATCAGAGGGCTTGCTAACGGCCTAAACTACCAATGGTGGGACCATTTAATCAAGAGACGATGGAACAGCATGGGACCCAATAGCCCAATTAATTGATTAAATTAAATGAAGCCCACGATCTTTTATCACCAGTACTTTTATAATTAGGTATATCTTATTTTAAAAAATAAGGACCAATTAATTAAATTCATCTATTGCATTCTCTTTTCTAAAACAAATTCTCTCTTCTAATTAATTCAAATAAGGATGAATTTAATTGATTAATACTTATATTTTAAAATCAGATAGATCTGATTATAAAAACACTCCTTTTATCACTTCTATATAAACTCTCAATCTTCTCAACATTTTTTTCTCGTATCCAATTCCCACCCACACATTTCTCTCCAAAGCATTCAAATGAGAGAAATGGCAATTCCTCTCTCTCTTCTCTTGTGTTTGCTAGCTCCAACTTTCATTTCCTCCTCTCCTGTACAAGATCCTGAATTAGTAGCAAATGAAGTACTCAAGTATGATACTACATATATTTTTTTGTCCATGAAGTGAACTTGCTAGTTACTATAATGTTATTAATTTGTCACATTTTTTTCTAATGTTTTACGTGTGACAGGAGCATAAACGCCTCTAGGAGGAACTTGGGATTTCTCTCCTGTGGAACCGGAAATCCAATCGACGATTGCTGGCGGTGTGACCCCGATTGGGAGAAGAACCGGCAACGGCTAGCCGATTGCGCGATCGGGTTCGGGAAGCATGCTATTGGTGGTAGGGATGGTGAGATATATGTTGTTACGGACCCCGGGGACGATGACCCTGTGAACCCTAAACCAGGCACGTTAAGGCATGCTGTGATCCAAAATGAGCCACTTTGGATCATATTTGGTCGTGACATGGTGATCAGATTGAAGGAAGAGTTGATCATGAACTCGTTCAAGACAATCGACGGTCGAGGAGCTAGCGTGCACATCGCTGGCGGTCCATGCATTACCATACAGTACGTGACCAACATTATCATTCATGGCTTAAACATACACGATTGCAAGCAAGGAGGAAATGCTTATGTGAGGGACTCCCCAGAGCACTACGGGTGGAGAACAACATCGGACGGTGACGGGGTGTCCATCTTTGGAGGAAGCCACGTGTGGGTGGATCATTGCTCTTTATCTAATTGCAATGATGGGTTGGTTGATGCCATTCATGGATCAACGGCCATAACAATTTCTAATAATTATATGACCCACCATAACAAGGTCATGCTTTTGGGTCACAGTGATAGCTATACACAAGACAAGAACATGCAAGTCACTATTGCCTTCAATCATTTTGGAGAAGGGCTTGTTCAAAGAATGCCAAGGTAAAACTAAATATTAAAAATAAAACTAATCACAATTTTTTTTTTTTTTTTTGTAATTATTTTCAAATGGGTTTGATTTGAAATTAATGTCGGTTTTTGCTCTATATAAAATGCTTGCAGATGCAGACATGGATATTTTCATGTAGTGAACAATGATTACACACATTGGGAAATGTATGCACTCGGTGGAAGTGCTTCTCCTACAATCAATAGCCAAGGAAACAGATATCTAGCTCCAAATGATATATTCAACAAGGAGGTTAGTTTACAAATCAAATTTCTCATCAAACCATCTAATGCAAGAAAGTAGTGCTAATAGTCAATTTTTAATGCAAACTTAATTTAGGTGACCAAACATGAAGATGCACCGCAGAGTGAATGGAAGAACTGGAATTGGAGGTCTGAAGGAGATTTGATGTTAAACGGTGCGTTTTTTACACGGTCGGGCGCCGGAGCATCTTCTAGCTATGCCAAGGCATCAAGCTTGGGGGCTAGACCATCTACGCTAGTGACTTCAATCACATCAGGAGCTGGTGCACTCAGCTGCCGCAAGGGCAAGAGTTGCTAGTAATTTGTATCTCACCGAACTAAACTGGGGAAATAGTAAAGTTAAGTGAAATATATATTTATATGTATAATTAAAGAAGAAAGAATAAGATCAATTGTAATTACAAGGAATATGTTAGGATTTATATAATTCTTGTAAATTAGTGTTGTTTTATCTTTCCTTTTTTTTTTTTTGTTTTAATTTAAGTGTACAGTATATACTATATAAGATTGGCCTGTTTCAGTAAAAAACCCACCATGCACCATTTTTTGATTTGATCAAAAGCTATAATGGGGATGGGTTGATAAATTGAATTGAATGATGCGTTTTACATCAAATTCTATGTCTCTTTGTTTATTTATTAGGTCCCGCTTTTGGGATCTCCTCACATGGTGGTTGGTAATTTGTAGTTGAAACAAAGATGCCTCTTGCTACTTCCATATAAATTTGCTTACATCAAAACTCTTACCTCACTTTATGATAAAGAAATGTGAAATGGAAAATTCTGGAACTTATTACAACTACATGTTCGTTTGTTTAACAAAGTTGGTCCAGCAATAAGGGCTGGACCTTGTAAGGGTTAATTCTATCTTCTACCCATATTATCTTTGTTATACATCATATATAATTCAAAGACAACTTAATTGTCAATTCTAAAAGCTATCTGTCTCTGACAGCTCCATTTGCCATAAATGACACTGCCTAAAGTGTGTACTGTGGCACCATCCAATCCATTAAATGGTCGGTAGGAAGAGATGGAGAACTTTCTTTTTCGTTGTTTGTTTTTTCTTTCTTTCTATTGCTTGGAGAATAAACGCAAGCTTCTCATTTATTCATTTGAGCTTTTGTTAATATGGGTCCCTACTCTATAATTACGTTGATTAGTAAATACAAAATGAATAAAAAATTATGTTAATACTTTTGGAATTACTAAAATTCATGCATTTATGTATTGAAGAGTAAACATATCTTTTTATGTTTTGTTTTTCATTATTAACTCTAATGATCCATTAATTTGTTGGTCTTAATCTTCAAGTGCTAAAAGAATATTCTTCTATTGTATATAGAATGTAATTTAAAATACCTGATTCAAGAATAGAGAGAAATGATGAGATTGAAGAGTAATTTACGTGTTTTTTTTTTTTTTTTTTTTAAAAAAAGTGATTTATATGTTAAAGCCCTGAAGGGTTATATTTTAATAGGTTTATAAAAAAATTAATTATCTTAAGAAAATTTAAAGCCTAAAGTCAAATAAATGATCATTTTTAACTTTTTTTTTTGGTCATTTGAATGCCGAAAAAGGTTTTACAAACCTTCTCTTATGTCCGAAAAGACTTTTTAAGAAAGTAAATATGAAATGTTTGAGTGTTTGTAAATATGAAATGTTTAAGTGTCCAAATTTTAAAAAATCTAAATACATTGAATGTAAAATTGAACATTGAATTTTGTGTAGAGATGAATTTTACATAACACACAAGCTTAACACAAATCTACCCAGTTTATCACAAATTTCCTGAATTTTGTAATGTTAGAAATTTTCTAAAATATGCAGGTGTACACACAGAATACATAGGTAGCTTACTCCACCTCTTTGCATATCATCCATAAATTTCATAAATCTAACAATTTTTGTTTTAACATCTTCTATTGCTGTTTTCATGGATCCCCATTTCAAGATCAACCCATCGACAATTAGCTCACATCAGCCAAACCTGACAGGACCAATCGACCATACTGTAACTGCCTGTATTATTATCAGGCGACACCAAATATTATACATACCCAGAGACATGTAATTGACTCGAGCGGGTCATGGGTTCAATGAGGGACTAGCTGCCAGAATAAACAAAACAAGACAATCCATTTAAACCACATGACCTTCAAGTACAGGAAAGAGCCTACTACTCCCACTTGTGTAAAACTGAGCCCCAAATGGAGGGCAGAGACACAAAAATTAGTGCTTAGGACATGAACCATAGAACCACATTGTATTATTTAATGGATATAAGGGACCGTCAATCTTTCTCGTTTGCTACTCTGTACCATCCAGCACAATCCCAATACTAACAGCTGCATTCTCCATTATTTTCAGCCAAAGTTTCGTTCTGGTCCACACAACTTTCAGCCATCCACATTCTAAAAACCCTTTAATGGGTATACATTGAATAATGATTTTAATTTGTTGACGCCCAAATACTCTCATTTTGGAGCACTTTTCACAAAATTTTCACACAAAATGGTGAATCTCCAAAAGAAGCAAACAGAATCATGAATCCTCGTTAACCACAGAAATATTCATAGTGCAGATCCAACTAAAACAAATCCAAAATTTATAACGACAAAAAATTCCCATCGAGTGAACAATTGATCAAGTAACTCAGAATGCCACACCAAGCTAAACCAAAATACAATACAGTGAGACTCATTCTCCGTCTTCATGTTAATGTCAGTAATCAGAAGGGGAGATGACATCATCAATTTTCAAAATCATCTTGACGACTTGTGTTGCAAGAAGGATCTGCTGCTGCTTCCCGATTAAAGTCTCGAAGACATTTTGCTCACGCATGTCATTTGTGCCAACATCATTGCAATCTATTCCACAATATGCATTGTTCTCCTGCAGATCATAAAAATAAATTTTGAAAATCAATACCGTTATATACCAGAGGGATTACACAGCAAAAACCATTCAAGCAATAGGCTAGGCTGCTATTGGTCATTAATCATTACAATCCTATTACCTTGATTTGCTGAGATTTCACAGCAGACAGTGTCTCAATAGGTTGGAGACCACTGTTTTCTGCAAGTGCCATAGGGACACAGTCCAAAGCATCTGCAAATGCCCTGATAGCATACTGTAGATAAAAAGGCAACCATGTGTCATCAGATGCAAAAGAAATACTGACAAAGATTTGTTAAAGAGATAAACAAATAAAGATATCTTATTACCTGCTCAACTCCAGGCGTATTTATCTGCAGCCGCCTCTACAGCAATTGAGCAAGATATCTCAGCCGAACCCCCACCATACACAATAGAGTTGTTGCGAATCAGATTTCTAGCGACACACAATGCATCATGTATGCTGCGCTTGGTCTCCTCAATCATCATCTTGTTACCTAATGCATCATCAAACACCATAACATGTAGTGAGATCATCTAAATACCTTCAGGACCCTTCTCGGGATCTTTTTTCGACATCCCCATTCCCGATAAGCCTCTTATATTTCATCTTTTTTCTCACCCATACTAAAAGTTCTATGGGGCTAGTATTGAACAGTGTGAAGCGCAAATGCAAACTCCTTTAGTGTTGCTGCATTATAATAGACATAATATAGCTGGCCAGTTTTACTTCAATCGAGAATGAATATTTGTTATTAAACTAGCTACCATTAAGCATGCGGCATAAATCATTACTAACAAAGAAGAAAATCAACTACATGGTCAATGTCAAATGCCAAGGTGCAGTCGCCATTGTCAAGATGCTATCCTGGCATAACTCTTACATTAAAATTATTTTAAGCTAGGTAATACCTTTTTTTTAGAGCCTTAGCAAGCAACAGCATTTAATTAGAATTCATCAGCAAAAAGCGTTTACTGTTTACACCATAGTGAGGTGAATGAAGCTACAAAATTAAAGTCAACTAAACATCAACAGTCATAGACACATATCTACAATTAAGTCAACAACTAATGATTTCCACAAGAAACTATGTGGTTAAATGTGTACAAATAACTTAATGCACTACTGATGTTAACAGAAATAGAAACAGGGAAACATAATTCTACCTCCACGAATAAATATTGTTACAGCCCTTGAATTTGCACAGTGCTCAATGTACAGCATTCGATCTTTTGTTGTACCAAACGACTTTTCTCGCACCAAACCAGCCTAAAACAATGTTATAAAAAAAAAAAAATCAATATTTCTTGTACTTTATAAGTGAAATGAGAAGATATATCATAATTCTTGATCACGTTTCTTCATGGAAGAGTATGAGAAATCTTTCCCAAACTTTCAGGTACATGGCAAGTTCTAGAAATCTATTCTAAATAAAATCTTTCCATATGAAGATGTCGCCATGGTTCAACTTCTAACCCTTCTTAGGTCTATCAAACAGATTCAAGACAGAAAAAGGATGAAAAAAAAAATGTCGTAACATAAAATGTCATGCCGAACAAAAGAGAGACAACGTAGGAGTACCTTTCCCAGCTTCTCTGGTGTTAATTCTTGAAACCGTGGAACAATTCTTCCACCTACAATATACACATACCGTCACATTGCTAATACTAATGTACACACATGGTAGCAGCAATAATTGTGGCTGGAACAACAATTAAGTGTGAGAAGCAAATAAACACAAACCTGTGGCTATTGCTATCAACTCCAGCTCTACACCACCAACCCAACGGACAGCAGGCAAATTCCTGTTCATCAATAAGTGATTTGCCTCATCATCGAAACCCCACTGACAGATTACCAAGGTAGCACCAACATCCTGCAACGCAATTAAACAACATATTAAGACAATAAACCAGTCTCACAATTGCCCTAATCGCAATTGTTTAAAATGAAAAAACTTTTTTCCCGCCAAATGATGCAACCAACTTCATAATCAGCAACCTAAGTAAGATAAAAATATAGAACACCATTTTGAAATTCCAAAGAGAAAAAATATCACAATATACAACCATCAGATAATAGGTGGATGCTTAACATTTAGTAAAGTTTAACAACGCAGTCAAAAAATGTTGACAAACGTTACCTAAAAATGCTAAAGGTTAAGCCTACCTTGCACTTCTGAACCATGTCATCAAAATATTTCTGCTCTTGCAGACGTAAAGTTTGGAACTTTTCCACAGTATCAATGTCCACCTTATGTTTAGTCTTTGGCTTAGGTGGCTCAAAGGGGCAGGTCAAGATAGCAATTTTTGCATCTTCAATTTGTTTTGGCATCTGGGGATGGCTCATTTCCTTATCAACAGTAATTCCGTATATTAGCTCAGTATCCTCCAGCTTTCCCCCTACTTTTCCCTCAACTTTAATCAAATCTAAATTAACATCCTTCCTCTCTAAATCTGCCACAGCCAGAACCGCTTTGACAGCAATCTCAGCCAAACTGTGCTTGCAACGATTAACACTGCAAAACAGAATTTTAAAAAAAAAAAAAAAATCAATATTAGTAAATACATAACATAAATATGTACCTACGCTGCAAAAAGCAAATAAATGTACATATGTACAAAACATGGAATAAGCACTATTATCAATCATGAATCTCTTCTCTTCATTGCATGCCAATCTTGCACGCAAGCCACGATTTGCTTTCAACCAAAACTAAAGACTTTGCAGAAAGCCCCGACACAGGATTAAATATATTTCATATCAAATTGATGGTATTACAACAAAAAGATTACACAAAAAAAGAAAGGCACATAACATCCACAAAATCATACTACACAGATAAATAAGGTGAGGAGCAATCTTACATCTTCGAGTTCAAAGTAGTCATACAAGTTTGAACCAAAGGCTCTATATTATTCAACCCGAACTCAAACTTATGTGCTATATGGTCTAAATGTTCAACCGCTATTCTAGAAGCCATTTCGTAGCCCTCAGCAATCCTAATAGGATGAATCCCACGTTCCAATAGATGCTCAGCCTGCTCCAAAAGTGCCCCCGCCATAACAACAACACCAGTGGTGCCATCACCAATTTCATAATCCTGGCTCCGTGACAACTCCACCATCAGCTTAGCAATTTGGTTGTCCACATCCATCTGTTCAAGGATCGTGGCACCATCATTCGCTGAAACCACACACATATAACCCAAGTAAGCAAACCACATAACCTAATAAGCCAAAATTACACACACAACCTAAACGCTGACATAACCACCATTCAATACTAGACCGTCATACAGCAGCTAAAATATCACAAAAATGTAACTTTCAGACTAGTCCAAGATCTCGATTTTAACCTAAAGCTTTAAAAACAACTTCAAAAAGCGAGTAAAGCTCAGATCCAGAGAAACCCTAACAAAAAGGAACAATAAAATGAGAAAAGCGAGAGAGAGACTTATGGTGACGTCGCCGTCGGGGCTCTGGAGCATCTTGTCCATGCCTTTCGGGCCGAGGGAGGTGCGGAGGATGCGAGCGACGGCTTTGCCAGCGGAAATGTTGGCTTTTTGAGCATCGAGTCCCCGCAATCTGGACTTCTCGTCTTGCTGTTTTATCAGTATAAAAGGACGACCAAACTCGTCGAAAGCTAGCGCCATTTCGTCTTCCCGCAGTCGCAAGTCACAATTGCATCACCCGTCTCGTCGTCCTCGCTGTGTTTTCGAGTTTCGTGGAGAAGAGTGTAGAACTGTCGAAGCTTTTGAGTGAGTAGACTGTTGTATACAGCGAGTGGACGCTGTGCTTAGGGTTTTTGATTCAAAGCCCTAACTCAGTGGTTGATCGTTATTATAATCCCATTTTATGGCCCTTTCCTTTTACTCGCTCGGGGCCCGGCCTCTTTTATGTTTCGTGCTTCAAGATAAAACTTCTCAAAGCAATGGGCCTCTTATTTTTGTCGCTCGTGGCCGGCCTGTTATAGACTTTACAGATGTTTAAATGTACGTATAGGCCTGGTCTGATAATAGTACTTTGCAATAGCATATTATCTGCTTTTTTAAAGTACTATACATTAATAATATTGATTCTAGATTTGTTAAATTTCAAATCATATATACAATTAAATGTAAACTGATTTTCATATCATGCGCACTAATTACACTAATTATCTTAGTGGGTACATCTCTGTGCCCATTCCATCTAACAAAAAAGAAGCTACAAACTAATTCCACGTACTACATAACATTTTTTACGAAATAGATTATCTAATTACAAGTAATTGTTCCATTTGAATTCCCTTATCATACGCATTTTCAGTTTCTAATACACCAAAGCTCTTTCCACGTTTCACACATAACCGTAGAAGTAGCATATGTAACTAGTCAAACTAAAGCACACCGTGAATTTCATGCACCAAAATAGATGAACCTTGACCAGTCGATGGTTGTCCAAAGTGTGTGGGAACAAACTTAAACACCACCACAAACCCATCTACGTTCCACATGCATGCAAACCCCGCCAACACTACAAATACGTCCCTTCGCTCTCTTCATTTTTATCCGTCATTTTTGTTTCAGGTCTGCAGTGTTCTCTTCACTATATAGAGAATTCTGCATACCAATTCAATTAAAAAAAAAAAAAATGGCTCGCCAAGTGATTGTTCTTGCTCTTATCTTCGTAGCCATTGTTGGGCTGGCTTCAGCAGAACAGGCACCCACAGCTGCACCCACTAACTCTCCAAAGGCTGCAGCACCCAAGGCTTCAAAGGACACCACACCAGCACCATCCAAGGACACCGCAACTCCTCCCTCCGCTGCTGATGCTCCTGAGGCTGAGGGACCAGCTGATGCTTCACCACCCAAGCCTGATGTTGCTGTTGCTGGACCTGTTGGTGAGGAGAGCCAGCCAGCTGATGCACCCGCCTCCCCAAGTGACAGCGGTGCCGCTGCCCTTCAGGTCTCCGCGGCCGCCGCCGCTGCCGCAGCTGTAGCTGGTTTCTTCTTTTAAGCTGACAACAGCTTTTTGTATTTTGTGATATTTCTGTTGAGTTTAAATGGATATTAATGACGGAAAATAAAAGAAAAAACAATTGTTTTGATTTTTGGACATGCTTTTGTTCATTAATAGAGATTGAATATTCTGTCCAATGTTTTAACAGTTTGAATTTGGTTTGTTCATTAATAGAGATGGAAGATTGTGTCCAATTAATGTTTTAACAGTTTTAATAAATTTGGTCATAATTTATTTGATCTCTCTAGTTATATAGAGAATTTGCCATTTAAATTTCTCATAATTTTGCTCCTTATTCTTTTTTTTTTAGTTGGGTATTAAACGATATAATAATAGTTCGCAGAGACTGATGATTTTAATAAGTAATAAATTTTTTTTTGTAAAATTCGGTATTAAACGATGTAATAATAGTTCACAGAGACTGATGATTTTAATAGGCAATAAATTGCTCATTCAATTATCTTATATGTACCCCATTAATCTTTTTAAAGAATCCTGTAAGCATAGTTATTATAGTTAGTTTGATTAATAATTTAGTTTTTTATTTTTTTAAAAATAGTTTTACTTGTTATAATTATTAAAAAAAGAAAAGAAAAGAAAAACGAGAAAAAACTATACAAACTAAGGGTGACAATATTGTTAACTCGGCATGAACCTCATTAAGGTTGATAATTTCGGATTTACCTAATTGGGTTCAGATTGGTTATCAAGTCAACCTATTTATTATACAAAATTGAGTTGGATTTGCTTAAAGGGTTCACATATTAACACCACTTATTAGTAGAGATAAATGCGTAATTATAAAAACAGTGACTCTGTTGCCTTAAATATTTAAAATTTATTATTTACTCTACCCTCTTAAAATACCAAAACTAACTTTTAAAATTTTAATCATTTTTAAGCCTATTATTTTTTCTCTCGAAACCCAATTCACATGTATTAGCATAGTCTTCCAATATTTCTAAACAAACAAGCAAAAACCAGCCAAGAAAACTAAAAAATCTGACAAATCTTCTTGTGACTTTTCTTAATATCAGAATGCTATTTGTTTAGCGTGCAACTCAATCGAAATGGGGTTGCTTTTAAAAGAGTTGTTGAATTCATTTTTAATTTTTTTTTTTTAAATAAAATCAAACACTGACCTATTTTGAATCCTCTTCTGCATTAATATTAATATTGATGTTGAAGTGGATTGATTATGGCAGCCACTTATTGCGTCCTCGTCGCAATAGAAAGTCTCCTGCTTTGAGAGAATCCTTCCAGGAAACGTATCTTTCGCCTGCAAATTTCGTTTATCCGCTCTTTATTCATGAAGGGTTTGTTGCTGTTTGCAACAATGCAAGACATAACCTTGCTTCTGTTGTTTCGTATAAAATCAAACGCTGACCTATTTTGAATCCTCTTCTACATATATTAGTTTCGATTACTGAGTTAAGAGTTTGGGAAGGTTTCGAACTCAGCATAATGCTGTTGCAGGGAGATAATTAAAGTGCTTTTGTTTCATTGATTATTGAGAGAAAATTACTTAGAGTTAAAGAATTGATTTGGTTAAAAACAATTATATTAATAATTGATTTGGCTGAAGAGTATTAAAGTATGGTGACGTTAATGATGCAACAGAGGCTAGTGATTGTTAGCTTCTAAGTTAAAAAGAATCAAGTTTGTTGAAGAGTATTTTAAATAAATAACAGCCATTTTTTAATTTAATTAAGTATCCATTCATTCACATCTCAATTTGATGAACATCATAATGGGGTAAGGAGCAGGAGATACATCACAAATTAGTTGATCTGTCCATACACAAATGACTTTAATTAGATCCTCTCTCAAATTTCATTTTTTTTCTTTGAAAATGTGTGTAAAAATAATTACGAAAACTTATGTACACATATACTATTCCTATTTCAAAAGCCAATATTTTAAAATAATAATTATATATCTTTAGAAAATTCTACCTAATGACAGTTAAATTAACGTAAATTTGAAAAATGACACCAAACTCTTGAAGTGAGTAATCTCCACACCATCAGCTATTAAAGGGGTATTAGTTTACAACCAATGATCTTTTTGTTGTCCTTTATTCGTTAAATTTACAAAAATTATAATATGCCATAAATGATTTATAAAAGAACTCATTTTAACAGCTCAATATCATTTTCCAAACTAACACTACCTTTAATAGCCCAATGTCATTTTTCAAACTCACACCAATTTTAATATCATTATATCTTTTAGTAAAATGCGTAGCATATGCATACTGTAAAACGCCCACAAAAATATACAAAAAGACATTTATGCCAAACTTGCTTAAATGTAACCAGTTTTTGAAAAATAATTTGAATAAATCAACCGCATCCAATGTCTCTTCATCTCATTCTTGTCGCAATTTTACAATGCGACAGAATCACAAAGTGCATTTAGCATTCCAATGCACTGTGGCTGCACTTTTATTGGTAGCAATTCACATACAAAGGTAAAAGTAGAAGGGAAACACCAAACTTGTCGACTCAAGAACAACCACCGTAAGCAACATTTTATGTGCCATCTATAAACGTTGCAAGAACAAAATTGCAAAATACATAGATGTGAAATATCATTGAAACCAAGGTCTAATTGTAAATGTCAAATGAGCAAAAAATAAAATAAAACCCATTGATTAGACAAACAAATACCAACCAAAAACAAAAGAGCATAAAGCCATGAATAATGGTAAAAATGCAGCACCTTTGAACTAACTAAAGGCAGAACACAGTACTAGCATAGGAAAACCTAGCAAGCAATAAGCTTCTATCAAACCATCCAACATTAATTAACTTTATACATACATGATCATGAATTATGGGCAAAAATAATGAATCTATTAAAAAGTTGTGAAATAAGTAGTAGAGGATCTTTAACTGTATAAACTTAAGAGACCTATCTACAACACCTTGAAAATACAGATCCCGAACCTTGAAGACCGACCAAGGTTCAACAAAGTTGGACTGGATAGATTGCTCAGATATGAGAACATTAAAAGCAACAAGAGAATGGGTGCCAGTACACATTACAGCTACTGCCGGAAAAAATCTTAATCTGTTTTATTGAGAATACGCCAACTTGAAGACAGTTGTTCATCAATCCTCAATTACATTACATATATTGAAGACTAGGGAGTCTAATATACAAGTAAACAATTACACATTCTACAACTCATTGAAACAAAATTTCGCTGCCTATTATTTTGCACTTTCTGGTGTACCCATGTACAAAGTTGAAAACTCTATCTATACAACACAATGGCAACAAGAAAAGGCAGCAAAAATGAAATGTTACAAGTTTATTAATTAAAAAAGGAAATACACAAGCAGCACAGCATCAGGCAGGCCACCAATAGGAAACAATCCCAAACAACCAAAAACTCTTGCTTCCAGCAGCAGCAGTCCAAAATTTACGACACCTATCCGCAGGTACATCTCAAGTTCACATTAACAGAACAAATTCGTGGTAGTAACAAAAACTAGTTTACATACGTTACAATAACTAATTACAGGTGTAACATCAACCTTGAGTTACAAATTCAAAACAACCAAAGACAAGCAATAACTCTTGGTCCCAGCCCACTTACAATCTGCAACAATAGTAAACAATCTGTGACTCCTATCTGCATGTACATCTCAAAATTTACATAAACTGAAAGTAGAAAAAAATTCAAAAGTCCTCATACTTTCATGGTATTGACAGAAACTAGGTTTACAAATGCTACAATAGCCGATTAAAGGTAAGAGGCAATCCAGGCTTACAACATATTAATAGCTCATCACAGACTCAGCTAACATACAACTAAAATACTCAGTTACACTCTGTCAAATATCAACAAGTTATAGGCTTCTAAGTCAGTACAACTCTTTAACAAGATACAATGTGGCAAAAATAGCCAATTAAACAATTGAAAGAGGCCTTACATGCAGTGTGCCTATTACAGGTAATCAACTTTACAGATGATGGTGTTTTACAACGTGATATGAAAACCTATAAACATTCCTTCTATATTTGACAAGTTCATGACTTCAATTATTTCTAGGCAATTTCTTCCCAGAGCAATTTACAGATTCTAAGGGTTGCTTGAGGAAAAAAGGGTGATATCCAAAATTTTCAAGGCTTCTTTTGCAAACTTGACAGACCAGAGCCATTATTGAGAAAGCAAATGATAGCAGCCCATCAAACACATCTTCCTCCAGGCTCATCCATTCATGGAAACAGAGAGTTGCCACACCACTCCCTGAATATATGATCAGAAGAAAGCCCCCATGTCAATATCCTTTTAAAAAGAAAAATTTAATTTTCCAAAGACGACATTTGACATTCTACCTCTATCAGTCATTAAAGACAACATTGCATTTTGATTTTTGGACCACATTCCCTAAGACACTATACAAATACTAATCAATTCCAACCACCATAAATGCGGGACATCAGGTTGGTCCTGACAATACAAGGTCCAACAATGCAGAGACTGCAAGCTATATGACGCCCCTAATCTGATAGCAGGGAAAAAAAAAAAAAAAAAGGAACTCAAGCATCTACAAACTGCATCCATCACATAACTCTATGTGCATCACCACTTCTAAATGACACACTTTGGTTTATACTTGGTACATAGAGTTGTCACTGCCAACATGCCAAGCTAAAATTCACAAGATCAGAAATAATTACTTCTCATTTTAAGATGTAACATGAAAAAAACAATATCACACACTAAACATTTTGGTAATTTTACCATTAATGGTCACAGGAATAACATAGTTTCTACAAGATAAAACATTCTTTTGGACATTGAGTTATCAGTTAAGGAGACTGTTTTAACAACTCAACGTGTGGCAAAGCTAAAAACTCTTTAAATCTAATTATACCACTTAAGCTTTAAAAATAAAAAGTGAGTGAAATGAAGGAAAACAAGAGAACTATGATGCAACCATCCATTCAGAGAAAGCTTAAAAACCGAAATGATCAATCAAAGCATTCATCAGCACGCAAAAGAGAAAATCACAAAAACTTTATAGACCAACAACTAATGATTCATCTGACTCTTAAATCAACTACTTCATGCCACTTATTTCTAGGAAATATACTAACAAGTAAATGAAAAAAGAAGAATAAATAAAAATTTCTCAATAATCCACCACTACAGAAGCATGAGCAATAATATACCATGACATTGTCATGGATATAACTAACATAGTGGCATATAAAACATTCCCTTTTAGTCTTTGACAAATAGTTACCATGAAAACTACAGCATTTGACTAAAAGCATTGCAGGAATCCCTTCTCAAAAAATTAAACTTGATAAGAAAATAAAAGAGTGTCAATCTCAATACTTGTCAACAAACTAGTCAGCAGCACCAACAAACGGATTATAACTATCTGGTGTGGGATTGACAAGTTTTATACCGCCACAATTTCTATTTTAAAAGCAGGACCACTTTTGATTGAAAACGAAGGGTGCATATTAGATATCTCCACAGCCAGGTTGGACTTCACTCGGAAACAGACATAAGAAAACAGAGCATCTAGCAGGGATTTATACCTATCTCGAATATTGAAAGGACTACCACTCTAATGAATATTAGTCACCAATGACTTACATTTCCACACTCTGATCCAAATGCCACTTCAAGCAACACAAAGGGGTCAGCAGCACATGTTTATGACATGTATCAAATACAATAGTAATGCACGACACTGTTTCAGACTCAAAAACATACCTTAAATAAATTTATAAAGTAAAAATATGAGTGGCATGAACAAAAACCTCGTTCTCCAATCAAGAAACACTAGCATGTCTGGCAAAAGACACTTTAAATATCTCCGTACTTTGTCAAAATAAAGAGTAAAAAGCAGAAAATAAAACTTTGGCTCATGATTCAGACAAACTATAAGGACAAGGAAATGCAAAGGAGCAAGAAAAATGCAACTTACGACACAATTCAACCAAGCAACTTAAGTTATAAATGAAAAGATAACAGTACAAGAACTAGAACATCTAATTTTTTCCTGCTATAATCCTGTTGCTACATCTAAAACATCAGAGCAACAATTGGAAAAATAATTGGTGAAGAAAAGTATATAGGCATAAATTAAACAACCATCTAAAAAAAAGTAGGCTTCAAAGTGTATGAAGACCACAAGCCCAAAAGTCATTGTCTCAGAGATAGGATCAGTAGAATAATTTAAAGCCAATGGGGTACTGAGCTGCAGGATCCACATGTCCAGCCCCACAAAGACTTACCAACATTGGTATGAAACTCAAAGTCACTAATATTTTCCCAACACACAAATATTAAGTGTCACTAATAACGTTCTTTAGAATGCAAACGAAAGTAATGGATTATCTATTCTTCCCCACTACACATACGAGTAAAACTTACTTTTCCCTCAAGAAGCCACTGCTGCATTTGGCCAACAGAAACCAGAGCATACGGCGGTGGAATTGTAGCAACCCAAGGGCAATACACTAAGAGCGAACATAGATAATGAGGTGTCATACAATCTGCCATGGAAGAATGAACAGCAAGATTCCCTCACTCTGATGGTAGTCGTCTTCTTTTCCCATAGTCAACATCCCTCGACCGAGACCTATGATCTTCTTCTGGCATTGCTCGGGACCTGCTTCGAGATCTTGAAGAAGATTGCCCCCGGTCCCAATCATCCTCATAAGCTGAATCACGGTCTCCTCTTTGTCGATGGTCTCGGTAACTATCTTTTTCTTCCCTGTACCTGTGCTCCCTGTGATCCCTTTCAGACCTGTCCCAGTCTGGGTCTCTTTCTTCGCGATGCCTCCTATCAGTGCTCCCTGACCAGTCACGCTCAGAAATCCGTTCCTTTTCCCGGGAGACAGCACTTGACCTGGCTCCCTTTTCATGATTCGCCTCTCCGTATCCATAATCAGAAGCACCATCATCACCACCATAGCTTGACTCCCTTGTCCTTCGTCCATGCTCTTCACCTCCCCATCCACTCATGCTCGAGTCAGTCCAATTTCCTGGATGAGGTCCATCCATTCCAGAAGAACCCATCATCCCCATCCCATTAGCAGCCATCCCCCGGTGAAAGAAGGCTGGGTTGACATGAGGAGCCACCCCAGCAAGTCCCATTGTATTGACAGCAGGAAATGAAGGAAGCATGCCAGGAAAACCAGGACCTGAAAACCCTCCATAGCCAGCTCCTCGACCCATATATGTTGGATCAAATCCTCCCATCATATTCTGTGGAGGCATCATACCCCCAGCTGGACCACCAAATCCAGGACCTGCAAGCCCTTGTCCATAACCTCCACCTCCAGCTCCTGCACTGCTTCCAACCATGTTCTTTGCACCCATAGCCCCTCCTCTTCCCCTCATCGGACCACCTCCAGGACCTCTGTTGGGCACACCCTGCCCACCTCGTCCCCAGCCACCCCTTCCATAATTTCTACCTCCATCTCCACTTGGATAATTCATATTACCACCTCTTCCCACACCATCATTCATAGGCCTCCTCCCCTGAGGCTGAGTCTGAGGCTGGCCTTGGTTTTTGTTCATATAAGCAGCTCCCATCTGCTTCAATGTTTGTGGAGAAGCAAAAGCCACGACACAGGCTCTTCCATTGAAAAGATGACCATTCATTCCCTCTTTGCATGCTGCCGCAGCAGCAGCATCATAAAATTCAACTTGACAGTAGCCTTTGGATTTACCACTTGCTCTCTCATCAAAAAACTTAATCTCCTTGACCCTCCCATACTGAGATAAAACACCTTCGAGCTCTGCATCGGTTGTCCACCAATGCAATTCTCCTACAAATAGCATAGTTCCACCATTCTCTAGAGGAGGGCGGATCTGGTTTTCATTCACCATTGGGCGATTGACATTTGCATTTACACCCATTTGATTAGCTTGAATCTGTATAACACCTTGAGGACCTCCAGTGCCAGGATTTAACAAAGGTGAAGGCTCATTGGCTACTCTTCCAGGCATATTAGAAGGATCAACTCCTGTTTTAGGAGGCACAGATGTCGATCCTTGAAAAGTCATATTCCTGCCTTGGACATTGTGAGTCATCTCTGCAACACTGCCTTTTTGTGAAGCAGAAGCTCCATCGGGGTAACTAGAAGATCCCATATCTGGTCTGTTACCAGTCAAATGACCCTCATTTTGAGCAGGAAAATGGGTACCAGCACCAGAAACCCCAGGGGCATTTAACGCTTGTGAACCCCCAGGTTGAACTCGTGGCTCAGGAACATCGCTTTTCTGAGCTTGAATTCCTCCATTGCCAACACCACTAGTAGGAGGGGGTGCTTCAGATCGCTGAAATTGGAAAAGGCCATCACCAACGTTAACATCATTATATAGATCATCATACTCATCATCTTCCCCCATCAGTTCTTCATCAGCAAGAGCAGGTATGGCCCCACCTCCCTGATACTGCATCTTTTGAGCTCCACCATACTCCTCATCTTCATAATCTATTTGCTCTTCAGCCATCGGATCCATCTAAACCGCCTAAAAACATCAAAGCCACAAAATATCATCTCACTCTCCCCCTCCACAAAACTAAAACCTCATAAACAACAAGTCTATCCATTATCATACCCCAAACACAGACATTCTAGCACAGAGAGACTCATAACACCTCTAATCACAACCATAATCATTTCCAACACGAAAAACAATTAAGCAATCACGTAAGCATCTTTAAAATATCAACAAGGTTGTACAGATCGACACACAAATCGACAGACACATAGATCAAAACAAAGCCACAAAAATTCCCACAACTAAACCACCCAACTCATCATATCCCTCAAAAACCAAATCTTCAACACCCACTTCGCAAATTCAAACAAATCAAAACAAACCAAAAACACCCACCTTGTAAAACACCAAAAAACAGATACATCACCAACACCCACCTAGCGAAAAATCAAAACAAGATCGTAACCCAAAAAAAATAAAAAATAAAAAAATAAAAACAGAGAATTGAATTTTATCTTACACTTTTCGTCTCCGCTTCTTGGATTGACCTATTAGAGCTCAAACAAAATTGATTTGTCTCTCGAACAATCTCTCTATTTGGGTGTTGGTATTTGTCTTTAATTTTTGTTCTTGCTTGCTCTCCTTCTACAGTGAAACCCTTGTAGCTGTGGATTTGATTTTCAGGTTTCGTCTTTTCTATGGACTAATTATATTTTGTGTTTTACATAAAATTATGTATTTTATTATCATTAAGATTTTAATTAAATAATAATTTTTTTTCTCTGTTTAATCCAAAAATGAAGATAATTTCTCAATTGAATATTAAATTTTTTGTAAGTATTTAAGATTAGGAGTTATTTATTATGTATCTATTTATTTATTTACTAAAACATAGTGACAAACAAAAATTATCTAGAACGGACAAGAGATAAGGTTCAAAGGGATAGTAAAGTAATTTTGATGTGTTGATTGTGATGGGGTGTGGTGTGGTGTGGTCTCTTGTTGACATTTTTAATGTAACATTTTTTATTCACCCTTGGTGAATCTGCCTAACATGCTATGATAGAAATTTTAGAAAATGATGACCTGCTATCTAATTTAATTTTGGTATGATATTAGAGTTATAAGAAATTGTTTAATTGACATACCTTTCTGAAAGTACTCGAGGAAGTGGATTGGTGTCTTGATGGTTGAGCCAAACAGAAACGGTAGACAATGTGTCAAAACTGGGTCCTTATTTGTGATAAAATATGTTTATTCACAAGTTTATCTTTATCATAAAAATATACATTTCATGATTGAAGTATTAAATGCACTAGGGCACATTTTTCCCATGCATATCTACCAAATTAATGTAGAAAATACCGGCTCGAAAACTGATATAGTAAATACTTCCAATCACAGAGTTTTTTTTTCATATACATGGGTTTCAGTTAATGAAGCTGTTTTAATTTGAGAGACTGCTATCCTTTTGACAATTATAATTATAGATAACAACTGATAAATTTAGCAATGATCATCATTGTACAAGTTTTCTTCCATTCAATATAGTGTACAAAGAACTCTCAACATGTATCTTAAAAAGGATATAAAGCGAATTCACATGAACAAATTTCTAACTAAAAAGTTATACTTCCAATACTACAAACCATATGAATGAAATAATCTCTCCTAACCAGAAAGAAAAAGGACCAAAAAAAGGGAAAGAAACCTTTTAGTGATATTCTTCTGAGCTGAACACTTAAAATGAAATTCAGCTCAGCTGATATTCACCTAACTGACAAATGTCACCCGATTCGAAGTGCTGAGGGCCTATTTGTAACACAATTAATTGCATCCTGAGGCAGATGAAAAGATTGCAGCTTCCTAATCAATGAATGAATACAGGAAACCAATTTGGCTTTTCTTACAGCCGAGCCAAGTCTTTATTCTACACTTCTCACATCGCATATTACATGTAAACTTCGCAATTACAGGAGGGAAGTGAGCTGTGGTTTGAGGCATTTCAGGGAACAACCTCAGGAAATGCCTTCTATTTGATCAGCCATGATGAGTCTTTAAGATCAATACATCCCCTTGAACACAGGATTTGTACGGCATATGCTGGCTCCATATTCCTCGTACTCTGCTTTTGTATGAGATGCCTGTACATGTAACTCTTGTAAGCGTTCAAGATAAGCACAAGCGATACTGACAAATCAACAAGGAAGATCACAAAATAAGAAATGTAACAAAGATCCATCTAATTAAACAACTTGTAATGCCATTAAATTTGTTCCCTTTCTTGTCAACTACAATTTAATCATGGAGTCCTTGATGTAATTCAATTATAGAATACCTTGTATAGAATACTGAATACCTTGCCCCACTTAAACCGGCAAAGAGATTGAGGAGGACTATATGAGATAGTCCCCTTGAGACAATGAGTTTGACAGGCAAGATTTTATACATCTCAAGAAGCAGATTAACCGAATACAAAAATCAACACTGAGGAAATTAAACCATGTCATTTACAACTACATTAATTATTTTCTTTTGTTCTCAACTTAACCAGAACTTCGATCCATATATATGGGTAAGATTGCACATATTGAGATTACAAATTCGACTAGCAGAAAGCACCCCTTGCACTCTCAAACCAGAACTGATAAAAACGGCTTTTCATTGTTGAATTGCAAGAAAATATTAACATGGCCAATATTAATATCGATGAAGATCTGATAAATGGGATGGTGAAAACCTCAAGCATTTATTTGATTTTCATCCCTAACCAGGGGAAACCTGTTCTATAGAAAGATGTAATAACATGGGAAACCTAGCAGCTATATATAGTACAAAAGACTCCAGACATACAATGATGCAAAATAACAGCTTGAGATTCATGTAATGAAACATGGGCACTATCTATCAGAGTTTCAGACTAGAGGAGAAATACATACCGCAAAAAATTCAGGTGTTGATGCAAGTACAGAACCGCCAAACCAAACTGCAAATCTCTGGATAGGGTGGCTGACTACATTTACTTCCACTGGTTGAGCCTACAACCACCAACACCCCCAACCCAGAAAAAGAGGAAACATACAACGATCAGATACATCTATTTTACTATGTTGATGATCATGTATTATAGAATAAATCTAAACAATATACAACCCAAGATTATTACTTTTATTTCCCCACCAAGTCGAGCATCAGATGCAAGAACTCGAGCATCCACAATCTTTTTCAGATCCCGTTGCAACCTTCTATGGAAGTCCTTGAACATGGTTGACCCTCCAGACAGAACTATATTCTGAGACAACAATCAAAACCAATGATTGGATAATATTCAGAAATATGAGAGGGCATACAGCTTTACTGATCCTTAAATCACAAATTTAAAAACATCCATCAGGCCAGGTCTAAGCACACTCATCACCAAACTGTAACTGAAGAATAAGACACAGCATCACTGAAAAATTTTATAAGTCAAATACTCAATGATTGTAAGGGAAAAAATGGAAATCATGGACAACTAGAATCAGGTAAAACAGTCCCATTGAATACAGATACGTTTAAATTGTTTCACTTTGACAAATCTTATCGAAGGGCCTGTATGTGCATGCTTTCCATCCACTATCCTTTATATACCTTATACAAAGCTCTTCTTGTGTCAATCGGAGCAGACTGGATACACTTGTCAATCACAGTTGGCAAAGGAGTCGTAAAATCACTGCTATAAATTTCTGGATTAAAAAAAACCTGCCAAACAAGTAAGAGATATCATCATAAAATATTTCAGTGGCAAGGAGCAAAAGGTACATTGGAGTTTATTCATCATCCGTAATTATTCATTAGCATACATCAAATAACATTCTTTGCATACAGAGATCATCATATACATAATTGGGTTACTGATGTGCAAAACCACCTGAACCTGTTTATAAATTGACCATGTTACCACTACATACATGGAAAACTTGCTACAAGGTCAACCAACATATGCCAAAAAATCAGACCATGGTTTGGATAAGTTCTATATTCTAAGTTGGAAGTATTAAAAGATGTTTCAAATGAAACAGTTTATAATTAAGCCAGGAGTAGGAGAAATATAAAGTTTAACTTGAAGGTGGTAAACCAGGAGAGAAAGTTTTAAAATATAGCCAGACCATTGGCAATAGAAGTAGCAATTTAATGTGGCACTAAAGACTAAAAATGATTGATAACGAGAAGACTGCATCTGGTGTGCTGTGAAATTGACATGCCAATAAACAAGGGGAAATATTAAAAACAGAGCAGAAGGACAAATCATTTCCTATGGTTTCAATTGGCTCCATCAGAATGTCCTAGGGAAATTGCCCCAAACAACACCTTGGTGCTTGCAACAGCCATCCTATACTTCTCAAGACTGTTACTAGTTAATTTGGATGAATGTATATAATGTATCATAGTATAGAATAGGGTGCTAGGTGTCAAACAGATCTAGCAGAGATAGAACATACCTCAGGGCCAAGAAATCGTTCATAACCAATATCACAGGTGTATGGTGCCCCAGTCTTTGGTTTGATACCTCGCCAGTGCTTAATGTATTTGCCTGGTTCTTTGTCATACTTGTTGTACTCCTGGAATCATTGAAGAAACCATCTAGGTCATTCATGCTTAGAATTATGTGGCACCAAATTCAGTTTAGATTTTAAATGGAAGAAAACCTTGACAATGTCTGAACATGTATAGCAATACATTTCCTTCACTTTCCGAGCTACGTCAAATGAATCTTCTGGTGGTATATTCTCTCCTCTTTCCTGCATAAAACAATAAAAGGAAAAACTTATGAGTTGTCAGCAGTAAAACAATGAATTATAATTTGTGGATCTTATACATATATATATAATTCTAAAAGGGAAATGTTTATCAACATTTACTACTGAGAAAACCACCAAGGTAAACGATTCTAAAGAAATATATGAAAACTTATAACAAGAACATAAGACCAGTGTTTTAGTTTGCCTTTAGCAGATAGTTTAGTGTTCTTCAGCCAATAGCATCTTTTCAATTAGCAATAATTAGCAGGCAAGTGAACTCCAATACATTAGAAAAAGCAAGTGCATAAATTTGAGAGAAAACACCACTTCAATCACTACACACTAAGAATCTAAAAATATTGAGAATGAAATTCATTCATGCAAATGCAGTAATAAGTATGTACTCATCACAATAACTACTGGAAAAATATGCACAAACCACTAAAATTGCAAATTTTATAGAAGGATCAAAAACAAACATACCCGCATTAGTTGCTGGATAAAGAGAGTGACATCCTTTCCAGCAATAGGAACGGACTTAATGCTGCTCCCAATAACATAACCATCTGCAACAGGTACAATATGAGTAGCCCCATCTCCAACATCCACTACAACCCCTGTCATCTCACACTAAAAAGAAATGTAGGTCAATCAAAAGAAAAAGATTGAAAACTACTTGAAATTTGAGAGAGATAAAATGTACATTTGGATTTAAGCTATGGTTTTAAAAATAAAAAATAACAGAAGGCAAAGAAACAAACAAGAAAATGACGATGATCATGAACTACAAATTAATATAGCTAGCAAAAGTTTGCGCTTGCAATCTACTTTCTGAAAATCTATGCAACATTCAGAATCTTAGAAAGAGCAAAGACTACAACGCTTTTTAGCAATTTGTTTGTACAATATTCTTAGTTCATAAGCTCCAATAGATACATAGAAGTCAGTGGTAACTTAATATTATCAAAGTTGATCTCTCCTAGAGCCATGAACAGCTCAAACCATGTCAAGTCCTACATCATGTAATATATCATACTACATCTTCTATCTTCATCAAAACACACACACATACACACACACACGTCACCACTGTGGGTTGTCCTGAATACCATGTTCCAATCTAGCAGTAGCAATGTTTATTCAATTACCAAAAAAAGAAAAAAAAAATACAAGGAAAATGTATTTAATGCTTCAAGCTGATTATCGGGGTCATTCATCGCTGAGATCATAATATGACTACATATGTTGTTAGGAGAACTACAACCATCAGCTAAAGAAGCCAGCCTATTCACTCTGTTAATGTTAATTAAACTGAGAATCACCGTAAAAAGAACTCACTCACTCCTCTTTGCTGTAACTGAAACAGCAGATGAAATGAATTTGTTATAATTTCTCAAACTCTACTCAGTAGATAGAGCCTACACCTTTGCCTAAATCAAATACTAAAGATTCTCCATTGCTTAAATAAAATTAATCGCCCTATTAACTAAATCATATTCAACGGACAAATTCTAAGGCTCCGTTCCATCTTCACAAACATCATACACAGTTACGAAAATCATAAAAGTAACACTGAACTTGAGACACCGAGATTCTAATGAAGTTACTATTTAGCTTAAAAACAAAACAAATATTGTACTAAGTGTAACGAAAATGTTAAAAATGAAGTGAGCATCCACAAAACAACAAGAAAATAATACAATCTATTAACCTTAAAACCAACCTTAGATGCCGTGTATCCAGCCGCAAGCGCAAGCACAGAATTTACTGCAATATAAAGGCCCGGAACATTGAAAGTCTCAAACATAATCTCACCAGTATACTCTCTACTCTCTGGTGCCGTAAGTGGGCTCTCAGTCAACAAAAAGTAATGATCCTCCGGATCACATCGCAAGTAATTAAATATACACTGCTGCCAATACCTTTCCATAGCGTCCCAATTATCAACCTGACCATGCCTAATAGGATAACTAAGGCTATAAGTACTACTAGATCGCGATTTCGCGAGCCCTTCATCCCCAATAAAGAAATCAAGATCGGCCATCACACCAGCACTGTGTTGTGCAAGCCAGTTGGCCTTGGAAGAAGTTCTCGATTGGTTTAGAAACGACTCGTTCACCGCTACTACTGTTGGAAGAATAAAACAAGGCTCTACATTTCCCGCAAAACCCATCTTAGTATACCTGCAACCACTTGGCAAATTTTCAACAAATACCGAAAAAAACAATTCACTAATTCTAACAACAAAAACACGAACTGAGCAATTTTTTCAATCAAGAACAGATATGTACACAATAATACAATTAAAAAAAAAAAAAAAACTCATTGGGGCATCGAACAGTTGGTGTATCTAAAACATACCCGGTGCCGTTGTCGATGACGACAGCAGGACGAGAAGTGGGGTCCATAGCAGATGATAGAGAGGAGAAGGAGTTGGAGATTGCTAGTCGTTGTGGTGGTGATGCGTCGGTGGAGGTGGATCTGCGACAGAGATCCAATAAAGGGTTTAAAGCAAAGGACCATGATCGTGCAAAAAATGACGATGGTGATGGTGATATACAAGAGACTTGGATCGCAAGTGAAAAGCGCGACTCAACGCACAAGAAGTTGGTCTTGGTTGTCGCTTGTCAACAACAATAACAACACCACCAACTCCCATCTCAACAACACCAACCAGCTGCAACCACGACCATTCAAACCTCCACAGCCCCTCCTCATCGACTCCCTCATCATTTGCAATTCTACTATCTCTCTTTTTGTGCCTTCTCCGATTATACTTTCCTTAGCAATCACTGCAACGACAACAACGACCTCTTTCGGCTCACAAATGCGATTTGTCGATTTGACTCGGACACACTATACTACTTGACGGTTCGTTTTGGGCCGTTGGATCATTACACGTTCAGATCGTACGATTTGGGGAATAACTCCAAGGTGCGCCCCACCAAGTTAAGTTGGTGAGTGATGACGTATCCGTTGATCGTGTCGACTGGGTCGACTTTGAAAAGTAAAGGGTGACAAATTTGATGGGTCACTACGGCCAGTCCTCCGCCAATCATATTTCAGGCTCGAAATGTTCTCTGCTGCGAGGCCCGGAATGAGAATGTGTTCAAGCAATTTCCAAATCTCGTTCTACTTTTTGTTCATTTTTAGGATTTGAGTTCTTTTATTTTTTAAGCAAATTAAAATTTAGCTATTCAATTAAAATTCTAATTCAAACTAAACAACTGTTTTAATATTATTATAATCTACCCTCCTCACATTAGCAAAATTCTATTATATTTGATGATGAATAGTTTCAAAGTAGTAAAACTACGAAATTACCTTTAGTAATTAAAATTAACCCAATTGATTAAATAATAAATAAAAATTAAATAAGTAAATACAAAAATTAAATAACCAACAGTTCTTCATCTTTCCAATCTCCTTCATCTTGAACTCATCGTCATCATCTTTTTCATCGGTTTAAAAAATCACCAACAGTTCTCACCAGTTAACCAACGGTTCTTCATTATCATAAAAAATCCAACCTTAAACCCATCGTCATCTTCTTCTTCTTCACCAATTACCATAAAAAAAATCACCAATAGTCATCAATTAAAAAAAAAAATCATCAACCCAAATAATCACTAGTTCAACCTCATCAACAGAAAATGAAAATCACCAATTCATCCAAAATAATAATAAAAAAAATAGCAGAAAAAATTTGGAAAAAATAAAAATATATATATCTAGGTTCATTCGAATGAACCCAGTTCTGGATTCGAAAAAAAAAGAAGAATAAGCGAAAGAAGAGAAGAAGAAGAATGAGAGAGATACTATGACAGAAGATGAGAAGAAGATGACGAGGATGAGAGAGAAGGCAAAAGTTAAATTTTGAATTTTAGGTTAATATTTAATCTTCTATTTTGTTTTTATTTAATTTTTTATTTTTTCAAATTGATATCCATCGTCCATCTTAAAATGGATGACAGATATCTAGTAAAAAAAAACTATTTAATTTATTTTAAAGTTTTTAAATTTTATTTTTTTAAAAAAAAGTAAAGGTCAACAGATAATTTTACCCTTCACTCAGTTAATTTTAACAGAGAAATATTAACAAGAGAGGTGTAAATTGTAATAATACGAAACGAGTTGTTCAGTCTGAATTAAACTTTCAATTGGGTAACTAACTTGTAATTTGCTCTTTTTATTTATTTTTTTAATTATTGTGACTAATCCAACGAATAATAAAGATCAAACGAGATAGAACACTAATGACATGACCTGAAAAGCAGCTCATATACAAGAGATTAAAATTCACATATAAGATGAGAGAAAAATCAGTCACATTTGTGGCAATAGAGTGTCAAACCATGATCTTCTTAAGAGACCGTAGTGGGCCAGCATTGCTTACCAGTTGACTGGTTTGATGGATTTGAGTTGGTTTTTAAAGTTATATGCATAGTTTGTGTAATTATTGACGGATCTAACTAGTTTAGGTGGTGAAATCTGTTTTAGATATGGAAATATTGATATGGGAATGTAGGAAATGGTCTATGTTTGAGTTAAATTGCTTCCTATAAATGAACAAACATGTTTCGAGTTTGAATAATTCCCTACTACTCCTAAATTAACGTGCATGCATGACAAGAATCTAGAAAAATTAAATACAATTTGGCTTCGTAAAGTGTTGTATGTATGTGAAACAAACCTGACTCTACGTAAAAGAGGATTGGGTTTGCTTGCTATTATTTATTTTGGGATAGTCCAGTTGGGCCGCAGCCCAAGTTAAACCAGGCTGAGCCCAGATCAAAAGAATCTCACACATCTTAACGGGGCCCAACTTAATTAAATCTACATTGTACACAAATTGTGGTTTATTTTTTAATTTTTAGGTTTAGAACGAGTAAATTAAAAATCTATAAAAATTTGTTGGAATCGATTAGTAATGGATATGACAAGATTTAAATTATCATCATTAAGATAGGATGTACAGATGTACAATTACATGAGATAAGAGTGAACGTGCAATAGTGGTTGATTTTGAATGGCTAAAAAAATAAAATCTTGGGAAAAGATCAAGAACAGTCACAAAACACTATACTAGGAAAATCCAAAACCAATCATACCATGGCACCCTAATGTGTGGTGCAGTTGACATCACTCTGCTATCTTTTTCTTAAAGAGATTTCTTCAGATATTTTCTACAATGAATTTTGTGACAGTTTTCTTATTTATATATATGGGTTTTTCCTTCTAGTTTTTACGAGTTATATTTCAGATCGAACTTTAGAATATATATAAGGAGGTTTCAGGTTACCGTATTTGTACCTATAATGTGTACCAAAAAACAAACGATCATACAATGTATTAAAGCCCAACTCACTAATCATGATTTATAATTAATAAAATAAAAATGTGAAAACAGAACGTGTGGCAGAAGAAAACCTGCTGCTAATCGCACATATGAATTAATAATTGCACGTGTCGTCACGTTAACTCTGGTAGAAGCACGTGACGCGTGTTTGGCACCTGTAAGGAGATGATGCTTGCAAAGTCTGTGCTGCCCCAGGCTAGTCGGTGCTTGCTTGTCATTTCTGAATTGTGAACTGTGATGGTGATTGTGAACCCCATTTTTTTATTGACACTGGCCTTTTCTTCAGGGGATTATGCTTTTGTTTCCATCCTCTAATTATAATATTATTTGTCGTTACAAGCTTTTGCTGGTGATTGGTGAATACTAAAACTTGCATAATTAAATGCAAACATTGGCTCTTATTTATAATGATTGTGTTCTTCAAGTTGGGGATATTGAAATGATGTTTGCTCACAGTAATTCCATTAACTTAAAAACATGCTTATATCATTTCTTATGATTATGCATCTACCCCAACCTCTTATAAGGAATAGTGTACTCTGCCACTATATTTATTGACACTTGTTATCATTTTCCATCTAACCAATCAAAATCATCTATCTTACTATTCACTTGAAGCTTACATGTATAATGGCACAAGAATTATGTCAATATAGTGCACAATCCACCTTTGACTTAAATTATATATATTTAATTTAAATTATATATATAATATTTTTATAATTAGTACCTCCTTACTTAAAAAATCACGATAAACCAATTAAATTTATTAATTATTAAAATAGATTAATTTAATTGGTTTATCATAACTTTTTAAAGTTTGTAAGTATTTATTATAAAAACAGTATATATGGGTTTGTGATGAATAATTTAAATTATATCATAAATATTTTGTAAATATATATGAAATTATTTTCGTCAATGTGTGTTGCAGAATTATTTATTTATATTTGTGGTAAATGGTTTGGTCTCATTATATATATCTTACAAGTATATGCGAAAAATATTCCTCCAATTTTACTAAATTTCATGTGAGTAGTGTGTATAGTGTTTAATAATGACAGCTCTTACTAAACTCCTAACTCGTGTCAAATTTTTTTAAAAAAAAAACACTATAATAGCTGTGAATGAGAGTTTCTCATCATCAAACCAAATTGGACTAAAATTATCATAGTGGTTGCAATAGAAGTAGAGTAGTGTAATATTGCTTTGAACTTTTAAACTAGATTTTCTATTTTATTTTGTAGACTACATATAAAGAATCTTCAAATACATGTGTTTCTATATTTGATGATATCTTATCTAAGAAATATCTAAGAAATATTTTCCCTGCTGCTTGAAATAGAATCAACGGCATAAACATCTCCTAAAACTAACATAATATAAAAAGTTAAAATTATTTTCCATATCATCAAAAAATTATATTCTCGAATGATTACATGTATTTTTAATGTTTCGTCTAAAATATACAAAAACAAAAATTAATTTCAGTGTTATATAAATTTATTGTGTTAATGAATGACATGTAACTATGTTAATCGAACATGATTATTGATGAAAGTTTAAAACCATCTTAAAAATAAAAAAATAAAAAACCAATAGCGTAAAAACACTTCCACGTAAAACACTTTCAATCCTCATCTTCAAGTTGTGCATCAAATCAATCAAGTGTAAACACCACAATAGAAGCCGAATGGATTGGTTGGTTGGTGGGTTTAATGAATAGAAATGTGCCCTCTTTAGCTATTAAAGTCCAAGTGATGGAGCTTACAATAATGATGTGAGCAGATATTTGTTGAAAAAGAGATCGGTAGGCATTAATAATGATGAAAAATAGGCAAAAGATGGTCGTTAAAGTTTCAAATACAACCCAAGTGATCACATAACCATTGTGCTTTTTCATGGTCCGAGTCCCCCACCCGTACAAATTTAGGCAAGCCCAAATCAATGTTTGTTTCTCGGTTCTGGTCTCTGTCAGGGAAAATTTAATGAGAGCAGTGGCGTCGTTAGATCAGCAGAGAATGTGCACAAATGCATTATTCGTTGGACGTAATTAAGCTAGCAAGTTACCTTATTGAGTGGTTAGCAGTTCCTACATTTAATTACATGTCCAAACGGAACCAGTTACTCAAGACATGGCAGACAATGTATGATCTTGTTTGCCAAACCAACCTTTTAGTTTCGTATTTGTCGTAGACTCTATATTGATATAATATAAAAGTTTTCATATATATATAATTACAAATAATTTAAAAGATTAGAAGATTACTTATTACATGTACAACTCCAAAGCTATTTTCATAACACAACATGAGAGATGTCTATGTCGATCACATGAGCAAAAAACTTTGTATATATGTTAATAAATACACATTGTAAAACTTTATTATGTATCATGAATGTGAATCGAGTACTTACGTTATAAGAAGGTGTATAATAATATAATATATTTTGTATGCACATTTTGAGATTATTTTACTAAACTTTTGAATAGTCAGATTATTTCTTATAAACAATAATAAAAATTTCGTTTTAATTTAATCTTGTAACCTCAGGTATGAGAAGCTTTGAATGTAATTTTTGAATAACAACAATATTACAACGAACTATAAGAGTGGTATATATTTATTTATTTTTTTTAATGCTACAAATATAGTTATAACTGTTGGACTTTCTAAATATTGATTTTAAGAAATAATCCAAACCACAACATTTATTACTCTCCATTCCTTTAATGGTCATGGAGAGAGATATTCCACACCGAGTGAGTAAACCTGACCTCCAACTGGAGGGATCTATATGTAATTAGCTCCCTATACGGGCATGTTGCAGATTGCCTACAATTGACAAACAGGGCACTCGAATCTGCATTGCACTTTGAGAGAAAGGGAGAGTGGGTGTGTTGTGGCCAACACGCTGCAACCCTTGTATTTTTAATTACCTATCTTTTAAATTTTTAACTATTTTGTACTTATAAAATCTTTAATTTTTGTGAATTATTGGATTTAAATTAAATTAAACAATATTGCTAGGTGGAATCACGCAGCATGAATTTCTTTATTAAATGTACTTTAAGGGTGGTGTATTTAATTTAGGGTTTATTAGAATTTAATAGATTTTTTTTAATGCTAGATTCCGATAGAATTCATAGATTTTATGGATTTCATATTGATTTTGTTAAAATTATTTAATAAATCCAATAAAATATTTAAGATAATGATAAGATTTTATATAAATTTTTATTCATAAAAATCATTTTAAAAGTTAATAAATTTTTAATACATTCCAATTTATTAAATTTCATATAAATTTAAATTGAACACACTCAAAATTAATAGATTTCATACAATTATTTAAAATATGTTTTGATCTTATTACAATATCGAGTGGGGTGAAAGAATATATGATCTCAACTCACAAACAATAGAGTGACTTTAATGATGGACCACCTTAAAACTCCTTTCCAAAATATTAATCCAAAAAATTAAAGTACTTATTTTTATGTGATTTTATCAAATCAAATATATCAATGTCAAAGAAATGAGTTTGATTAATGTACATTAATTTTAAGGATACAATATAGTTATAACTTACGATGATGATCTCATCTTCTTGCATGCATCTAACAAATATAAATATAAATCATTCTTATATAGTTATAAAACAAACATAACAAGATGACCCAATTGAAATTTAATTATCATTGTATGAAAAGCAGCATAATCCATAATGTATGTTTGTCACAGGAAAGCAGCTCTGCTAGCCACTCCCATCCCCACTTCCAAACAAATCTCCAATTCTAATTACGGGCATCCCATCCGTTGTTCACTAATCGCTTTCACACGCTTTTTAATGACCAAACACCCTCTAATCAACATCAAAACCAGTTTATTTCAAAAAGAAAGGAAAAAAACTTCAAAACCAGTCAATTCTCACAAAAAACAGGAAAAACACCAAGGGACAAAACCGTCAAAACAAAAGCAAGCCATCACCGCCATGGGCCACGGCCCCTAAAAGGTGCCTTCTCCTCACCCAACGGACAAACGCTTCCCCACCCATTGAACGCCCTCCGCTCTTCTCCTCTCTAATGCGCACGTTAGCTGTCTCTCTACCACCCTTGACCATCACCAAGGCCACCCCCTTTTTTTTTTTAATAATGATTTTATATATAATAATAATAATAATAATAAGAATAATAATAATTTACTTAATTCCGATAGTTTTTAAACTATTGAAATTGTGTAAATGATTGTTGTATGTATACATATATATATATGTATTGGATTTTATCAAATATATGTAAATATTTTTACCTTTTTTTTTTTTAGAATGAGCATATGTAACTATTGGAGTTTATTGAACATATATATATGTATATAATTATTAAGGATTTGACCACCTTATTGGTTCAATAAGGTTACAACTTTATTAGTTCAATAAGGTTACACATCAATAATAATCTTTAGATATTTTTTAATAATCATCCTTACGACCAATCGAAAATTTGTTATGAAATAATTGTTATTGATAAATAGTTTTATCTAATTGATAAATTAGTAAAATCATAAATATTAAAACTCATTTTATGACAGCAAAAATCCAAACTTATTTGATGTGTATATTAAAATTCACACGAACAAATCAGAAAATCGGTTAAAATCTATTAATCCGTCCATAAATCTACTCGCATGATATGATATGCCTACACATATAATAATAATAATAATAATAATAAATTAAATTATAAATGGGTGGTATAATTATTAGCCTATGGCTTGGACTCCAACACTGGCTCTACACTGAATTTTACTGACCACTGCCATTAATGGATCTGTATGCGCACTGCGCTACTCTTCTCATCTCATAAAATCATAACTGCCTTCCCTCTCTCTTCTCTCTCGCTTTGATCTCTCTTTGCTCTCGCGTTTCGCTTCCGGATTTTATGTCATTTCCGAAACGTTTCGCTTCGCTCTCCGTCTCCGATCGGGTCACGCATTCCTCCCTGCCCCGAACCGGACGTCAACGTCCGGACCTCTTGCCGTCTTCCTCCGGACGTCGTCGCGTATTCGTCTGATCGGGTCCGCCTCCTTCAGGCGGTGAATGCTGTGCTGTTCGCGCTGGTTTTGCTTGTAAATATGAATCCTCTCTGCTGCATTGCTCCAGTTTCGATCGATCGGGACCGGACCAACCCAGTCGTCGCGAAATCGACTAGTCATTGTCAGTTAGGGCTCGAAACGGCCGCCGTCAAGGCCGTCAAGCCGAGTTTCTCCACTCAGGTCTCCTCCGTCGGAACCGATTCCGATAAATCGGTTACGGCCAACTCCGTCGAGTCGGCGACGGAAGCAAGAGAGCCGAAGCTGTTCAGCGGCAACGGCGGCGGCGTGAGTACAGCCGTGGCTGGGATTCTATACAAATGGGTCAACTACGGCAAAGGATGGCGGTCGCGTTGGTTCGTGCTGGAAGACGGAGTGCTGTCGTATTACAAGATTCATGGACCTGATAAAATTCTAATGAGTCCAGCTCGAGACAGCAGTGTTCGAGTCATCGGGGAGGACTCGGTGAGGTTCTTGAGGAAAGCTAACTGGACCAGTCATCGTCTCGGCTTCGCAGCTCGCCACTGCAAGCCTTTCGGAGAAATACACTTGAAGGTTTCGCTTTTTGTTTTTTTGCGTAGATTTTGATATCTTTTGAATATCTATGTATTTTTTAATTTATTTGTTGACACGTTATCAGTGTTGTACTATAATTGGTGGTTGTGCTATTTTAAGGAAAAAAGGAGCGGTAGTGGCAATATTTTGTTAATGCTAACTTTCTTGTTGTTTGTGACTTGTTTGGATGATGTAGGGAAAGTGGTTTATTCTATTCTATGTAGTTTATTTGCTTTATATATTGAACGAGTACGTGACTCATTGTGAGGGTTTTTATATTATGAGCTGACTATTTTGTGGAAGCTTATGGTTTAAGTACTAAAAACTAAGTAGGTCTAAAGAACTAAGGGGTGTTGAAGTAATGAAACCATTAAAACTTAATAGACTAGAAGAGGGTATGGCCATTGTGGTAGTAGTTTTAGTTTTTCCCTTCTGAGGAAGACTGATCTGTGGGTATGCACCAAATTTACTTGCATTTTTGTTTAAGTGTACATTGTACCCTAGGAGGTTCTTGTCTTCGTAGAATCAACAGTTTGAGCGTGTAAAAGGAGTTTAATGTTTTTGTCTCTGTGCAGAAAAATGATTGTTGATCTTTTATGAGTGCGATGGGATGACCTATGTGATGATGTAAATGTTAATATTATTAAAACATATGCTCTTTCGTTCTGTGATGATTTGAGGAAATGTGAAAATTCGATGTTCTTTGTGTTTATTTTACGTAAGTAGTTGCTGTGACTTATGTATTGGTTGCATGTTGGTGCTATTTGGTTTAATCTTATGGTGGAAGAACTGGTCATTTTTAATAATCTTTTAATTATGGTAATGAGTGGTTGTGATTTTATGAATTTTATTTTCCAAGATTTTCTCTCGTTGAGTGGTAGTTGAGTTTGGAGTAATATGCTATACAGGTATCCTCAGTCCGCGCAAGCAAGTCAGATGACAAAAGGCTTACCATATTCACGGGAACAAAGACTCTTCACTTGCGTTGTATATCTAGAGAGGACAGAACTCTATGGATTGAGGCACTGCAGGCTGCTAAAGATCTTTTTCCCAGAGTGTTAACAAGCAGTGATTTTTCACCTTCTGAAGATATTGTTGTTTCAACTGAAAAGCTACGGCTACGATTATCACAGGAAGGTGTTGCTGAGGCTGTTATCAGAGAATGTGAGTCTATTATGCTTGCAGAACACTCCGAGCTGCAAAACCAGTTGAATGCTCTTCAACGAAAACATATCATGTTACTGGACACATTGAGGCAACTAGAAGTATGTATTAATTATCCATTTCTTAGCCTCAGAATTGTGTGCTTTACTAAATAAATTACAGTCTACTAAAGATAAAGATAGCATGCAACCATTTGTGTAGGAGTGAGCTGCAAGCTTTTTTCCATTTTAGAATATTTAGTATGCAGAATAGTACTTTTAAGACAAGTGTCTAACTTAAATCGTTAGATCATCATCACTTGGTTTTGTCCCATTCTTTCATACATGAAACAATGATCATCTGGAGAGACTTTGAACCGAAAACATGATGGGAAACTTTTGATGGTACATATGTGGAGTAGACAGGGAATAAGCTTGGACTTCATCTTGGCATAAAGCATTATTGAGTGGTCTCAAGTTGTTGATTTCAGCTTTCTCTCTGAAAATGCTTACTTTTTTGGTTCATTTTTTACCAAGCATTTGTAATGATTTTGTCATGGCTTCAGAAGCTTATCTTAATAAGCATTTCTGTTTATGGGACTTTAATGAGTTAGGCAGCAAGCTGTTTATGACTTTGTAACTGCCAAATGTTAATGCCTCTTAATTTTACATATTATTGTGAATTTCTACACTGTCAGGATTCCAGTTTGTGTCATCTCACATCATTCTATTCCCTCTAATTTACTTGTTTTGCAGACGGAGAAAATAGAACTGGAAGCAACTGTGGTGGATGAAACAAAGGAACGTGATTCATATTGTGGACAAGGGAATAGAAGATGTAGTGGTAAGTTTTGCTTTCCAACTTATGTAATTACAATTATTTGTTCAATCTATTTTGGCAGAACCTGATCCAAGTGGCAATGAATCTAAATGTCTAGAAAATCTATCTATGAATATGTGCTTGGTTGAGAGTGAATATGAAAAGAACCTGTTTTTGTGTTCAAATATTATTCCTTTAGAAGAAAAGATGACTTGGCCATCTTTTCATACATAATTTTTCATATGAAGCATTAGGATGCAAAGGTTACATTACATATTTGTATACTGGCTTGCACTTGGACAAAACAGAAAAATGAAAGATTGGCACAAGAAGTTGCCATGTTAGCATTCCATGTTGTTGTCCTGTTGGAATTGTTTTTTGTCATAAGTGGTTTATGCTTCAATTCTCTGTTTTGCGTAGTATATTTTTTTGTTTATGAGACAGATTTTTATTTTATTTTCTGTAATAAACTCTTTGTTTGAATTTTGTAATTTTGCTTATTTTTTAAACCATTCTCATGTCACAGATTTTTACTCTGTTATGTCCGAGGGCAGTGCTACTGATTCTGATGCAGATAATGAAAGTCAAGATGGAGCAGATGTTGAAACAGATGAAGATGATGGAATATTTTTCGATACAAATGATTTCTTGTCTTCAGAGGCATTAAGAAGTGCTTCATATCGGAGTAGGGAAAATGGTGGAAATGCTTGTATATATGACAAAGAAATTTTCTTTTCTGATCGTATGCATGGGGTTGAGAATGAAATCAGGCTAGTACAATATCCGTATGTTAAAAGAAGGGATAATTTGCCAGAACCAAAGGAGAAAGAGAAGCCAGTTGGCCTATGGTCTATTATCAAGGACAATATTGGAAAGGACTTGTCTGGGGTTTGTCTTCCTGTTTATTTTAATGAACCACTCTCATCGCTGCAGAAATGCTTTGAGGATTTGGAATATTCATACTTGGTCGATCAAGCGTTCGAATGGGGAAAGCAGGTCAGGTCCTCAGCTCTGGTTTCTTTTGTGGCAAAGCAGTTTTAAAGCATGATCTGCTAGATACATTGTAATCCAGGTAGTTCATTTGCAGGCATATTAGTGGATTTAGAAATAATTGCCTTAGTCTCTTATGGGATTAGCATATAACATATTGCCGAAACATACTTTGTGCTTTGTTCTTGCATCAATGTGTTTCTTATATAGCTTCTGTATTTTATATCCCTTAAACTGTTGACTAGGCATCTCAGAAAACATGCTTTCAGTGTCAAATTTAGCCTTTACTTTGTCTTGTTTAATGGGGTTTAGGGGAGGATCTCATAATTATTGCCCTAAGCCTTGATTCACAGGTCATGCTACTTCCCAACTTGTTATTGCTGCTATAGGGCTCGAAGACCTGAACCCTTCACTCCCTATCGGGAGGCAGCTGATCCTACCGGCCACAGGGCTTGTGGTCTAAAAATGTGATATGTACTAAAAGGTAGAAGAAATGTTACTGTGTGATGTATTGTTCAGCTTCAAACATTCTTCTACTGTTGGGGGTGTCAACTGGGGGATTGTTCTTCAAACCTCAATCTGTTTCTTTATGAACTTTGGAGCTTCTTTCCGAATCCCCTTCCCGGGTACCTAAGGGTTCACTAGCGGACATTTACCAACTATACTTTCTGGTTTGCTGGCTGTCATAAACCAGAGGATTTGGATAATTTACGTTATTGGAGGAGCAAGCTGGACAGAGAACCAGCATCTAGTGCTCATTGGCTTGCACAACATGACAAATATGCTCATAGATAGGACAGTTTATGATTAGGTCATTGACTCATTTATAATGGCTGCCTATTGGGTTATGAGTTTCTCTTCAGAATTGAAATAAGCCTATCTAGGACCTTTTGTATAACTTCACAAAGAATGAGATATCACAACTTTTTTCTGAGACCATAAAAAAAGAAATAGCTGGAGGTGCTGGAATACTTTTTTGCGTTTTTCTTGCACTTAAACTATCATTTATTTGTTTTTAAGAGATCCGCATAAGCTCTAAACTTTTATGCTATAAATCTATAGTCGGGTGTTGACTCTGTTTTAATTCAATGTCTAAAATGAGGAGTTTACCTTGTGCAGGGGAATGACTTGATGAGAATTTTAAACATTGCAGCTTTTGCTGTATCTGGCTATGCATCGACTGAAGGACGGCAGTGCAAACCTTTTAATCCTCTTCTTGGTGAGACCTATGAAGCTGACTATCCAGATAAAGGATTGCGCTTTTTCTCCGAAAAGGTATTGCTTTTTATAATGTTGGAAATCAACTTCTTTGCGTTGTTATTTTACACTTTCCAGTTAATAAATTGTTAGCTGACCATCTACTTTCATTTTAGGTGAGTCATCATCCAATGATTGTTGCTTGTCACTGTGAGGGAAGAGGTTGGAAATTTTGGGCAGACTCCAATCTCAAAGGCAAATTTTGGGGGCGTTCTATTCAGCTTGATCCTGTTGGTGTCCTAACTCTGCAGTTTGAGGATGGTGAGAACTTCCAATGGAGCAAGGTCACCACATCCATATACAATATTATACTTGGGAAAATTTATTGTGATCACTATGGTACCATGCGCATTAAGGGCAGTGGCAACTACTCCTGCAAGCTCAAATTCAAGGAACAGTCTATAATAGACCGAAATACCCATCAGGTGATTTTTTCTGTTAATGAGTAAACAATTGAAAGGACACACTTAATTGGGCATTATCTTGGGTTTTTCTTTTTTATAAAAATTGATGGCACTTAGGAAAAATGACTGAAAGAAACAAAAAAGGAATACACCTAGCCAAGGGGGACATAACTTACCCTTGGAGAAGTATTACTCCCAAAAGAAGGTGCAATGATAATGCACTTCACATTTCATTTCATTGACAATATATCTATTTTTTGTACCTTACACTCGCTTCTTTTTTTTTATGTTCCTTCAGCTTGACATAACAATGATGCTTGTTTTAAAATTTTGCCCTTCACTGGATCAAAATTGCTCTATTTCCTTGAGACAATGACCCCAGTGTGAAAATCTTTTATGCCTATGCCTAGGTGATTAACCATTCTGGAGATGGGCCAAAAGTTGAAAATAAGTATATACAAATTATTCAAGTTATAATATCTAATTTGTATTTTTGTATAATGAATTTAGGTTCATGGATTTGTGCAAGACAATAGAACTGGTGAGAAGGTAGCAATGTTGGTGGGTAAGTGGGATGAAGCAATGTACTATGTCTTGGGAGATCCAACTACAAAACCAAAGGGCTATGATCCAATGACAGAAGCTGTGTTGCTGTGGGCAAGAGGCAAATCTGTTACAAAGACAAGATACAATCTAACCCCTTTTGCAATATCCTTAAATGAATTCACCCCCGATTTATTGGATAAACTGCCCCCAACCGACTCAAGGCTGAGGCCGGATCAGAGACACTTGGAGAATGGAGAATATGAATTAGCAAATGCAGAGAAGCTGAGACTGGAACAGTTGCAGAGACAGGTATTCACCTAAAATCATCTGTTGTATTTATCACTATATCTAGTAAAGTAATGAGCATAAATCATAAAGTTAGTATGATATAGCCGGGAACTAGGAACTAATCAATGTCAATTTGCTTTTTTCATTCCCCATAATCGATAATCTTGACAAAGCTTAAACTGCCTCACTAAGATTTAGTTGCTGGAGTGAACATTAAGACATTATGCTATGATTCAGTTATTTGTTTGTTATTATTGTAGATTGGGTTGAATGATCCCAGGTGTATAAATGTTCTCTCACTTGCTTAAAAGAGAAATCCTTGGGTATGGAAATTAGAGTTAGGATTTGTAAAATTTGATGAAGTAAACATTGTTTTTGGGGAGTTAAAGACTCTTCAGTCTAATTGCATTCCAAAATAATAAAGAAATCACTTGTAAAATAGAATTACAGTCTTCAGGGTTTTGGAACACCAAAACTGCTGAACGTGTCAAATGGTACTTTAAACATAGCATGAAAGTTAAGAGGAATAGCAAATAAATTTTAACCTTATTGTAATCTGTAGGAAAGCTTCACTTAAACTCAGAGAAATGATTGGTACAGGACATTGGGGCAAAAATGTAGCCAGTATCTTGTGACTTGGTTCTAATCTAGGGAACTTAATTCAGTTTCATTTAATATATTAAAGTTAACGATGTAGTCCCTGTAACTTAGTTTTATCTAGTTCAAGTATTTGGTTTAGTTCCCATTCAAGGCGCATATTCTAATCGTCTGCCTACTGAATGCAAAAGCTCAAGTACAAATCTTTAGTTGCTTCATTCCCTCTGTTCACGTGTTTCTATCAGTTTTCATTGTGAAGAGTTCTCTCTGCAGCTTGTTTGCAATATTAATATCTTTTGCTTAATGACGCAGGCAAGGAAGTTGCAGGAAAGAGGATGGCAGCCAAGATGGTTTAGGAAAGATGAGGATGGTTGTTATCGATATATGGGTGGCTATTGGGAAATGAGAGAGACAAAGAATTGGGATGGAATTCCGGATATATTTGGCCAGAGCAGTGGTTCTCCGTCGTATTTAGTAGAAAGTAGGCAGTCTTTTAGCTCAGCGTGCTCATAAGTATTTTTGCTGTCATTTTATATCCTTCATTTCTCCCACATTTCAATCCTTGTCTATGCTTAATAGGAACTGAAATTGTCAGTTTAGATGTAGTTTTTGTTAAGTTATATAATGGAGCTTCTATGAAGTATAATGCTAATGCTTGTTTTCTAGAGGAGTTTCTTCTCATCGTACATACCCACTCTATGATACCTGGAAGCCGTGAGTCCTTAAATGCGGTCAAATGTTTAATAGCAAATGGTTTAAGTAAAATATTATCTAGCTGAACAAAAGTCCCAATTTGACAACATTCCCATTAGTACTTTGCTGACAATTTTTCTCCGAGGTGCTTTTTAGTGGTGAAGAGACGAGGCAACCAGGGAGGCAAGATAACTTGGAGATAGGCGCATCAGATGAGAATTGTAAATAAGTTAAATTTAAGGCTTCTCACAATGCTTTAATAAGAATTTAGACAAACACTAGTACAAGTTCACGATTGTATGTTTATGCTTTCCTTTCCTGCAACTGTTTCCAGAATATCCGAAATATTTAAGAGGATTATAACGTAAGTATCCTCTTGCTTGGTTTGTTGAGAAAACTGAGGAAAATGTATTCGGATTAAGAAGTTCAAAAGTAATCGGGGAAGAGAAAAAGTACAATTGCAGCTCAAGTAAGGAAATATCTTACATTAAAATTTTATTCAAAGACGAGGAATTGTATTTTATTTTTTAAACATTTTTTATAGAAAAGTTATTTTCATTAACATGTGACATGTATCATAATATTGGTGGCTCTTAACTGCGATTTTAATTTCTATGACAGAAATTTTTTATATCACTATTTTTCAGGAAAAGATTTGAAGATACTGGTAAATATCAAAATAAAATTTCTATGATGCAAATTTTTTATATTACTATTTCTCACGAAAATATCTGAAAAACATTAATAATTTTAACTAAAAGAGATAAGTGAAACATAAGTTTAGGATGAGTGTGGGTTTAGATTGGTCCTAACTGTCTTGAAGTTGGATGCCAAGGTTAGTCCTAAAAAAAAAAACTAAAACGAATGCAAACAATCCATTGGAGCTTCAGCACAGAGAGTGTAAGAGTTGAGTTAAAAACAAAGTTAATTTTTTATAATAAAATCAATTTATTAGTTTAAAGTTTTTATTTATTTATTTTATTTTTCTCTTAACAATTACTAAAACTTATTGATAAATGAGTAATACTAGACGACCCAAATTTTGTATACAAAATTATATTCAAATGATATGAAATATGAGTTATCAACATCCTATTAATTATCACATTATTTTTTAATTTATAAAATATTGACAATTCATATACCATATTATTTGGATATAATTTGGTTATAGAATTTGGGAAGTTTAACATTATTCTTTGAAAATATATTCTCATAACAGCATGTCAGCAAAAAATATTTTCTATCATAAACATCGTAAAAACTTTCTATAAATATGGAAGTTGATATTTAATAAATAAATTTAACTAAAAAGAAAAAGATAACAATAATAATAATGGTTGTGAAAACAAAAATATAAAAAGTAGGAGGGGTAAAGTAGAATAGAGCAAGAGCGCGGATACGTCATTCACCAACTGGTCGAGAGCAGAGCAGAGAGTGCATTCTCTGTTACTGCTTTTGCTTTGCTCTATTGAGTATTTGAGTTTCCATTTCACAAGTTTTGCGGCCACCGCTTATGAAATGAAACTGCAGAGTTTGCCCGCTAAAACCGCTTTTGCAGCGATGATGAGAAAGACCTTCCATTCTGCTGCTTCTGCTGAGCTTTTCAACTGCCCTCAGGTTTCTTCCTCACACAAAACTTATCTTCTTATATAGCCATCTAGATTTTTTACCTTTTTGTTGCATATAGATATCTCTTTGTGCTTGCTTTTGAATTTTGTAGTTGGGTTAATGAGAGTTTATATAAGTATTGAATTTTTGTTATTTTGTTTCGTTGTGAGAGAGGAAGATAGTGTTTTGAACTCTTTAATAGACCTGGATTATCATGTGAAGACATTTGTGAGCAATTTGTTTAGAATACAATTCAGTTGTTAAAACTGTTTCAAGTTCAGGTTTAGAATACAATTCAGTTGTTAAAACTGTGTCAAGTTCAGGCTTTTTTTTTTTTTTTTTTTTCAGGGCCTAAGCAACGTTAGATGGAGTGGTGGTGAAGAGTTGATGTCAAAATTGCTTGACAGGAAATGGACATTGATGAGCCCTGATACCAAGATTCATCAAATATTGATTTCTGCTACGCGAGGAAAGCAGGGAGGCAAACCATTTGGGAATGTTTCCTTTACTAACAATACTGCTCCATGTCTTGGTGACGACATGATAGTAAAGGATCAAGATAGATGCTTCTACGTTGTGAGGGACGATTTGCTGCATCCGCTGATAAATGGTAATAAAGCACGGAAATTGGATGCACTGTTTCCTCTCCTTGAAGAACATTCGGTAACTGATGTGGTGAGATTGTATTTCTTTTAGATATCAAATAACAATTGCATTGGAAATATCTGTTTGTTAGCTGGAATACTAGGTTTCCTTTGGCGAACACATGTTAGTGCATGTGAGTGCTTATTCATGTGTGTGACAATGTGTGTATGCGACGGATACCATTGTGCTTTGGGATATGTCACAAGCCCTTTGGTAATTTGTGTGCACAAGCTTTGATAGGATTAACAAACAAATAATTTCTGTGGTGATCATTTATTTAGAGAAGCTGAACAGATGTGGAATGTATATAAATAATTTTTGAGTGGTTGGTTTGGTCATTTAATTAGGTTGGCTTTTGGCAGATTCCTTAGGTGGATTTGTTATATAGCTTATGTCAGCCATTTTAACATTTCTAGAACAAATGGTTGTGTATTTTAGTCATGTTAATTATTGGGAAAATCTCTATGGGTAAATCCAAACTTACAGGAGATAATTTGTTTGTGTTTCTCTGTGTGTGTGTATGAATTCTTAATTAATTTGCGGTGTTATATACAAAATGTTATTTCATTACCAGGCACGGTTCTTTTCAATATTAGGGACTTTGAGGATCAAATAACATTCAACTGAGACTTTTTCTAGGTTACATGTGGAGGTTGTCAAAGTGCACACACAACAGCTGTTGGTATGTGATTTCTTGCTGTAGTTACACTTGGAAGTTGCTCTGAATATTTTGTGCTACAGGATTATTGCCTTGTCGAGTGAAGTCAGCCATATGGGGGGTCTTGCTTCTAATTACTGGTCTGTGTATAATTGCAGCTGTTTCATGTGCGGAGAGAGGATTAAATTCACATTTGCTGCTGCGAGGGGAGCAGCCTGAAATTCTCACTGGTTATAACCTGATTTCAACAATTTACGGAAATGTCACATATGTGCCAAGATCTCTTTATGCCCACAGAACAGAAATGCTAAAAAACCATGCTAAATTGGTTGCTGGTAGTAATGGATTTATTTTACATTGCAATGAAATTTTTGACAAATTTTTCACAACTCAAATTTCTGGGGCTTCAAGTTTTGCACAAATGAATTCTCATAGTGGTGCTAATGACTGTCCAAGAAAGGTTTTAATTGTTAATGAGGGTGCCGGGAATGCTGTGGCATTACTAGGTAACTCAGTCATCATAGTTTTGGCATGATTTGCGTTATGCATTTTAAATAATTTTAACGTGCATACTACTTGTCTATTTAAGGACTCTATTGCTTTCACTGTATAACCAATAGTTGTTTGATTCAAGCATAAAGGCAGATTTGAATGTAGGCCATCTGGACCAGGCCAATAGAGTTTACTATTTGATTTATAATGTTAAGTTTTGAAGCAAAGGCTACGAGGTCAATCAAGTTTATTAAATATTTATATTCCTTATTACTGATCCTATAGTGGTGGATTGCTACAATAAGCTTGACTAAGATGACTTCTTTCTCATAGGTATCTTTCGTTTGGTTCAGTACTTATCCCAGGATCATTTACTTGGGAAAAAAAGGGCTGTTAAATTCATTGTGGATGCTGGTACTGGGACAACAGCTGTTGGTTTAGCGCTTGGAGCCATATGTCTAGGGTGTGATTCTGTTACTTCTAGTTGAACTGACTAGAAATTTCGATTTTAAATAATAAGTTTGTTCTTATGGGGCTTTATCTCAGGCTCCCGTGGGAAGTAACGGCAGTAATGCTGGCTGATAAAATTGATGGCTACAGGCAACATGAGAAATATTTGATATCTGAATTCAAGGGGCTATTTGGTTTTCTTCTCGCTAACAAAAAGTTAAATGAAGTAGATTGTGGAATTGTGAATTGGGTAGAGCGCTATCGGCCAAGAAGGTAAGTGATTTCTGCTTCATTTGGCATAGCCCATGGTGTTCTTTCGAACTCACATTCCACGTATTTTAATTCACTGAACTTAAATAAGTAAACTAGCTATTGGCCTCCAAAGCTGCTTGGGAAAGATCTTTGGACATACTTCTGCTTCAGAATATTTGTTATATATTGTACCACTAATTAAGAATTAAAACATGGGGCAGGAGCTGTTTGATTCAATACTGTATGTACATATCTTGTTATTCTCTATTAGTTGGCTTTCAGAGGAAGTTGTGAGGATGAATGGACTAAAATATTAATTATCAGTGTATAAACATTTTTAGCTTTGGAGCATATATAAATTATTTGCTACTATTGCACTTTATTTGGGTCTGTGAATTTTAATTCCCTCACTCAATCTCCCCCTTGCTCTCAGATTTGGCAATGTGTTGGAAGGGGAAATAAAGACTTGCCAACAGATAGCACAGCTAACAGGTATTCTAGTGGATCCTGTGTATACATTAGCCGCCTGGCAGATGGCTACACTCCTTAGTGATAAGGAATTGAAGGGCGTTGCAAATGTCGTGATGCTTCACACAGGTGGCACACTTGGCATGTTTGGATTAGCTCAGAGGTACAAATCTGACTTCCATTCACTCAAAGATGGAATTCCTGATTTAAAGTAACAAAAAATTAATGTTTTTTTTTTTTTTTGAAATCAACAAACAATTAATGTTGTACAATACAAATTCATGGCATTATTTCTTTGCACAAACATTTTTGTTAAACTTCAGCGTAGGAATACGAGTAAAAAGTTTATGTTTCTCATTATGTATGTGGATATATCTGTACATTTATATGTATTTCATAATTTTCATTATTTCTCTAACTGCGATACACTGACAATTGTGGGTGTCACATTTAGTATGTGAATTCAGTGTGTTGGGCCTGCTGGCAAAAGCAATGGTTTAAGCTCTGGACAAGGTCACAATGTCGCATGTGTCTGTCTGTTTCTGAATCACTATGTGAAATGTTGGTTCTGTATTTATTATGTCTGAAATTATTTGAACATTGCCCTTTAAAGACCTTGAGAAATTGTACGTTTCAGCAAAGCTATGTCAACCTTTCAAGCAATCTATATATGCACCCTAAGTTGCCTACAGCGAAGTCAGGAGTCATTACATTACATTACCCTGATGCGGGCTGGAGGACCTAAAACAACGGCCCTGCAACTAGTGATAAATTTACACCCTCCACTGCTATAGATGATATGAGCTATTACAAACATACATGCTTTATTGGCTTGAGGAGCCAATGTCGTTTGAACCCCTTTTTTGTTTCAACTTTTTATAATAAATGGTGATAATAATAAGAATTGGCAGGAGGCCATGCTTGCTTGTCCGCATACAAACAGCATTGAGACCTTTTTTGTTGATTATTAAAATTTTTTCAGTTAGCTTTCTTTGAATTGAAAGATATATATAACATATATCAACAGAAATGACTACCGTTCGTTGTTTGGAAATTCTCAATGGAATGCAACTTACAAGCTCGTGCATAAATCAATATAATAAAGTGGGAGCAGGTAGTTGTTTTCCTGAAATAAGCATTCTTTCGGTAATAAACTGTTGCCAATGGTACGTGATGTATGCTTTTTTATTAACGGAGTATTTTACATGTTTTTATGTAGAGAGTGATTTTACTGGAAAGTGTTGTGAACGAAAGCAATAAACTATTAATGTAGGTTGTTCATTGTGGACTTTAAGCCCCCCACTGACTAATTTTCCAAAGCAAACAAAACTAAAAGAAGAAAAAAAAAAACAAAAAAAGTATCTAACTCTGTGTTGGTTCAAGCTTGCTTGTTGAGCTCCAAGGTGGTCATAACAAGTTGAAACTCTCTATGGAACTGTAATCTAGGAACTATCAAATTCATTTTTTTTGTCCTTCTGTTTTTATAGATTGGGCTGCTCTACGGTGTAATTTAATATTTGAACATTCTTGATCAAAGTGTTGATTACTATTCAGAAAGTTGTTAACATAACATATAATTGTGCCCTTAAAAAGTTACCATAACAATAAAATATTTAACACATCATTTTTTAATAGGAGTGGTAAAGTATTAAGGTCAAAGGTTTGAGTTTCACTCTTATCCATTAAAACACAAAGTGTGGATGTGAGTTTTTCATTAATAGGAGTTGTCATATTCAAGTTATAAAAGTAGTCATCCGAGCTGTGCTGTTAACGATCGATCTTAACAAGTCCCGATAATATTTTGATATCGTAAAGTATCAATGTTAAAAAAAATACAATAAAATTCTTACAAACCATCCTTTAAACACATGTCCATGGCGGGCGACGATTCGCCACGGTAACAAGACACGAACACGATGGGACTCGACATGATTCATATTGTATCGACACGCCTGCCGAGGTTAAATTATGTAATGCTAATGCAGCAAAATGGAGCACTAGCATGGTGGTCTACAGCCTTTTTAGGCCGCAGCATCCCTGGTAACAAGGGGGGAGCAAAAGAGGATGGTCCCGTGGACCACTGTCTGTTATCTTGACATATGCACTTTATATCATATATAATAACAACCAAATCATTTAAATGTATAGAACCTCACCTCAGACTAATCGAATTGTAGTACTTACAATGTCTATCATTTTGAATTTCCCATTCTTTATCACTGTAAAATATTACTACTATACAATCTAAATGTTTTGCTAAAACTTTATCCAAAATTAACTAAACTATTCGTAGAGAAATTCAAATGAATTTGTTTAATTAAAAAAAAAAAAAAAAAAACATGTTGGTGCAAAGGATTTAATATATTCAGTGTATGGAGAGAATATATGTAAAGGCTGGAGCAGCAAATGGAATGTGATGTTAATCTAAATGCTTGATCGGAACATAAAATATAAAAAGCTCCTTAAAAAAGGGGTGGGTGGGGACTTGGACTGTGGAGAGAGAGAAAAATATTAGAGAAGGGTATAAGAGATCACTTTCAATTGCTTTTTTGTGCGACCTTGAAAAGGTCAGTTTTTTATTTTTTCTCTTTTAAGACTTGAAAAGGTGAGTTGGGGACTGTTTGCATGCACAAGTGACTGGCCATGGAGTGGCCCATGAATTTATGTGGACCAAATGGGGAACACACCAACACTACCTACTTCCCTACCATAACTGATCACCATTAGAAAATATTTCTGATCGACATTACTATGTGTCGAAGATGAGTGAGAATCAATTTATCAGACCTTGTTGATAAATTTGAAATTGTTTGGATCCCTTTCTAGTTTACATATGTTACCAAAAATAAATGTGAAAAAGAAAGAAAAGTAAGGTGTTCTCGAATAATATGAATTTTCATAGATTAACTCATCACTTTCCCGCACACCTAGTTGTAACTCAAGCGTATAGTACATGTCATCATCACATTTCCTTATAAAGATTCAACTTCCACGTATAATATTTATAACATATCTTTGGATATAGATATTTTCAATACCTCTAACCATTATTATTAGATTACCTTATGATAAATTCATAAACTCATTTTGGAATTTAAAATGATTAACTTTTTTTTTCGAGTGCCACTGTATGGCTGTCTTCCCACTTTGTGTGGTCTGGCCTCCCCTTGTTGTGTGTGATAGCTGTCTTCCTATCTTGTGTGGGCTAACCTCCCATTGTTGTGTGTGGATCGATCTCTCTCATATAAGAGTTGTTTTTTGGATTGTATCATTAATGTTCCATTCCATATGATTTTTTTAGTCCTTCGGATAAACTCCAGTGATAAATTTAAAAACAAATAAATTCATATATATATATATATGTATATACTCATTTTTGGTCCAAATAATAAAATCGTTTCATTTGTAGTCATGAATAGGAATTTAATCATCAGTTTCCACTTTCACACCTAGAGGGATGCTAGATATTCTCTCTTACACTCTTACGTGATTTTGGATGTTTTGAAAAGTGATAGTGATGAAAGATTTTAAATATTCTAAAAGTTTACTAGCGCTGGTAAACTTGTTGGAAGTTTTGATCAAAATTTTCATAATGAACCAAGTCAATATCAAGTACAGTTTCCACATGAACAACACAAGGATGCATAGGATTAGGATCCACGATTTAGGCAGGAAAATCTTTGAATGTAAAATCCAAGAAAACAAAAGGTGACATGATTATATTAATTTAGCATCATCATGATGATAATGGTGGTGGTGGTGGTGGTAGTGGTGGCGGCTTTGGAAATCTCTCATGTTGGAGTTGGACCTGCCAATAGAATCTCCGGCGCACGTGTGTGCTGGGTTGAGTCTTGCCTAAATCGGCTTTCGCATCTTGTTCCTTCTATCTTTACCTTGTCATTCATGCTTCTTTTTTACGTTTTTATTCCCTCATCCTCCATTTCATTCTTTTTTTTTTTCTTTAATCCGGTTTGGTTTAACAAATTCGAATTTGAAATTGGATCTTTTATTCAATATTTTTAAGTTTTGAAAAATAAAAATCATAAGATAATCATATAGATATCTATAATAGAATTTAAACTTGAAATTCTTTGAAAGCAAACCTTTAATTTCGGCCATTTTTCTAATTTCTATATTCATTATATGTTTTTCATACATTTAGTTTATTGAAGACTTAATGTGATGGTCAAGTGAGTGTTTCTCTCTTTAAAAAAATATGGATACAATTCTAACCTATAATCTAATTAATGTAAGCATGGATATCAGTCGGATCAACGTACTCTCGTTTTTTATAGCTTTTATATGAGTGTTTATAAATTTATTTGAACTTTTTAAAAGTCTTAAAGTTCAAATTAGACAGATAACTCCATTTGTTTTAAGATATAAATACGTATTCAATCACTTAAATAATACACCCATGAACACACTGGGGTGGAGGTGTGGGGGTACTCACAGTCACAGACGCACGGGAGCTATGGTTTTGGCGCTTTTAAATTAACAACCTTGGCTCTGCAGCTGATCACGTATTACAATCCCATTTATTAGAATGTATGCAATCTTGAGTGGGGAATTTTTAATTTAATCAAAGTTAAAATAATAATAAAAAAATAATATAGTTGGTATGCAAGAGAGATTCGCAGAGTTCATTAAAGAAGTGATATGGTGGAAAGATATGGAAATCAAAAAGATTGAATCAAATGATGGAGATGTCATTTCAAATTAAGTTATCACCGTCTTTCATGCACCGCCTCTGTAAATTTACCTAGTAAATGAAGACACCTACGTCGTCATTTTAATACACATTAATGTCCCTATGATGATTTCACTATTTTATATTTTAAATGATCATATTAAATTATAAACATGTGCCAACAATCATAAATTAGAGTATTATTAATATTTACTTTTAATATTAAATAAAAAATTCATTCAAAAAATAATTAAATAAAATAATGTTTTTTTTTATACACATGCATATGGTATTAAAATCAGTTCAAAGCCTGCAAATTAAATAAAAATTCTATTAACTTTTTCGGGTAAGATTATTTCTAAGCTATGATTGTAAAGCAACCCTAAATTGCCTTTTCCTTTTCTCATAATTATTATTGAAAGTTAATATGAATTGTTTAGAGAAACAAATTTTCCAGACAAAAAAAAATAAGTATTTTTGTTTATAATAAATTTTTTAAATCGATGAATTATTTTTTAAAATCTTATTCTCCAAAATCATTTTTGGCTTGTGTGCCAATTTCCGTTTTAGTACTGGACTCAAATAGTGGTTCATTGCTAGCGCTCTTTGAGATCTCAAAAAAATTGACAATGCCAGTTTTAGCATCTCGAAGAGCCAAAAAAAAAAATAATAATAATAATACTAAAAAAATAAAACATCAACATTAAATTTTAGAGTCTCAAAAGAGTAAATAAAAATGAATCAATGATCTTTTCAGTCTAATGACACATGAGAAGAATTTATATATTGGTCCTTAATTTTACGACAAAATCTATCAAATTGTTTATAGTATTATCCGTGAAAATATTAGGGACATCGGATTTCTTGATATTAGTTATGATATCTAAACTTTTTCATCTTATAAGAGAAAATTCCATCGGAGTTTTTCTTTTTATATATGTATAGTACATACTATTCGTACGTTTATTATTATCGGGCTCTTATGATTTACGACACTAAAACTCTAAAAATTACGATAAATAATTTATAGGATATAGAAAAATCATTCATAAACCAAGGTAGATTATTGCAGTTCGAATCATAAACCAAGCTTATGGGGAGCAACATCTAAATGGATGGTGCTACTACACTGTACCACCAACACTCTCTTAGAAACTTAATTGCCATTATTTGAAGGTAATGACCGGTTACTGATAAGCTGGAACAACGAAAAGAACACATATTATGACCATTATAGCCTTCGGAGGAGCCAGAATTTAGCTTGCTACCACAAACACTGTCATTAATCAACAGTGTTACGTACAAAAAGAGCAAGAATTATTAGTAATTATCTACTTTTAGTCCCTTTTAATGGCCATTTTGATTAAAATCTGATCTGCCTATCATCACCTTTTTGGTACATCTTGATTTATACAAACCTGACTTAAAACCCCGCAATTAATCATCATGCATCATTTATCATGCCTTCACAAATTTAACAAACAGAACATTTTTCCATTTATGGTTTGTTTTTTACAAATATATTATACAAAAAAGCATTAAAACACAAAACAGAACCAGAAAATTCATTGTCTGAGACACGCAAACACTTGAACTTCAACAGTAGCAGAAAATGACACTCAGTTTAAATTATAAAATACCCATCAATAATTAAATCTCAGGTTACCAGCTTTAGCATTTCTTTATACCATCTACCTTGAACAACTTTTACATGTCTAGATATATATATATATTTTTTGATCACTTATATTATATCACATAACATAATAATACTAACAGTGTTGCTAATTAAAGATTCAAGAAACAGAAACAGAACCCACCAAGAAGTCTCAATAATATTGCATGAAAAGTAAATAATTTAACATCAAATGACAAAATTTCAATATATATATACGTATATGTATTTGTTCATTGTGTTATATTTGGTTTTTTTTTTTTTTGACGGGGTGTTATATTTGGGGCTTTCTTTGAATGAGAAAAAGAGAAAATAAGACAAAAGAAATAAATAAGGAAATGTAGAAGAGAAAAAACAAGCATACGAGTAGTCAAAATACCAACATGAAAAGTACCATGCAGCAGGCAATTATTACTCCTCTTCTCTCCCCTGTTCGTGTCCTCATCATATTATCAGCCACGTGTACGGACCACATCCATTATCATGCAACCCCGCCACTCTTCGAGGGGTTCTATAGTAAAATCCCACAGCACAGGAGAGTATTAGACGGGCAACAAAGGACATTTTTAGCAACTTTGGGTTCGTAAAGCAAGTAAGTGCAAAAGGAAACTCAAACTCATGAATGCTTTTTTCACTTCTCTTTGGAGCTAGCTAGAGAGAGAAGCCAAAGAAACAAAAAAAAGACCAAGAAAATCTAGACAGAGAGAGAGAGATTGAAGAGTATTAAGTGTAGAGATAGACTCTGTACTGTTTTTACTTGGGAAGATAAAGGAAACTAGTAGCAGCAGCAGTACAATTCGGGCAACCAAAAAAGGAAAAAAAAATCCACTTAAACTAGCTGTTGCTTCACCGGAAAACCGCTTTTTGCGTTCCCTTCTTGGTCCTTGTCTGGTTTTTGCGGTTTGTAGAAGTTTAGAGAGTTAGAAGAAAAAAAAGACAACATGGGTGAAACCGGTCTTGTCCGGTTTCCGGGGAACCTAGACCCAAGAGCTCAGGAGTTTCGACCAAGAAACCCTTTAAACAACCAAGCTCAAATTACACTCTTTAGACCGCCGCAGGTTTACTATCAGTACGGTCCTCCTCCGCCTCCTCCTCCTCCTCCTCTGGTTCCGTTTGCGTCGAACGACGTTCAGGTTCTGCCGTTTTGTGATGGTAGCGGTGTTGGGGTAGGGTATGCTCAGTATCCTCCGCCGGTGTATGTAGGGTCGACGGCGCATGTGCCGCTGCCGCCTGCGTCGGCGGCGGCGACAAGGACGTTGGTGTTGAGCTCGGTGGCGGGTGATGTGAGTGAGTCGAGCGTGAGGAGGGATTTGGAAGTTTTCGGGGAGGTCAGAGGGGTGCAGATGGAGAGAGTGAGGGAAGGGATCGTGACCGTTCATTTTTATGATCTTAGACATGCAGACAAGGCTTTGAAGGAGATACGAGAGCAGCACATGCAACACCAAACCCGCTTGAGGAACCACTACTGTGCTTTGATGCTGCAAAATTCCGGCTGCGAACTAGACTGCTTGACCACCTCCTCCTCTCCGCTTCCTCCCCCCGCGCCTGGGCTTGTCGCGGGTCGGGCCGTCTGGGCCCAATTTATCATTCCGGCTAGTAATGCCGTCCCCGAAGGCAACAATCAAGGCACAATTGTCGTGTTCAATTTGGACTCCGGGGTCTCCTCTTCTAGTCTCAAAGAAGTCTTTCAAGCATTTGGTTAGTCTTTTCATTTATTATATTATACATGGGTTTTGTTGGGGTTTTAGTGTGTGATTTTGTTGTAATTTTTTTAGTCTCTTCCAATTTGAAGTGAAGAAAAGAAAGTGTGTGTATATAAGATCTGAAAGTTCTTAGATTTGTGTCTTTTGTAGATTTAATGAGATTTTGTTGTGGGGTGTTTTTGTTTTTTATGTTTGGTTTAAGTTGATGGGTCATTGTCTCGTTTTTCCCATGCCTTTTTCATTAATGTCTTTGACCAGAACCTGTGAGGGAACCTTTTTTTTTTTTTCTCTCGTGTTTCGCTTGGTTGTGTTCTCACCTGAAAAACATTGTCACTTTTCAGGTGCAGTGAAGGAATTAAGAGAGACACCATTGAAGAAACATCAAAGATTTGTAGAGTTTTATGATATCAGAGATGCAGCCAAGGCTCTCAAAGAAATGAATGGTAAAGAAATTAATGGCAAACCAGTTGTTATTGAATTCAGTCGTCCAGGTGGCTATAGCAAGAAGTTCTTCAATGCCCACCACCCCACCACCATGACCACCACCATTTCTATCATTAACTCCTCCAACACTACTCACCACAACTTCATGAATTCTGATTACAATCCTCCTCCTCCTCCTCCACTGTCACCACCAACCACCACTTTGCCTTGTAATAACAACTCATCAACTCGCTCACCTTCTACTTTCTCTCATCATTCTCTCCTCTCTCAATCTCAACCCTTCAAAAAGAAACCACCCTCTTCCAGCAAAGCAAACCCTAGCATGAATGGCAACACCACCACCACCGCAATGGAAGCTCAAGTGGGTGCTTTGTCATTGGCTGAGGACAGTGCCGTTGCTATGCCAGTTAATGGGAATCCTAGAAGGAGCTGCAAGAAAAGCCAAAATAATCACGCATTGGTCTCTACTAAGCAGCAACAAGTTAAAAACAAGACTAGGCTTTGGAAAGGAAGACAAGCCAAGAAATTTGATGCTCGTTTTCTTATAAACGGAGATGCCATGGTGGATTCCAATTGCAAAGATTCCCGGACCACTGTCATGATCAAAAACATACCCAACAAGTACAGGTTTGCTCTAACTATTATAGATTCTTTTCATCTCTTTTTCTTTACACTTGATTTTACGTGTCTTTTTTTTTTAAGTTTTTCATTTTTTGTGTTGGATATATAAATATAAATATATATATATTTATAGAATTATAGTATATGATTATTTTGGACATGTTGCAGTCAGAAACTGTTATTGAACATGTTGGACAACCACTGTATTCACTGCAATGAGCAGATGGGCGACGGGGATGACCAGCCTTTGTCCTCCTACGATTTCGTATATCTCCCCATTGATTTCAAGTAATTCTATTTCTTGCCCTCCTCTTGCTTTCTCTTTTAAAATGCTAAATTCATTTTTGTTGCATTAATATCTCTAATCAAGTAATTAATTTGGTTTTTGGATTATAATGTGTAAAAATTATAGCAACAAATGCAACGTTGGATATGGGTTTGTAAACATGACGTCCCCGGAGGCCACATTGAGGCTCTACAAAGCTTTTCATCTTCAAAATTGGGAGGTCTTCAACTCTAGAAAAATTTGTGAAGTTACCTATGCCAGAGTTCAGGTTTTTATCAATTTTTTGTTTCCCTTAAATTGTTTAATCACAAATTTGAAAATGGGTTGTTGTAATTATTATTACTACTATTGTATTTTCTTTTGTTTAATTTGAAAGTGGTAAATAATTAAAATGAAGGGATTGGAAGCATTGAAAGAGCACTTCAAGAACTCGAAGTTCCCAAGCGAGATGGACCACTATCTGCCAGTGCTGTTCTCGCCACCTCGAGACGGGAGGCAACTGACGGAGCCACTCCCCATTGTTGGTCTTGCTCAAAATAGGCATCTCCACCATCAGTCCACCACTACTCAATCTCAAAACGATGATCACGAAATAGTAGAAGACGACGACTTCGATGCTACAGATACACTAGATAACAACACAAACGACTCTGATTATGCTGATCCAAACGGCAGTGGCGACCTGGTTGATGAAGACAACAACAACGACGACGAGGAGGAAGTAGACATAAACAGTGGCAGTGGCAGCAGCGTTGTTGGTGTTCTTATGTAGCCTATAAGAGAAAAAGAGAGATAGATAAAAGAGTTGCTTGGCTGTGTGTCTATATATCTCTAAGAAACCTGAAGAGAAAGGTACATTACAAGATTATTACTTATATAAAATGTATAAAGATATGCTTTGCTCTTGTAATATCATCTTCCTCACCCAATGGCGTTAATTGCTTGTTGAGCACCGAGCCAGCCCACAGCCAGCCTCCTCTTTTCTCTCATTAGCCTCTGCAAACCAACCAACCCCACCAGCTACAGCTAATTTATAGCTAGCTCACCTGACCACTACTATCTTCTCCATTAACTTCTCTCTTTTGTTTTGTATTTTAGCTGAAAAAACCAACTCTCTGTACCCCCGTCGTCCTTTTGTTTTCTGTGTAGTGTGTCTTGGTTGTTGGCAGTTTCTAAAACAGCACAAATTATAAAAAAAAAAAAAAAAAAAAGAAAAGGAAGCAAAAGTGTAGTGTTGTATTGGCCTGAATACTATTTTATTATTTTCTTTTGGGTTTATGCAATTTTTTTTTTTATTATTATTATACGTTGGAAATATATGTAGATGGATGGATTCTCAATTCTCATAAAAATAAATTAAAAGGAGTGTGACCAACGGATAAAAAAACAGCCACCAGAAACCGCCGTTGGATGGTGGGCAGATGGCAAGCGACTGGTGACAGTACGTTAATCTTTGAACTGTTGTTCAATTCTTTTGCTGTCTTGTCTGTGGACTCTGTTGACTGTGACTGTCATTTTCTCTCAAGTCTCTTTGCTCTCCTGGCGCACTTTAGCTTCATCTTTATCTTTTTCGCTAAAGTTAACTGTGTTTTCTATTTTTGGTTATATATATTTATCATGCCACCTGACGTCTAAAATTTCAAAGCTGTATTGTATACAACTATATTTATACAAGTTGTATTTTGCGTATTTGAAGTGTTGAAATTCGATCCGGTCTATATGTATCATATCTTCAAATTTATTGTTGAGGTGGGCCTTTTTTTTTTCTCTGGAAGGGAAGACAAAGATGTGACTTGAAGTCAATGGATCTGTTATAAATCGTAGTTCTGGATTGCTATAAGAAGGAATATATCAACTTTGGACCCCTAAAAGTTTGAGAAAGTCTTCAAGTAGGTGCCTATACTCAACGGAGATAGCATTAATTGTATTCTTTCGATTTCCCGAAATATATCCTTTTGAAAATATAATTCATGTGAGCATCTCATCTTTTGGACAAGAATAGTCTATCTTCAAAAATATATATATATATATATATTTTTGAAGTCTTCGTAAATATTTTTAGGTATCTCAGGAAAAATGAGATTTGTTACCGAGACAGATAATTAAATGCTTAATAAAGAAACTTTTTTATCATATAAAATGATGTGTGAGGTTAACGTTCTATTAGATTTTCAGATGTTACGGTCTTGCTTTCGAGAGTGAAATAATGACCAAATATTACCTTAAATAATCATCACTGTTTATATATGATTCGAATATTCATTGATAGAGGCTTTTATAATTTTAAAAAATAAAAATCAATCAATTAAAGTAATTTATTGTATTCTCTCTCTTATTAATAGAAAAAAGAATGTAATGAATGATTTTGATTGGTTGGATTTTATTTTTTAAAATCAGATATACCTGATTATAAAAGTTTGTTTTACTAATATTATCAAGAGATGTTTATTTTCATAATAAAAGAAAAACTTCTTTATACATATAAATACAAGTGATGAAATTTGAATCTTCATTATTGAAAGTGGATTGATAGGTGTATAAGTATGAGCCATTAGAAAGTGATTACAATAGGTGTGAGTTCATAAATTTGAGATTTTTGTTTACAAAGGTGTACATAAAAATGAAAATGCTTGTTACAACATAATAGAAATTTTTCTTTGCAAAGCTAGCTATAGGAGCATTGCTCATTCCTACTGTAATAATAGAGTTTGTGTTCCACAAAGATAAATGGAATATATAAAATGTACATTTAATTAATTATATATATATTATTGATACATTATTATTGGAGAGCGTGATAGGCTATGCATTGAAGCTTTTCTGTCACAGAAATGAGTGCCGGATTCATATCCGTTCAGTTTCCCAGGCTTTTACTGCTTATAGATAAAAGTTAACATTCCATAATTTCCATTGACGTCCATTTGCATTCAATAGAATATATGTTTAAACAGAATTACAAATCCAAAGGGTTGATAGATAACCTGATGTACAATGCAACGTTTAAAACAATGGTTCGTGGTTTAAACCAGGGAGTAAAAAGAACGCCACAGCCTGGAAAAAAAATGTTGCAGAGAGAGCTGGTTAGGTCAAATATCCATCTGTTTACAGAGAGAATAATGTTAGTTTGATTAAGCTTTTGGCTCGGTTGTCTACGTGAAAAAATGGTACTACTACTACTACTAACCAGAGAGAGATGGTTAGCTAGACCACGTGAATTGCTGACAGGTGACATTAACTTGATGCCACGTAGGAAAAACCAAGCTGACGTGTCATGTCCCACTTTGTGGATGGCTGAGGCTTTGACCTTGATGATCAGAATTCAGGTAGCCTGCAAAGCTTAAAAAAGCACTACTACTAAAAGCCTCTACCTTTGTTTTATTTTTTGTCAAGCTCCATGTCCTTTGTGATTTTAATTTTGAACTTTTTTTGAATAATGTTATGGTCATGCACTGTTCTCTACAGTTGTTACTTGACATTTCACTGTTACGTGCACTATCTTCCAATTACTACTTTTCTGTCACACACACACACACTCTCTCTCTCTCTCTCTCTCTGCTCTCTCCATCGTGATCTCCCGATCTCCTCCTTTGTGCCTTTCTTTCGTGATCATGTTGTGGGGTTTCGACACGTGGACCACCTGATGCCTTACACGTCACTCCACAATCAAGGCCCTGTGTGGTGCCGGTTTGTAACAGTTGAACCTCGTATTGTTGGTGTCAATAATAATATTGTTGTCAGTTAACTGTGCTGACCAATGTCATGCCAGACAAATATATATATATATATAGATATCATAGCAATTGAAATCACCAATTCTATAGGACCTGGGCAATTTTCTATTTTGATGGACGAGGACCACTCTCCGGCCCCTTAGATGAATATCGCTTGTTGCTATCCCTTGTTTGTCATAATTATCTATGCTAATTAATGCATCACTATAATTTTGACTTTATAATGTTTCTTTTATGAGTAATAATTTTTGGTTACAATTTGTCCATACCTGGAAGCAACAAACAACTGTGTCACACAATTTTGATATCTTGTTATGCGATTTAATTTTTTGTATTACAATTCGTCTTAACTAAAGTGTGGACAAATAGTAATAACTATCTTGACTTAATTGAAACAAACTATTTTATAATTATATAAAAAATAAAAAAAAATTTCTATATATCCAAAGATTTGGTTTATATTTGAGTTGTGTCACTAACATAATAAGAAAGACATGAATTAATAGGTTTGTGATTTGTAAAGATATAGTGGATAAATTAAAATGTTTTGCAAATGAGAGCAAATTTTTCTCTATTTTCTAAACTTTATTTTGGAATTTGGAAGGCAACTAGGTATACATACATACAGATATATATATATTTATATACATATATATGAGTGAAACGAGAACTAATAATTAATAATGAAATGATATCAGGTATATACAGTTAATAGTTATCATTGGATGCTCTTGGGATTCTGGAACAGATATGTTTTGACACTCAGGGTCTGACTCACTGCGAGTTTCAAGCAAGCACAAGATTATGGTGATGAATGATATCCCACTTCACTTGTACATATACATGGCACCACTGTCACCAGTTTAAAGAGTAATAATAGGACCAAATAATGAATATTATCACATCGAAGTAAAAACCAAGTGAGAACCCACCAAAAGGAAGCCCATGATAACTAAAGAGCAATTAAGGTTTGTATGTTGTTGTCGTTTCCCAGGTGGAGTTAGTGTCTTGTTGTAAAAATGGTTGAGAATATATATATATATATATATATGTAAGAATGTGTGGTGGCCAGTCAAAGAAATGGCGGGAGGGAGCAGCATGGAATAGGAACAGTGGCCTGCGTGCGTGGTGGTGGGGGTGGAGTGGTGGCCTTTTGAGATGATCAAGGCCACACGGTTGGCCACTTGGATTTTTTATTATTAGTTTAATCAAACGATTTGTTTGAAACCCAATGAAAAGGAGAATTATATTTATATTATGATTACATTTTTTTTACATTTTACTTGGATAGATGAGAACTTTGGAAATACCATTTGTACGGCTGCTTGTCTTCTTTTGGCCTGCTTCAAATCAACTCTTTGTTAGTTTTTTTTTTTTTTTAATATTTTTTTAAAGACTTTTTTTTTTTTTTTTTTGAAACATAGACTTTTGTTAATTCCCACTTTTCTCTTTATCTTTTACTAACCTGATCTTTACATTATTACCCTTCCCCCATCATAGAAAACGAAGATTGATCTTTGATTCTTTCTTTTGCGTGGTTTGTGTCAAAGGCTGGGCCTTAATGGGCTAACATGTTTATTAGACCTACCCCTTCCACAGCTTGGTTGGGATGTAAACATGTTTGGCCCAAAATTGGCTCTTTTTGCTCCAACTTTTTACATGAAATGGTACATAGTAACAAACAATTGCTCCAGTCCAATATTTGGTTCCATCCTCAGTTTCTCCGCATCCCACTACACCAACTCCATGGTTCAGTTCTGTGCCGTGCTCTCCCGTCAACACTCCTTGCAAATATCACAAAACATGTATATCATAATTATGTAGGAATGAATTGGATCTTGCATGCCTTGGCATCCCTTGTTTTGCTTTACTAGAATTTTCATTTTTCTAGTACCTTATTTCATTTGGACGACTCGAACATTCCTTATATTTCAAGCAAATTGTAAGCAACAACAAAAATATTTCCCAATATATATGCTTCTCTTATCGCATCTGCATCCTTGATATCAGAGACAGCTCCATCAGAGGAAGAACATCAGCCTTCTCATGCATTTCCTGGGACCATGTAACATCCTGAAGTGGCCTACCTTGGAGCTACGGGAGCTTCATGAACTCATGGTTGGTCATATATATCAGCATTACAGTTAAGTTTAAGCTGGTTCACCTTGTCAGGTTCTGCTTGAAAACATTGAAACGCATGGATTTGCTTCTCCTTGAGGTCCCGGGACGCAGTGTGGTGGCTTCTCCATCTCTCATACAGCTCCCACAGGCTCTACTCGGAACCCAAGTCACTTTCCCTGTAATCAAAGCTCTCGGCCAGAACCAGCAATAACGCCAGTACGCCACCAAGAACTTCAATGTCCTTGTATATGTACCCATATCATGAAATGAAGAAATTGGTAAGAGTGAAGAGGTGGGTCATAGCTTTTGATAGTTTTAACAGAAATTATGGGAAAAAGAGATCATGTTTGTACTTTTTTTTTTTTTGGGTATCTATTCTACTGCATACAAGACAACGAATTGATTATGTAGTAGAGGACCATGAAACACCAACCCTAGCAAGCATCTCATGATGCCTTTGTTTCCTTGCTCGAAAAGTAGAACAGGTGTTATGTTATTCTCTTCAAATTGCCGCCCAAAAATTGAAAAGTCATTTCACATGTGTCAACTAAGACGTTTTTTTCTAAGACAAAAGGATATCTAGAGAGAATTAATATAGCATGCAAATTGCAAAATGAAATAGAATCGTTATTCAAAGATCGAAAAATAAATAAATCATTAATAGAGTATAGTCTAAGCATCCAAACAAAATGAACTTACTAAATTGTGGGCTATATATTCATGATTGTGCAGAACAGCCTACAGTTTTAATCACATAAATTTTCCCTATAAATTCCCATTTTGACCACTTGTAGATTTTTCCTCTCTGCGTTCTGGTTTAATTGGATCATTCGCTCATCGGTCCTGAAATTTTCTAATTATGAGAATCATTATGCTATAAAATCTTATGGAAACATAGTGTCAACGTAACTGAATAATGAGAGGCCGTTTATGTATTAACTAGCTTCATTAATGTCCAAGGATTGTTTTGTGAAGTCTTGCGGGCAAGGACTAGGTTTAAATTTAGCGTCAACTCATCCTGTCCATGCATATGGAGAAGAATAAGAGCCCTTGCGATCCTAAAACCAAGGACCTTCACTCATTACACTCCCTAAAACAGACAGCCACCCATGTATATATGTACCTCTTGACTCGCACATTTTCTTCGACACAAATTAAAAGTCTCAACTTGGTTGATTCAACAAAAATGGTCTATGCAAAGCATTTCTTGCTTCAAATTTCACTTTCCATCCTTTTGTTATCCATCTTTCATTCCTCTGCTCATGACAAGCCCGAGGAGAAGGTTCCACCCCAACCTTCCACTGCCGTCAACGGCCAACCACCTCCCGTCAATAGCCAAACCCCCAAACCCTCCACTCCAGTAAACAGCCAACCCCGCCAACAGCCCACTCCCGTGGACAGCAAGCCACCCCAACCCTCCACTCCAGGTCCTTCAAACAGCGTCGGTTACTCTTCCTCTGGAAGTAAAAGCTTTCAAGGTTCTCACAGATTTCAAGGTTCCTCTGGAAGCAGTAACTTTCAAAGTTCCTCTCAAAGTAAAAGCTCTCAGAGTTCCTCTGAAAGCAATAGCAATCAAGGTTCCTCTGGAAGTTACAGCTTTCACGGTTCCTCTGGAAGTAGTGGCAATCAAGGTTCCTCTGGAAGTAACAGCTTTCAAGGGTCCTTCGGAAGTAACAGCAATCAAGGTTCCTCTGGAAGTATCAACTTCCAAGGTTCCTTCGGAAGTAACGTCAATCATGGTTTCTCCGGAAGTAGTGGCTTTCAAAGTTCATCCGAAAGTAAAGGCAATCAAGGTTCCTCCGGAAGTAGCAACTTTCAAGGTTCCTCTGGAAGTAACGGCCATCAAGGTTCTTCCGGAAGCATCAACTTTCAAGGTTCTTCAGGAAATAATATCAATCAAGGTTCCTCTGGAAGTAGCAGCTCGCAAGGTTCCTTCGGAAGCAACATCAATCAAGGTTCTTCTGAAAGTAAAGGCAATCAAGGTTCCTCTGGAAGTATCAACTTTCAAGGTTCTTCAGGAAGTAATATCAATCAAGGTTCCTTTGGAAGTAACAACTCACAAGGTTCCTTCAGAAGTAACATCAATCAAGGTTCTTCCGAAAGTAAAGGAAATCAAGGTTCCTCTGGAAGTATCAACCATCAAGGTTCCTCCGGAAGTATCAACTTTCAAGGTTCCTCCGGAAGTAACATCGATCAAGGTTCCTCCCAGAGTAAAGGCGATCAAGGTTCCCCTGGAAATATCAACTTTCAAGGTTCCTCCGGAAGTAACATCCATCAAGGTTCCTTCGGAAGTAGCATCTTTCAAGGTTCCTCCGGAAGTAACGGCAATCAAGGTTCCTCTGGTAGTATCAACTTTCAAGGTTCCTCCGGAAGTAAAGGAAATCAAGGTTCCTCCGGAAATAACGACAATCAAGGTTCCTCGGAAAGCAACGGCAATCAAGATTCCTCCGATGATATCAACTTTAACGGTTCCTTTTCGAAGGTGTTTGCATTTGGAGACTCCTTTACAGACACAGGCAATGCCTACTTGTTGGGAAATCTTAAGTCATCCTTCATCGGTTCTCTACTCTCTCATGCTTTCAAATCTTTAAACTCTTCCCAGTTATCAGGCAACCGCCAATGCAACGGCCGTTTGGTGGTGGACTTTTTGTGTGACAGCCTCTCTATTCCATACTTGCCACCTTACAAACAATCCAAAGTCGACTTCAGTAATGGTGCCAACTTTGCAATAGCAGGATCAACTTCCCTGTCTGCTGATTTCTTTAATAAATTCAAAGGCAATAGTGATGGCCTGAACCTGATGTATAAGGGGATTCCATCGGGCTTCCAAACACAACTAGATTGGTTCGACAAGTTTCTGAAAGAGAGAGAATACCAAGGAAAGAGTGGGGATGCACGCAAGGCTGATATGGAAAATGCACTCTTCTGGATCGGTGGAATGGGTAGAAATGACTATGCTCGCTCTTTTGGTACCGGTTCCACTTTTACCATTCCCCGCCTCAAAGAGATGACTGTCGCTCATATTTCCAAGTTTCTTCAGGTATGTTTAACTACAACTGGAGAACACGATACTAGTATCAGAAATAACGGTTTAGTCATTGGATTGTTTAGGTTTAGGTTGGTACAATTTAGCTAATTGTAGACTGTTTTACATGACAGACACTGATAGAGAAGGGTGCAAAATACATTGTGGTTCAAGGGCTCCCACCAGTGGGGTGTTGTCCATTAGAGCTGTTTCTAACTAAACAAGCTGATCGTGATCAAATGGGGTGCGCATCAGCTATCAATGGAATAATAAAAGCCCACAACGAGCTCCTCCAGAAAACGTTGGCAGATTTTCAGAAACAACACAGCCAGTGTGTCATTTTGTACGCTGACTACTGGGGCGCATTCAAAACAATATTGGAAAATTATAAGAAGTATAACTTTGAAGAGCCCTTCAAGACTTGCTGTGGATCTGGAGGCGATTCACTCAACTTCAACATACAATCCACCTGCGGAATGCTTGGCACATCTGCCTGCAAGGACCCCAGTCGCTACATTAACTGGGACGGCATCCATTTCACAGAAGCCATGCATAGACAAATTGCAGATCTCCTCCTCCACAAGGGTTTTTGCAAACCAACCTTCGCTCATTTGATTAAGATGAAAATGGGTATGGCAAAGCTAGGCATGGCGAAGCTGGGCATGAAGAAGCTCGGCTTGAGGCATTAGGGGCTTCATGCTTGTCATACAGTAGTTTATTTTTACGCTCTGAATGACTACATTCAAGAAGCGGAGTGATCATGCTGTTTTGTACTCTTTTTCACCTTTTATTTATAGTTTAGACAATAAGTGATCAATTTCTTGAACATGCATTGATATGTTTTAGAATAAAACACAATGTCACAATCAATTTGTACAATGATGAAATAAACTTTCTTATAAATATATTCACTTTGTCAAACTGATCCTCCCTGTCCTCAAATCGCATATTGAGCTGGTAGCTCTAATGCTTTAGCAGTTGCAATGAGATATGAATCACAAACGGTAAATAAGAAAAGAAAAATATATATTTAGATCACCCAAATGAGTTAATTCTGTTGTGCTCATCAAAGGCAGTCCTTCACATGTACACTAGAAAATGATATGACCTGTTTTGCAATGAGGTTCAAATATATAATTTTCTTCTATTCTCTCAAAGTCACACAAGTCCAGCAGAAACATGACATGTTGCCGAGACAAATAACATTGTATACTGATAAGTCGCTAGAACATTGGCAAACCAAGTTGTTTACTAACCTAAACTATAAGCATATGCTTAATTTCATGAACCACTATGGAGAACAGAATCTCTATCGAAGCAAAACCACAGGAAGCTTTATACAGATTTATTTACACAGATTCATCTCAACGTTGTCATTCAGCAGTTGAAAAGGAATAAAAGATGATTCTACAGAAATATAAGCATAATTCGAAATTCTTCCTTGTGCAATATTACATCATTAATTCTAAGTTAGTTTTGCACGACAATGTTTGAAATGTCACCTTTGTTATTGGTAGTGGGGATATGATACCCGAATCTTCAACTATGTTCAGACAAGCTTAATATGTCATTGGTTATTTTGTGTAAGAATGAGCGAATTTTCCCCATCAGATTCAATATACATTCGAAGGTTGACTTTTCTATCTGTACAACATTCTTCTTGTTCGTTTCTACTCAAATTCAATATCCATAATACACTAAAAAAGGCTGACACCTGGGTATCGGCCTTCAAACTGTTTCTGGATCAACAAAACCCGGATTGCGATTATAGAAGACTGAAATATACAAGACTCTGATTCAAAATTTACCTTGAATTTTTATTTTCATCCTTTATTTGCTCAATCAAAAAATCCTAATTTCTCCTGATGGTATGACCTCAATGCATGGTTCTGTATGCATCCCCTATAGAAAACCAAGAAAAGGAAAAGGATGCTTGTGGCCCTCAACAGCAACAAACTAAACTAAGACAATTGTTTAAACAAGTGACCATTCCTTCAACGATTAAAGTTCTTACCCATAGCATTACACAATTTAATCCCCATCCCTGTTATATTGTCCATATACAGTTACAAGAAGACCTAAAATGTGACTGCCCAATCACCATTTTCACTACTCAGCAGGTGAGAAATAGAAGGCCATAATAATTACTATGATAAACATTCTTACCCTTACTACTGAATATCGATTCCTATCTTCAAGTCTTACAAGTCAGAACAGCCTTGAAAATGGCTACTAGTACAGCAAACTACAATTACCCAACAAAATACACATAGTCTCATATAAACAACTCATACTCAGACAAAAAGAATATGCATCAACAATGCGTCCATTAACAACCAATTCAGCTCCCAATCATCAAAACAGACGTGCAAAACACAAACATTTCAATATCATCATCATCAACTGTGAACTCATTCATTATTAAAAACCAAAAGGCAAAGTGAACCACAAAATGCGTCCATTAACAACAAATCACTTATAGTATAAAACTGCACTCATGCAGATTCAACCGAGTCTATAGCATTAACAATTCATAAATCGAAAACAAGAAAAATGAATACGCAAAAAACAATCAAGCGAGAGAGTCCCTCTGTTTGGCCTGTTGAAGCAGCTCTTCTCTCACTCTCCTGATCTCAGCTTCCTTCTCCAACCTCTCCTTCTGTCACATCAAAACCCACAATCAATCATAATATCACTAAAACCAATCAAATTAACAATCAATTTCAAGCAGTGAACTAAATAGAGGAGTCTAGGGTTTGACTTGACCAGACAGTGAAAATGATATTAAAAAAGTTGAAATTCGAGAGGAAGAAGAGGGAAATTAACAAGAATAGAGTGAAAAAATTGGAGATTGTGGATGTAGATAGTGAGATTGGAGACCTTTTCGTCTTGGTGGAGGGCGATCCAGACGTGGACTTTGTCCATCGTTTGCCAGAATATGAAGGCACCCAATGTCATTGCGAAGTACGACGACACTTTCACCATCTCTTCCTTTCTTCTTCTTCTTCTACGACCTCTGTCGTCGTGCTGTTGAGTCTCGCGATTGGTTCTAGTTATCGATCTATCTATCAAACACCTTCCAGAGGGACCAAATCGGGATATTGAAATTTGGTGGCTTGATGAAGAGTAATTTGTCTGGGTGAAATGGACGCCTATTACCTGCCATGCACCCCCACCCCCCAACTTTTTTTTTTTTTTTCAGGCCGACGATCGTTGCATTTTAGGCCTTCACTGTGAGTGGGCTTTGAAAGCTCCGGCCTGGCCCATTTAGAAACTCATTGTTTAGCGAGGTCAGTAATGATATCAGAGAGTTTATAAATAAACACATAAATAACGATACAGAGGTGGTTCAAATTTATTATATTTTAAATTAATGTTTAAAAAGAGAAATTTTAAAAAATAAATATTATAAAATATTAAAAATTTATATCTCATCTTTTGTAATTATAAAATATAATTATTGATTCTGTATAGTAATCAAATCCGTTAAAATAAAAGAAGACAATAATTAGTTTTATTGATTATTTTAAGTTTCATGCACAACCTATTCTTTATTAGAAAAAGAATTATTTTTTATTGAACAACTAATCCTATATAGTTATGATCAAAAGTCTTACTATTTTGTGTTTGGTTTACTTGAAGAAAAGTTAAAATAAACTAATGCATAACTTTTGAAAATAAAATTAAATCATTTGAATGCTTTTATAGACTACAAATCCTTATTTATACAATGAACCAAGTAATGAATTTAAACAGACTAATGCAGCCCCTTCTTTCACATTAATGTGGACTTGGCCTGTTCTCTTATTGGTTGACAAGTTATTGATGGAGCTATTGATGTGGTTGACTAGTCTTGTATGTCATCGAATAAAACTGTTTCATAGCCAAATTATTCCCCATTTGTCTCTAGCAATACCTTTTGGCTTATTGTGGCATGGTACTAATAGATCGTAGATTCTTTGTCATGTTGAAGATGATCTTGATAGAATGCCACTATTTAGTTATTTTTTATGATGATATCGAGAGGGACAGAACAGACGTTTTAGTTTGTATATTATTCCTAAAGTAGCCAAATGACTAGAAGAAAATCCAAAATTAAGGATTTGGACATGGCGTTCGAATGGAAACTAACATTCTGACAAGACCAAATCATAGACATATTGCCGGCTTGCTTTAAAACAAGACAACCAAAATGTGCAAATTAGCATGTGTTTGTTCTCTCCAATTGGCATATAAAAAGGTTTGTGAAGGACAATAAGGGTGGCATGCATGGTTGCTTGTGCATAGTATTTCTTTGGATGTGAAAAAAGTGGGTTTCATTGTTTAACAAAACTGAGCGTACTCAAATAAGTGAAGCTGGTGACATGGGGAAAAATGGTGGCCCTTTTCGATATGCTGATGCTATCGACACATTGCTGTTGTTGTTTGGAACATTGGGAAGCATTGGAGATGGGTTAATGTCTCCATTGACAATGTATGTGCTCAGTGGTGTGATCAACGACTATGGAGGTTCTAGTCTCATGTTCTCCAATGAAATAGTTGACAAGGTACACAACCTGTTCTTTTTCTTGCTATGAACATTTAAGACCCCATCTAATAATTTTATGCTGCTATGTTTATATTGTCTTAGATGTGATAAAATCTATTGAACAAGTTGCAATCAATCTATGTACAGCACTCACTTAGGCTCCTCTATGTTGCAATTGGAGTGGGAATTTCAGCTTTCATTGGTATGTATAATTTTGATTCTGTATTTATTTATTTGGTTTAGTTCATCAGCAGGTTGTGCTTTTCCAGTTATTGGAGACTGTTGTTGGAGAGATAAAGGTGGTGTATTGTGAGTCTGTTATATCTGTTGATCAAATTTCAGTAACTCACAAAATGGTCTTTTAGTAATAGTATACCAGGTGTAGGCTCCTAGAGCTGCAAGCCTGTAAATCAAACTGTCAGGGTCTTTGAGGTCTTAAATTTATCTGTCAACTTGTAGTATCATTCTGTGCCTACACATGTTCGTTTTGCAGAAGGAATTTGTTGGATAAGAACTGCAGAGAGACAGACATCTCGCATAAGGATGGAATACCTGAAATCAGTTCTCAGGCAAGAAGTTAGTTTCTTTGAAAACCAAACTGGTTCTTCCAATACCTTCCAGGTCATCTCTACCATCTCTTCAGATGCTCATTCGATCCAGGACACTATTGCTGAGAAGGTTGTTATTTGTCTCAGACTGTTCTTTTCTTCTCATTATTTCTCTTAAATATTAACATCATATGAATTTTTTTGTCTGCAGATACCTAATTGCCTCAGTCACCTCACATCATTTATCTTTAGCATCATATTTTCGTTTCTACTCTCTTGGCGACTTGCACTCGCTGCTTTGCCATTCTCGCTCTTGTTCATAGTTCCAGGACTTGTGTTCGGCAAAGTACTAAAGGAACTTGGAGCTAATGCTAAGGGTACTTATGGGGCTGCTGGTGGGATTGCAGAACAAGCTATATCATCAATTCGAACTGTTTATTCATATGTTGGGGAGCATCAAACACTTGACAGGTACAGTCACGCCCTTCAGAAAAGTTTGAAGCTTGGAATAAAGCAAGGTTTCACAAAAGGATTGTTGGTTGGAAGCATGGGAATGATTTATGCTGCTTGGGCTTTCCAGGCTTGGGCTGGAAGTATCCTTGTTGTTGAAAATGAAGAAAAAGGTGGTTCTGTTTTCATTTCAGGAATTTTCACGATACTGGGAGGAATGTGAGTTACCCGTCTTTGATATGTTTCACTTACTTGCGATGTACACAGCATGTTAAAGACCTGACAGATTAAAAATTTTGCATGTTTAGGGCTATTATGGGTGCACTACCAAACCTCTCTTTCATATCTGAGGCGACAACAGCTGCCACGCGGATTTTTGAGATGATTGATCGAATTCCACTTATAAATTCTGAAGATGAAAAGGGAAAAATCCTATCATATGTTAGAGGAGAGATTGAATTTAAAGAGGTTGACTTCTGTTACCCAACAAGGCCTGATAATCCAATTCTTCAAGGACTAAATCTAAAAATCAAACCTGGAAAAACTGTTGGTCTTGTTGGAAGCAGTGGTTCTGGTAAGTCCACAGTCATTTCTTTACTAGAAAGGTTTTATGATCCTGTCAAGGGAGATATTCTCCTTGATGGACACAAAATAAAGAGGCTTCAGCTAAAGTGGTTGAGATCCCAAATGGGGCTGGTTAATCAAGAACCAATTCTTTTGGCAACATCTATAAAGGAGAACATTTTGTTTGGCAAGGAAGATGCTTCGATGGATCTTGTTGTAAAGGCAGCTAAGGCTGCAAATGCACATGACTTCATCCTTAAGTTAACCGATGGATATGAAACTCAAGTAAAGCATACATTTAGTATTTAAACTATATAAAGTAATTTCTGTTACTGCAGTTGACTTGGTGTGTATTCACTTTTATTTCAGGTTGGACAATTTGGAGTTCAATTGTCGGGAGGGCAAAAGCAAAGGATTGCTATAGCAAGAGCTTTAATAAGAGACCCCAGAATTCTTCTACTTGATGAAGCCACAAGTGCTCTGGATGCAGAATCTGAAAGAATAGTGCAGGAAGCCTTGGACCAGGCATCACAAGGAAGAACAACGATTATTATTGCTCATCGCCTGTCCACAATTCGTAAGGCTGATTTGATAGTTGTACTTCAATCTGGAAAAGTAAGTGAATCCGGTTCTTATGATGAGCTAATGCAATTGAACAATGGAGAAGGTGGTGTCTATAGCAAAATGGTGCAGTTGCAGCAATCAGCAATGAGCAATGAAGTCTCTCACAGTCCCTATAATCAAACAGTCGATAGCAACCGCCATGACTTGATTAAAGCCAGGAGTCCACAGACACTAATCAGTGTAAGAACAAGTTATCAAAACAGTCCAACTGACCTTTTTAGTCCTGCATTTTCCATCACCATAGGACATTCCTTTCAAACACCTAACTATGATGACCAAGATGACAATAATATTAAAAAGTATTCTCATTCTTCTTCTCCACAACTGCGTTTGATGCAAATGAGTGCCATTGACTGGAAGAGAACTCTACTTGGTTGTTTAGGTGCTGCTGGTTATGGAGCAGTTCATCCAACTTATGCTTACTGTTTAGGAGCAGTTGTCTCAGTATACTTTCTCAAAGACACTTCCAAAATCAAATCGGAAATCAGATTTTATTGCATCATGTTTCTAGGCCTAACAGTACTTAGTTTCATTACTAATCTCCTCCAACATTACAATTTTGCTATCATGGGGGAGCGGCTAGTTAAAAGAGTGAGAGAGAAAATGCTCAGGAAAGTGCTCTCCTTTGAAGTTGGATGGTTTGATCATGATGAGAATACAAGTGCAGCAATATGTGCAAAACTAGCTAATGAAGCCAGCTTGGTTCGATCCTTAGTTGCTGACCGCACGTCATTATTGATTCAGGTTTTCTTCAGTGCTTCATTGGCCTATACACTCGGGTTGCTGATAACGTGGAGGGTAGCCATTGTTATGATTGCCACTCAGCCTTTAGTCATTGGTTGCTTATATTCCAGGAGTGTTCTGATGAAAGGTATGTCAGAAAAAGCTCAAAAAGCTCAAACTGAGGGAAGCCAACTAGCAAGTGAAGCTACAATCAACCACAGGACTATCACTGCATTTTCCTCTCAGAACAGGATATTGAGTCTTTATAGAGAAACAATGAAAGGTCCGAAAAGTGAAAGCATCAAACAGTCATGGTTTTCAGGTTTTGGCCTGTTCAGCTCCCAATTTCTCACAACAGCTTCTATAACTTTGACCTACTGGTATGGGGGGAGGCTATTGAATCAAGGACTAGTAGCACCAAGGCACCTTTTTCAAGTATTCTTTATCTTGATGAGCACAGGTAAAAACATTGCAGATGCAGGAAGCATGACATCTGATTTGGCAAAAGGTGTTGGTGTCCATCAAAACAATTTTCACAATCCTGGATAGGGAAACTGAGATAGAACCTGAAGACCCTGAAGGGATTGAAGTCACAACGGGTGCATCAGGATGCATAGAATTAAAGAATGTATTCTTCTCATACCCGGCAAGGCCTAACCAAATGATCTTCAGTGGCCTAAGTCTGAAAATTGAAGCAGGAAAAACTGTTGCACTTGTGGGACAAAGTGGCTCAGGAAAATCCACTATTATTGGGTTAATCGAAAGATTTTACAACCCACAAAGTGGATCAGTCCTGGTAGATGAACGTGACATCAAGAACTACAACTTGAGAAGGTTGAGGTCATGTATTGCACTTGTGAGTCAAGAACCAACACTTTTTGCAGGAACTATCCGTGAGAATATTGCATATGGTAAAGAGGATGCAACCGAAGCTGAAGTTACAAAGGCTGCAAGTCTAGCTAATGCTCATGAATTTATAAGGTCGTCTTATTTGTTCCTGACAACAAAAATATTTACAGTAAACTGTATATCTTGTGTAGAACATATTTTTATGTGATGGTTGATGCAGTTCCATGAAAGATGGTTATGACACATACTGCGGAGAAAGAGGAGTTCAACTATCAGGAGGCCAGAAGCAGAGAATTGCACTTGCTAGAGCAATCCTGAAGGATCCAACAATCTTACTTCTAGATGAAGCAACCAGTGCCCTTGATAGTGTGTCAGAAAATCTAGTCCAGGAAGCATTGGAGAAGATGATGGTGGGAAGGACATGTTTAGTTGTGGCTCACAGGTTGTCCAGTATAAAGAAGGCAGACACCATAGCTGTGATAAAGAATGGAAAGGTTGCAGAACAAGGATCACATTCCAAGCTACTGGCTCTTGGAAATAGAGGAGCCTATTACGCTTTGATTAAGTTACAGGGAAGTCACTCTCCTTACAGGTGAATATATGTAATGTTTTTCATTTCGAATATAAGCAGGATGTGACATGCAAGATCACTAAACTCATACCATCAAAATCGTGTCGAGATTCAACAATGGTGTAAATGATTCTATGTAGAAAAATTACAAGAAGAAAATTTTCGATGGAAAATGGAACATACACATTGTTATTGTAAACTATAATAATACATATTTATGAAACGAGGGGATTTGTGCTTTCTTAAGTTAAAGAGCAACATTTGTGCTTTCTTAAGTTAAAGAGCAACAGTATTGTTCTAGTCGCCATTAAGCAAATGCATGATCATAAAACCAACACATAGGCTACTTAAAATTTGTGAGTCATTGTTGAAGCTTAGGCTATACATTTTTTATTAGCTGATATATTCGAAAGTAGGCTTAACAGATTTAACAGACTTTGGATTACCCACCAAATTTATTATTTTTTTTATTTTATTTTGGAATTGTTGCTTAAATATCAGTTAATCAAGCATCCGATTATCACTATGAAATATTCAAATTTCGTAGATCAAACATGCAAGTTTCTAGATATATCATACATTCCTTTTAGCTAAAATAATCAAAACTAGTATCCAACCCACTTAACCAGATTTAAATTTTCCACCTTTTTTTTTTCTTTCTTTGCTTGGTTATTTGGCTCAAATGTCTGTTTTTATAGGTCTAATAAATTATCAACATTAACTGTTAAAATTTCAGAATTATCATTCAAATTTCATTGTTATATATTTTACATACAAAATAATCAAAACTAGACCCAACCGACTAAATAGGCTTTATATTATTTACCTATCTTTTATTTTCCTTTTTCCTTTTTTTAATTATTTGGATTTTTTTTTAACTCTAATCCTAATTAATCAAATTTCAAATAATCAATATTAAATATTTAAATTTCAGAAATCATTATTTAAGTTTCAATGTTAAACGTTTTTGTTAAAATAATTAAAACTTGATTACCCAACTATTCTCTTTCCACCTCTCTATCTTTGATATTGAATTTTAAGTTTTATTTTACTTGTTAAAAAAGAACCACAAATGTGGGGATGTCATTCCCTTGTGTGGTTGATCAACTATCTTAATTGTTTTGGTAGTATTAATCTCGGTAAATATCTGTGCGAAACTCCCTAAATTTTACCTAAATTTTAACTGAAATAATATAAAAATTATTTTAGTTAGTAACTTTTGATTAAATTACTCAAAACATTACTCTATTTTAATTAAATAAGTGTGAAAATTCATTCAAGTTTGAATTTTTAAAAAGAAAATTTTTGCTTTATCGTAATTAAATATTAAAATAATAGGAGAAAGAGTTGAGTTTTTAAAAAAAAAAAAGAAACTAAAGAGAGAGTTGAGTTGTTCTCTATATTTGGATAGGGTGATTCAATTTTTTTTTTTTTTTTTTAAATAACTAGCAATATAGTTAATGGTTGGAGACATTAAAAGGTCATATCATTAGTCTTTTTTATTATGGACAAATGACGGTTAGTGTGTCTAAACTCTAAAGATGCTCTTACAAATGAAACTTGATTACCTTGGCACTTTCAGAGTACGAGCCCATAGAAAAGTTTTGCATAGAAGTCCTGGGCTGGCCTAGGCTCGACTTTTTATATAATCTATTGCTGCGGCCAGAATAGGCAAATACTGATCAGCACGCAATAGACCCATGAATGGCCTGTATAGGCAAGCACAGATCGGCACACAATCCACGGATACTTTTCTCGATCTAGATGTCATATACAATTTTTTTTTTTAATAAATATTATGATAAATTCGAAAGTTTGAAAAGAAAGACATAACGATGCAAGTGTGAAAGGCCTTTTAAATACCACTCAATCACTCATAGTAGAAGTAATTTTAACCTAAAACATTCGTAAGTTGAATAGACTCCTTTTGTTATCAAGCTACATTAAACGACAATATCGTCATTTATTATAATTTTTGAAAATCTAAATAAGGTATTAAATTTTAAATCAATGTATAATATATTATAGTAGCATCTATATGATATTTATTAGGATAGTCTAATAAGTTCATTTAAACGTAATAACATTATTATATTAAAATATATCACTGTTATTCAAGAGTAATGTGTTGACACTTACCTTATATATAGGTGTATATACAGAAAAGACATGATTTTACATTTTGATGAAATTAATTCTGAAATACACATATATTTATTTATTTTACTTTCTAAAGATTTTTGTGTTATGGACATTGAAAATTGGATCAATATATTTGTTTGCATCAGTATTTTTATCTGTATTGCTAAAGCTAGTAATAGGAATTAGTCAATAGCCAGGATGACAGTCACCTGCATTACTTTCTTGGGTTTTTGCCAAAAATAGATCAATCAAAACAAAATTTTCATGAAGTTGAAATATATATTATACAAAATCGTTCGGCAAAACACCAAACTGAAAACGCATGAACTGACACAATCACATATAGAGCAGATGTAACTGAAAAAAATATCTGGTGTTCGCTAACTTAAAGCGGTTCCAATATCTCAACAAACTCGTGATTCTAATGAAAAATCGTATACAAACAAATAAATCTCCAAAATTCCCACTAACTAATCACAAATCTCCTCACCAAATCGAATCAAGAATGTTTAAACTTTAAAGTAGCAGCCAGCTTCTGCTATTAATCATTATCAAGAAATGCTCTTCACATGATTTCTCTTCACCGATCATCATTGTATTTAGCAATTTATAACCATGTGATTCTGCAACGTGACATACACTATAAACCACACAACTTTTTGAGATTGGGAACAGTTTGGAAATGATTATGGTTCAGTTTGGACACGTATCGTTTTCTAGGGTTAGTTTAGTTTAGATATCCAATAATGCGATTAACGACATTGTTTCCAAATCTTCTTTATGATATCACGGTACATAAATATAGTTTTTTCATATTCTGGTCAATATAAAGAGATTGTGTATATATTAATGGTTTAGTTTCTCTTAATCAGCATAACTTTGTCTCTTATTTTGTGTCTAATTTTATTTATTTTTTGGTGACACCCAACAAGGAATCCACTTTTGACAGTAATAAAGCAGTATTAATAGTCTCTGTGAGAGTCCGTACAACATAAAACATCATAAATTAGTTCATTATATAGATTAATTATATAGATAACTTTTGGCTAATTGTGTGATGGCTTTCACCCAAGAAAATGGGATGCTGGGTGTAAAAAGAGATACCATATATCAACTTTTCACTATAGATAAAAATTGATATTTTATGAAGAGTTATTATCATCTTCCCCCTGACGATTAATGAATCATTATTTTCTCCCTTGATGATTTTAAAATGGTCAAAAAATCCCCTAAAATAGTATTAATTCAAATTAAAAAAAAAAGGTCAAATGATGTTTTTTAAATTAATAGAGAGAAAAATTATGATTCATTAATCGTCAGAAAAGAACTAATAATAACTTTTTTATGAAATGTAATCATGATATAATAAGTAAATATATAACATAACCCTACATCTATCTAATTTTATGAAACCCAGTGGGTTATTAATTTTTTAGATGTACTTATTTTAATTAGTACAGTCAGGTGATCAAATCATTTCCTTTTTAAATAAACATTAGTAATTAAATAAAAAAATATTTATTATGGGCACGAGTACTAATTTTATAATCAAATTTAGAAGGTAATAAACATGCATCACCATCCCCACTGCCATCTAATTTGTGATCCTATCAAAATTTTTCTTAAGATTTTATTTTTGAATTATAGTAGGTGTTTACATTAATTTATCTTGGTTTAGTTTTCTCACTATTACTAAAATCCGAGAACTAACCCAATACTATATAATAACTAGAAGCAACAAAAAGTAGCATATTTTATGACAAATTCCTCCTAAATATACTCATGATTATCTAGGATGCATGAATGCAGCTAAGTTTAATATACTTTAATAACCATGATTAGTTAAAATAAACAATATTAAAATTAAAGTTTCTTCGTTCTAATAACTTTTTCCTGGCTACGTGGAGAGGGAACATGTCAAAAGAATGTGAATGCTTGAGCTTTTACTATATAATACAAAACAAGATATATCTACATGCATGCAATAACAAAGAAAAAGTAAATAGAAATTTAAGTAAATAAATGTATTGGATTTGTCACTATGGTCCTTGTTATCACGATTTCATTATTTCACAGACAATTTCAAATGCCTCTGCCGTCAAAACCATGAAAACATCCATTAACCTAATTACAAAAATATTGCCATTGAATATTATATTTCTTGCTAGTGGGTTATTGATTATTATGTTGCCCTTACAAGAAGAGGTCATCTGAAAACTATATTTGAGATAATAATAAAAGAAACCTTTCTTTTTAAATAAAGTGCACATAAATAATTTGATACTAATCTTTGTTGAAAGAGATATATCCTACTCCTACATAGGGGTGGCAATTCGGGTTGACGGGTTGGGTTGGACCCGACACGAACACGACCCGATAATTTTTAACACGACACGAACACGACACGATAAGAAAACGGGTTGAACTAACTCGACACGAACACGACACGATAAGAAACGGGTCAACACGAAAACGACACGATAACCCGTTTATTAACGGGTCGTTTAACTGACCCGTTTATGACCCGTTAAACCGACCCGTTAACCCGTTTATGAATTTAACCATATTTAATATATTTAAATTTTAATTCACATCTAATAAAAAATAACATTAAAATACTCAAATACAATCCAAAACCTAAAAATACAATCATCTATATTTCAAAAAATATATATATCATCATTCACAAATACAATCCAAAACCTAAAAATATAATCTCCCACAAATTATAAATGTAATCCAAAATAATCCAAAACATCCACAAATTACAAATACAATACAAAATAATCCAAAACATAAAAATACAATCATCCACAATTACAAATACAATCCAAAACATAAAAATACAAACATCCACACATAAAAAAAAACAACATCAAAAATATATCCGCAAATATAATCCTTCGTATTAAAAAAAACAACATAAAAAAAAACAACATCAGACGGCAGTAGCAGATCTGCAGTCTGCAGATGCGCTGCCACTTGCGGGCAGATGAGCTGCGCGGGACGACGGAGATGGCACGGCACAGCGGCAACAGCTCGACGACGCTACGCGGAGAAGAAGCTACGCTGCACGCAGATCTGGAGCTACGCGGAGAAGAAGCTACGCTGCACGCAGATCTGGAGCTACGCGGGACAGCGGCATGGCGCTGCGTGCGATGGCCGGCGATGATGCTGCAGATGGGGCGCGACGGCTGGAGAAGCTGCTGCAGATGGGGCGCGACGGCTGGAGAAGGGACGGCTGGTGGTGGACTGTCGGCAGAGAAAACAAGAGAAAGAATAGACGAGAGAGAGAGGCAAAGATAAAAATGAGATAAAAATGAGATGTAGGGTTTTCACTTTCAAAAATATATATATATTACCAGTAAAATTACATAAAAAACCCTTTAATGTAAAATTATCATTTTACCCTCCTTAACGGGTCAACCCGTAACACGATTAAACGAACCCGAACTCGACACGATAACTTAACGGGTTAAACGGGTTGACCCGTTAATTTACCCAACCCTTTAATACTCAACCCTAACCCGTAATTATCGTGTCGGGTTCGTGTCAACCCGTCGTGTCGGGTTCCAAATTGCCACCCCTACTCCTACACACCAACATGAAGAAAAAACAAATGGATCGTGAGTTTTGGTTTTAAGAAGTCAATTTAATTTTGTTCAAATTTAAAGAGTTTCTGGGTTTCTTGATTGGGATTTGTTGATGGTGAGGTCCTGTTTATTGCTTGTCATTTTAATTACTTGAGATATGAAACTATCTATTGCTTTGAGCCTTATCTAATTGTTTGCTTGGCTAATATTTATGCATTTTGCTCTGACTGAATTTTTAGTGACATTCAGGATTTAGGTCATGCTCATGCATGGTTGTCAATTGGTCTTTAGAAATTAATTATATAGGTTTTGATCACCTAATTTAAAGAAATGTTTACTTTTTTTCATATATAAATATAAAATTAAATTGAGTTTATAATATTTTGATGAAATGCACAAAACACATCACTTAAGATCATTTTAAACCATTTTAATTTTTATTAAACTCCTACTAATAATACATACTCACAGCAGAAATACACATTCTAACACTTCAATTTGTTTTTAAAATGCTAATATGATTCATATGAGTATTGACATCCAATCTGAAGAAATTGGGAGAAATTTCGGTCAAACACCATATAAATGTGTTTCAATAGTCCAATCTCAGGAGATCTAACAAAACTATAAAACACAACATTAATTGCTTATAATTAGGGTATGCTTTGAAGATGATATGAAACGAATCTCGTAATCAAACAGTAATAATCTATTAACAAGTAATTAACAAGTGAAAACACATCAAAGAGAAACAAGATTCCTTTCTCAAAAGTAAAAGGTCAATGGTAAAAGCTTTCAACAGTCAATAAGACTTGTGGTATACAAGCCAGTAGATGTAGAACAAAACCACTCAATTCCAATCAAAAGTCCATGGCTGTTTACAATTACAGCTGCTTCTCCATGGACTTATTTTTCCACTTGCTAATTTTCTTTGGTCTAATCAACCTATATTTTACAAACAGGTCGTCATTTAACAACCCTAAAAAATCTACATAATCATTTTCACCCTTATCCTAAACGTTAAGTGGTTGGTGGTGGTGACAGATGAATTAAAAGCTTGTATGTTCAAGGCCAGCTTTGAAATCACCTTTATTATATCACCTTTTTTATATTTCTTTTAAAATGCAACAAAATCACCCCCCCGCCCCTAAAAAAAAAAAATGAAACAATCAACTACTAGGAAATATCTCTTCCTCATCAATTTGTTTCCTTAACGCGTTTGGTCACCTCTACTCGCTCTTGGTAAAGCAAAACTCTAACCAGTGGACGTGGATCCCACTTTTAATCATCACTTTGTTTGTACATTTACTATAATACCCTCGGAGAGACAAGTTGATGTCTCTCTCGTCTTAAGGCACCCAAACTGATTCGCTCTCATTCGTCCACCGTCATTTTTTACACGTAGACGTGCCCTTTCTTGTCTCTTCATAACCAAGGACGAATCGTACGCCTTTTTCCACGTGGCGTGATTTCATTTGTCAATCCATCTTTGCAAGTTCCTCTCTCTATTTATTTATATATATATATATATATATATCTAGAACTAGCTTCCTCCCTCAGTTGTCCCAACTCCAAAGACTGCATTTTTGTTTCCTCAAAATTCGAAAACGGAACCATGAGGGTGGTCCGATCATGTCTACCGCTCTGCGCCACCATCACCGAGAACACAGCCGTCGACCCATTTCACGAAACACAAAAGCATGCAATCTCGTCGTACACGACCAGCTCAGATGTCGCCGGGAGTGCAACGTCCACGAGCGACGCCAGTACTTGTAGTGCTAGCCTCCAAAGCAATGTCTCTCTTCAAACACTACCCTCTGTACCTTCCCTCCAAAAACTCTCCCCAGACGAAACCCTAAACTTCTCTGCTTCCTTCCTCTGCGTCACCTCCTTCACGCCAATCCCAAAGCTCCCCGTCACCTGCATCGCCGTCCACGGTAGCTTACTCTACGCCTCCTCCTCCCACGAAATCAACGTCTACGATCGCTCCACGTGGACTTGTCTCGACACTTTCAACAACGACGGTTCCTCCTCTGGTTCCGTCAAGTCCATCACCTTCTCCGACGGGAAAATCTTCACTGCTCACCAGGACTGCAGTATACGAGTCTGGCAGCTGACGCCGACTAAACGGCACAAACTCAAAACCACCCTCCCCACCGTTAACGACCGTTTGTGCCGTTTCGTTCTCCCGAAAAATTACGTCACTGTCCGCCGCCACAGGAAGAAACTGTGGATTGAACATGCTGATGCCGTCACCGGTCTCGCTGTTAACAACGGTTTTATCTATTCGGTTTCCTGGGACAAGAGCTTGAAGATATGGAGAGCCTCTGATCTCCGCTGTTTAGAGTCCGTTAAAGCGCACGAGGACGCCATCAACGCCGTGGCAGTCTCGGGTAACGGGACCGTCTACACAGGGTCCGCAGACAGGCGGATTCGGGTTTGGGCCAAACCTTATAACGAGAAGCGACACGTGTTGGTTGCAACTCTGGAGAAGCACAAGTCAGCCGTTAATGCTTTGGCTTTAAACGGCGACGGATCGGTTTTGTTTTCGGGAGCGTGTGACCGTTCGATCCTGGTGTGGGAAAAAGAGGACAGTGCAAATCACATGGCTGTCACGGGTGCTTTGAGAGGTCATAGCAAGGCCATATTGTGTTTGATCAACGTGTCCGATTTACTTATGAGTGGGTCGGCTGATCGGACGGTCAGGATTTGGCAGAGAGGAAGTGATGGGAGGTACGCATGTTTGGCGGTTATGGACGGACACTTGAAGCCAGTGAAGTCGTTGGCGGCAGTTAAGGACGAGGAACAAAACGGTGTCGTTTCGGTTTTCAGTGGAGGTCTTGATGGTGAGGTCAAGGTGTGGCAGGTGTCGGTTTCGAATCCTGGAAGCCCGCTAGATTTGCAAAACTGGAATTTGTGATATATAATTATAGGTTTTTAATTATTATTTGATTAGATAACTGTTTAATTACATTTCACTTGGTCTCTCCAGTCAGCAATTTTTTTGGATATGATATGGAGATTTTTATTTTTTTTTTCTGCAGCAATTTGTTTATTCATCGTAATGATCTTTGATTTTGGGTTTGTTTAATTAGTGAAGTGATTATCTGAGTAATGTGTGACAGAGATGTTAGTTTAATCTAATCTTTGTTGTATATAATTCTGTATTTCTTTTTCCTGGCAGGTAATATAGTACTGGTTTAATATCTTAAATTTATGTTTACATGATATGTTTGACAGAGATGTTAGTTTAATCTACTGTTTGTTGACTGTATTTGTATAGAATGTTGTACTTCTTTTACCTAACAAGTGATTAATTGTACTATGGTTGAATATCTTAGATTTAAAATTTTACATTAGAAAAGAAATATATGTTAGTATATGCCTATTTTTTCTTAAATAAATCGCATTCATTGAATAATTATAAGATGTAATTTTTATTCCAAATGATATCAACATTATTGAAATTTTCCAATTAAAAAAACTCAAACTTTAAAATAAATATACTTGAGGAATGATAATAAAATCAACTTGTTTATTTAAAATGTATCTAGTAATTACATTTATATAATTAAAACAGTTAAACACTATAAATTATAGTTATTGAATCTTTTAATGCAAAATAAACATCCACTAGTATCTCGTATATAGTGCACACCAAAAATAATATATTTCAAAAATACAAGCGGAGCAGGCGAGAAAGACCTTAATAATCCACCATGTCACCATATATATGATATCATATGAACATGGCACATGGAGTCATATATCATATATCCTTACATCAGTTAATTAATGGGGGACATGGACTGCCCTCCCTCGTCCACTTTCGAATTGAGGTAAATGCATGCTCAGCTAATGGAGTCCGATACAACTCAATCGACCACAACATTTTGGTGTCTATCGAAATTGCCAAACAACTAAAAGTGAATAACAATGTCAGGTTTTGGACTTTAGTTGCCTAAACTTACCGTTTTAGGATAAAAGATACAGTTGTTACTTTCTTATTTTTTGGGTTGATGATCACCTAGAATTAGAAAGAAACACTATTAGTTTGATAAAAATCAGAATCTTCAGGTTCGTACTATTACAATTTTTTATCATAAAAATCCTTTTAAAAATCGGTACCTATCTGTTTCTCCAAAAAAAAAAAAAAAAAGGGTACCTATCTATATATATTTATGCACATCGTCTGTACGTTAATTGAAAATTGACAGGTTAATTACTTCCAAAACCTGGGACCTTGAAATCGGATCTCGACCTAATCATAGTAATCTAGGGGCCGAACCATACGGATTATAAAAAGGAAAGTTTGAAACATGAAGTTCAGCTCCATACAGTATTCAAAGTAAAGGCTAATCCTCCTGAATTTATGTGAAAATTTAATGATTGTGGAGTGTTTAAAATCAATATGTACAAACTGGGTTGTGAATTTGTTGAATGTGTGTGTGTGTATATATATTTTCTAGGTGTTAGTTAAAGAAAAACGGTTTCTGTAAAAATACATAAACTAAAAAGTCTAAATACTATATAATTGGGAGAGTTTAAGTTTTAGAATTACTGCTAGTGCTGACCATGTGTTAATTAAACCTAATGTTGGATGACTTGGATCCACTCCACAGACATATTCCTATCTGATTTTTGAAAAGGTAGCTAAAATGGACATTTTCTTATCTAATTTTACACAAGCAATTCTAAAAAAGTTATTATTATTTTTTTGACAAAAGCAATTCTAGAAAAAAGTTTAAAGTCAAATAAGTTATAATGTTATTTTTCGAACAAAGGCACTTTTATTTCCTCCACGAAGCCTAATTTTCATAAATACATATTATAACAGAGATAGATAATATAGTCTCAATCGATCAATACATTTCAGTCTATCAATCAGTCTACCCGAGCAGTATTTTCGAAAACTTTATATTTTGGGCTCACAATAGGACCAATCAGAGACGTAGGTCCCAAGTCTTTCTTTGTTTCATTCCAATCAATGTGGCCCCAATTTTTAATATAAATTTATTAGTGCTTCATTATAAATCATTTTAATTTTTGTTCAAATTATTGATAATTATAGCTTTAGAATATGTATATCAATTCATGTCACATACATTATAACAAATAATTGTATATTGTTGTACCTCAGTGCTAGCAGATGTCATATAAGAGGAAATTTTCAATGAAATGAATATATATAAATTTTCAATTAAGCACTTGTATATTATGTTAGTCATCTTATTTTAATTAACAAAATATATAATTTATTTTTAAACGAATATATCATTTAAATACGAAAAAGGAGTTTATTTAGGTGAGTGTGACAATTTTTTCAATGGTCAACGTACAGGTTGTGGTTGTGGGAGATTAAGCTTTATGTGTGGAACGGAAGATGCTTTTTTTTTGGATACTTTGACATTCAACTAAATCAGAGGCGGCTGGTCCCTCTGGTTTTTTTTTTTTTTTTTGTGAGAAACCCTGGGTTTGATTTTGAACATACAGAGAAGCTTCAAATATTTTTTAAATTCGTCTGGTAACTGGAAATCAGAGCAAGTTATCGTCAAATGACAGCACTAAAGTTTTGGTCCAAATGCATGAATGACAGACCAACTTGTACATCACGATGTTCTATTAATTTCTTGTTAATTTCCATGTACACATGATAAGAAACTCGAAAAATTTTAAAAAATGAAAAAGAGAATTTCTTTACCTATAATTAATTACTTCACAATTTAGTTTTTATGATTAAAGTGAGAAAGCAAGTTGGCCAGTTGAGTGTATTTATATATATCGATCGATCGGGAAGAGATGGTAGAAAGGTAGGTGATAATAATATGATATTAAGGTCATTAGATGCTCATGCAATAATAATTAAAAGGGGGAAATATTTATGTTAGTCCCTGAGGATTCAAAAAATATTAAGTTTTTAAAACTTTTTTGGAAACAACTATTTTCATAGATAATTTTTCTAAAATTCTTTAAAAAAGTTCAAATCATCAATTAACCGGCAGTCAATAGTGATTTTAGGTTATTTAAATTATAATTTAACAACTTAAATTTATAGACATTTTAAAGAAATTTAACTTATAAATTTACTATTTTATGAGGATAATATGATAATTTACGTGTCATTAACAATCATCAAGAATGAAAATATTTTTTTTTATAAATTTTGTTAATGTCCATCATCAGTTCAGTGACGATTTGAATCTTTTTTAAAAGTTTTGAAAATATTAAGAATGAAAAAAGTTGTTTAAAAAAAAAAAACTTTAAAAATAGAGATAATCTCAAAAAACTCATCGTAATTTGTAAAAACATTCATTTTACAACTATAGTTTCATTTTTATTCAAAATCCCCCTCGATATTAAAAAATTAACAAAAAATGATCATTTTATCCCTTATAATTTCATCATCAATTTATGACTATTGGAGATATTGTCGTTATTTTACATGCTTTTAGGAGATATTTTTAGTGTTTTTATTAATGTCAGGAAGGATTTTGGATAAAAATGAAATTATATGTGATAAAATAGATATATTTTACAAACCATAATGATTTTTTTGAAATTATCTCTTAAAAATATGATAGTTTTTTAAATCTCAGAGATTAAAATGAAGTTTTTTCTTAAAACAATATTACTTACATATCTATGTATTATATTAACTATAATAGATTGAATTGAAACTTGTAGCTCTTAAATAAGTATCAACGTTGGTTAAATTCGGTGTGTGATAAGATTAATTATGTAATCCTCATGATTCTGTGTATGTTAGCTTACACTTTTTGATTAATATGCTTACTAATTCATCTATGATCAGAATTTAAGTTTGATAGTTAATCTTTTATTCATGATATAACCATTACTATATTGATGATATATCCATTACTATATTTATGAGTCAATTTGGACCGGATTCAATTTTAGACTATACATGTTAGACCAATTATCTGCCTAATGTATAGAAGCAATGCACAAGGGCAGAGTTAAAATGTTTTTTTGGACTAGTACATTTTACAAGAACAAGTAATATATCTGGAATCTCATGGTGTAAACGCTAAGATGCAGTCCAAAACAAACTCCTAGAAATTGAGAGGAGGAGAGACTCACACAAGTGGGTAAATGCCACAAACTAAATCCATAAAAAGGTGGAAAACGCAGCTTGAACAATGCACTCAAAGGAGAAACAGGAGAGGTGGTGCGTCACTGGTGCCAAACTGCACCACCCACCAATTGCATTGCAGCGTTAAAATATTCTATTTTGGTTAATTTAATTACTATTAATGATAAATTCTATTAATTTGACATGTTTTGATTGATTTAAGACAAAGCATGTATGTATAACATTTAATTGAGTTATTTGTCCTACTTTCTTGGTGAGAGAGATTGGGTAGTTTCTTTTCTTAAAATTGGAGATAAATAGGGAAAAAAACTATTGAAAATCATTCAAGTTAATTACTTACTTACATGGTTCAAATATTTACTAATATATTTGGATGACAATTAGTTCATGAGATAATCATTCTTTTTTTTTTTCTTCCTAAAGTTGACATTTAAATGATAGATCTGAGTACTTCCTTCCATAATCGATAGAGAATTACTTTGTTATTTTCTTATAATTAACACTAAATGAATCAAAAGTTTGTCAAAACATGTCCCCCAATAAAAAGAGAAAACCAATCACGCTAATAGTCCCATGATAAAGGAAAAAACTTCCAAATACGAGTTCACAAAATACCATTAGTGAAAATCATTCTACTATCTACACAAACTTACATATGGATTTAGTTAATAAGCTTCTAGTTAAAACTTTAAGAATGGTAGACGTTGATCCGATCAATAATATAATTTTTATTTTCAGTCATTCTCAGAAATTTTTAAACATTTTTCTTGTTATGAGGTACATCTCCAATATCTTACAAATGGTTTATAGTTCAATAAATGATTAAGATACTGTTTAATCATAAAGTTAACAATTAAATAATGCTTCTTAATTACCTTTTAACAATTAAATATTTCAACGAAGTCTACTTAATGAATTGCATAATGAAGAGTACGACTGCCGACACTATTTTTTTTGTCCTTTTTTAGTTCCGTTTCTTGTCAGTTATCACTTAGAGCTAGTATATAGATGGCTCTAAACATAATTTTTAGTTTAAAATAAGATTAACAAGAGATTATATTCTCCAATCACTCTAATCATCATGATGTTCCCATTATCATTTTGGCTTCAAGTCATAAAACTGATATAGTTGGTTCTGCTAAAATCTACTGTAAAAATATTCTTTTTATTATTATTTTTTTGAAGTATAATGTAAAAATATTCATGTAGCATAAACAATTGAAAGAATTGAATCAAAATCTCAAACTTTAAATCAATTTTTTGTGACTGATTAATTTGGTGAAATCTCAATATTGTTGTCTAATCAGTAGCTTAATGATCATATTTAACTAATAAGACACTGCCGAATAATAGTAGTAATTAGCAAGCAATTAATCAGTTCCTTCAAATAAAAAAACATTAGAAAACAATTAGTTGACAATAAAGGACACTTGATTGAACCTGTCTCCTTGTTGCCTTCTGTGCAAAAACACAAGCATGACTTAAGCTCCAATCAACATCAAATTTGTTTAATTAAGAGCATTAAAAATTGGTTAATTAAGGTCAACCTGTAAAAGCAACTTCAAATGTTAAATGCACAGGAACAAAAACAAACAAATTAACATTAAAGCTATTTATTTTATCAATCATATATAGGGTAAATATTGATGCTTTTAATGCTGGTTTAGTAAATTAGTAGAAGTCTTGGTCTAGATTCTATAGAATTTTCCAGTAATCTATGTATACTAAAAGAGATTGGGAAACATCTTCTCAGAAATTGCCATAAGAATTTTGGACGCTTTACTAGTATGAGTTTTTAATGTATAATATAACGATAGGTTGTGAATGATTGTTAGCAATAGTAAGAAATAAAAGTTTAAGTTAATAAAAAGAGCCATACTCTACTATTTAAAAATGAGGTTGATATTATTGATAAAATGTTAACTTGTTTTCTTAAGTATAATGTGAATAGATGACAAATTTTGAACACATATAGAACACTTTTTGCTATATAACATATTAATGAACAAAACTTTTAAATAAAGAGGAGAGAGAAGACTTCAACGTGAGACCTCCCGTTTCTAATAATATTAACCCATATATTTACTTTTAAAATAAATATAAAAATTATCTAATTATAATATATACATTTATTTTGATAATCTAATTATAATATTTAAGATTGAGGTTGATACATTTATGACAAGTTAAAATGATATTTATTTGTCATGAAATATTGAAAAATTAAACCATAGATATTCAATTATTAAAATTAAAGGGATTGAATGTGGTGGTTGGCCAGAAATATGTAATTATTATATTGAAAACTCAATTTGTTTCTGTCGAGAGGTCTGCATCTAAACGGACCACATTTAAGTTCAATGACCAGTGACGCTTGGTGGGGAGGACATGCACTTTCCCCTCACACGATTGCTAGATAATTTAAATTCATATATGGCCTTGAAGCAATGAATAAACTAAACAATTCAGGTCGCCTTAGAGATCACAAAAACTATCAACTTTGAGCCCGATACAACAATCCAATTGGTCCACCGGCGTTGTTGATCAAACAATACCCAACATATACTACTGTACGTGTCTGAACGTCAAACCCCCTTGAAACAAAAATAAATTTCAAAAACAGTGAATTGATTGGCTGTTCAATGGCGGCCACAATTCAATTCATATATAGCTGCATGAGCATGGGCTGTGCAGGTTGCACTAACCCAACTTGAACATTCAACTTGACAAGTTGCTTTCTCTGTCATTGAACTATTCTTGAAAAAGACTGTATTTTATAAGTTGAATTTGCATATTCAATTGTAGAGTAGACTTGGAGACAACAAAAAACAGTCAAAACGTTTTTTTTCCAAAATATGGTGCGTGTCTGCCCTCTCGCTAATACAAACAACCAAAGAACCTTATCTGTGATACCATTATCATCATGTCGACAACCCACACCCATAACTGGTTCTTGGGTTTTTTTTTTTTTTAATTGAAATTTGAATGCAACAAAAAAAAATTGTCCTTTTCACTATTCATGGAGGTTTTCAACAGGGACCTTTTATATACATACGTGAAAACGCGAGCTGTCTTCAACATTTTGCAGAAGGCAGTTGGATATAAAGCACTAAAAAGGCAGCTGCTTGTTTGTTTCATGCGATGTCAAGAGTCTTGGAATTGCGATTGTTAGCCAGCTAGCAAGGGAGTGTTGAGAGTTACTATAAATTTCAATGCATGATTTCGCCATTTCAGAGAGGTGTTGTTATCGATGAGACATGCACGAAATTGACATGAAAACTGGGGCCATTTTCTTTTATTAATTATTATTTGGTTTCAGGTCAGCTGTCCTGAAATCAGGAATTCAACACAAGAATGCAAGTGCAAGCAACGCTAATTAATTATATAAATAATTATCTATCTATCTAATAACGTTCGATTTAAAAGCTCTGTATGTAGCGATACAGTTTGCAGAATCCTCTTATGTTTAATTATTGATCTTCCTCTTTGATTAATTCATCACGTCAGACATTATGTCATCATAACAATGATGAACAAGAAGTTGCTTCTAATCTGCATTTTTTGTTAATTACACTAGTACTATTAAGTTCTATGATTGATGGTTACTAAAGAATGAAAAATGAAATATAGATCATGCTCACATGAGTCCATGACGATCCTACGTGTATTATGTAGAGTCTGATTTGTGATAAAGCAAAACTGATGTAAGAAAATTTAGAAATTGAAATTCAGTAACAATTGAGACTCTTGTGACTTCAACATTATTTATATAGGAAAAATAATATTGACCCCAACTTTACGGGTTATTCTATTATATGGAAATGTGAATGCATATAAATTATGTGCTAGTGCAGTATATTTACTCCTTTAATTGAGATATAGAAGTTGTAATATGGAGCAAGACATAGAGTATTATCTTTCTGAGAAGGAAATTAATATCATCATTGTCGTGTAATAAAGTTGATGATAAAAAAGTTTTTATTCAATTTAATAATATTTTATTTTATTTTTTGAAATTCAATTTATTAATATTTCAAATTCAAATGATTTGATGGTTAAAAATGCTCATGTGATTCGATAATGATATTGGTTGGGGTCACCTATCTGTAAATGATGTTTAAAAAACAAGTGCTTTGTTTAACATCCTTTGATCGCAACACTTTTGGACCTAGTGTGGAGTACAACAATCTTTGCACAGCATTACACACTCTGGGTCTGTTAGCGAAAAAATGTGGTCTCCTATTGGGCCAACCTGGAACAGTAACTTTGCAAGTGCTGTACCTCCCGGTGCTGTGGCTCTCCACCTCCACTCCCTTTCATGTGGTCGTAGGCTCTCTCTCATCATTATTTGAAGTTATGTTGAATTATCCAGGTTGTGCTCCTACTCAACTAAATTCAATAAAGAGCTACCATAAGATGTTATATTATTTCGGAAATTCTTTTATTTGATACAATTTTTAAAATATGAGAAATGTTAGATTTGAAAACTCACATATTTCCAGGATGATATAATATCTTATCATAGCCCTCCAAACATTTGAACTTAGCTGAGCCAGGGCACAGCCTAAACAGTTCAACATACACTTTAAATAAGGATGAAGTTAGAGCGTAAGACCATATGATATGAACTGTGTGGAGACTGGAGAGCCTCAACCTCAACACTGGGAGGTGGGAGCACTTGCAAACTTAAGAATTTCAATAGAGACGTGTGAAAAGTAAGAGGAGCTAGATAAAACTGAACAATAAGACTCTAATTAATCTAATTAATTATAACCACTCAACACTTACGTTTTCATATTTGGAATGCATTTAGGAGATCGTAGAACATGAGAGATATCAACAAAGGTGGAAGGAGTAAAAACTATATTTGTAGGAGGATTATATGATCATTGAATCATGTACATAGTCACTATCATTTGCATTTCTAAAATATGCGTTGGAAATATTTTGTAGTCAGAAGTGGAAAACATTGTAAAAATTGCCAAAAGAAAGAGGGGAATGCGTAATATGAATAACTTATTAGACAACAAGGACAATTAGCCCATCAATAGTTGGTAGTATAGAAGCAGAGGACAATAAATTTATAGAAGATAAAAGATAATTCCTAGCCACTGGATAAAAGATAAATCCAATGGCCAAAATTCAATTGACGAGTCACGGTGTCATACAAAGAGCACAAACAAACAAAAGTTCACATGAATTCCTGATCTGGATTTCAAAAGACCTCGGTGAGTAAGTGATGTAGAGGGAATTCGACAACATATTAAAGTATGTGGGAAAAATTTGCAGAGATATGTTCTACAATTATAAGGTGTACAAATAGCTACATTAGGATATTTTCTATAATTATAAGATGTATCTAAATATGTATATCAATAGTGTATTTAAATGTATACATTAGGATTTTGTCTACACTTATAAGGAATACATACCCACATGAGTAAACGGGGATCTTGTCTACATACACGAAGTGTACCAAATAGATACGCCAGGATTTTATCTACAACTATGATTTGGGTACACCAGATTATATCTCTACAATCACGAGTTGTTACCAAGAAATTTAGACTCAAATTATCGGCCTTTACGAATCAACAGTTAGGACCAATTGGCCCGAATGAGAAGGGATATTTTACGGGAGAGTCTCGGTTTTTGAGGCCCAACCCAATAAAGCGAATTGTTTAAAAGCCCAATTACGAATTCGAAAGGAATTTTGTCATCATTTTACGCTTCGCTAGGGTTTCCTTCTTATGTTGCTGGTCATTCCACTATAAAAACCTGACCGCGCCGCTTGTTCTTCTAATCAAAATTAAAACTTTCATCTTCATCTACTCTTCCATCGATTTTTGAAAACTGATTTTTCCTGTGTTAGGTTTCAACAATTGCCTCGATCGGTCGCTTTTGATAGGCGTTGCGTTCCTCGGTGGATTTCTAACTCCAGAGGGACGCGTCAACGAAAGCGTAAATCAACGTCAATCCTCCTACTAGTTTGAATTTATTTATTTATTTTCATTCAATTTACAGGCTACTAATAATCACTGTAGTCAGTTTCGATGGTGGATTGCGTCATTTTCTACTTGAAAGAAAAATAATCCTGAATCGATCGAATTACAAGAATAATTATTTTCTAGTTGTATTGTGGTTTTGTTGCTTCTTACTGGTGAACTCTCTCCGATATCAAACAATGGGGGATGTTCATGTTTCCGAAGCATAGATTAATAGACTCTGCCAGTTCTAAACTGCGTTGTGAATTCTCTTTGTTGCGCTCCGCTACCTGTCTGCTGGTAAATTTCTTTTAAAAATTGTGTTTTTATGAGTTTTTTTTTCGGTGATTCTGCTAAATTGAAATCTTGTATTTATAATGTAAGTCATACAAATGAATGATGTGTACATGAATCTTAGGCGTTGGAGGAAAGAGTTAGTGTGAAGATACTAGTGGTATTTGTAAGGTGATGTGTGTGTGTTTTGTTCAAAAGCCTGAACCTGACCTGAGTCTAATCAGCATCAGCAACGATGAGATGTTGTGGTGTGGTTTGGGGATTAGCTTCTAAGAACGGAGGGATTAGCTCTGGTTTGGGGATGAGCTTCTAGGAACGGAAGGGATGGGGCAACCCTGGGTGGAAAATGTCCATAATATTGAGGGATTTGCTGGGTGTAGAACCCGGGGATGATGGTCTAACCACAACCCAATCTACTTTATAAGGAGATGTTTGGCATACAACACATCATATATATTTAGTAGCTTGGCTGTGGTTTGGTGCCTTCCTCTCTAAAGTGGAGGATTTTACATCTAAAAGCCTCGCATTATTTTGGACATTTTTCCCCATTCTTTGTGGGCTGTTCACACTTGTAGGAGCTGATTCACATTACACATTAGATATGTTTAATTTCCAAAAAACACATTATATTTGGTCTTTAATATTAGGGATAATTTTATTTTCCTTGTGATATTTAAAGTAATCACTAATTATCCACTATATTTGGTAGAAATCTCATTTTATTGCACAAAAAAAATCAAGAGGATGTTTTTTGAATATTTTCTTAAATTATAAGAGGTTTCTAGGATATTTTTTTATATTATAAGAGAAATTTTATCTATTTAATCAAACGATAGAAATTTTTAATGAATTTTTTAAAGTTGTTGATGAATTTTAGTTATTATGTCAGGGGGAATAAGATTACCCCTTAGTATTAATATATTCTGCGACCTTTTAGGACATTTATGCTTTAATTAATAAAAAGGTGTTCGCAGCTGCCAACGTTTTGTTAGTTTATGAAGCATCAAGACTGATATTTAGGATGTAAAGAATGTGCTTCCAAGTTTATGATGGCATCAATACAGATATTAAGAATGCACCGAGAGATTCAACTTGCTTCCATGACTCATGAGCCAGCTCAGCTGACCAAAACAATCCTATGGCTTGTTTGGAGTTCCAAATTGGATTGAGCTAGATTGACTTAATTTTCAGTCCAATCCAATGTTTGGAAGAGACAGGAGATTGAATAAAATTCAATCCAATGTCTCAATTAGTACCACAGCAGTGAGATTTTCGAAAAAAAAAAATCAAAAACCAAAAAAATTCAAGATGCTTGAGATTGACCTCGATTGAGCTCGAAAATGGAGAATATAGGGAGGGGTTGTGTTAGTCTGGATGAAGAAGAAGAAGAAGAAGAAGTTGTGGCAGGTGGAAATGGAGAAGATTGGGAGAGGTGGTGAAGAAGATTGAGAGGGTCTACTGCAAGATTTGGACGCCGCAAATCAAAAAATATATTTATAATTAAATATTAAATTAAATTATTTCAAAATCAAATATAAAATATAATCTTTTTTATTCAATCTCAAATTATATCAAACATCATATCACTATGTTGATTAATTTAATTTTATTCAATTCAATCTCTTAAAAATAATTTAATCAAATACTAAATGGGGCCTAAAAGTCTGAATTTAACAACAAAAATAAACCTTCCATTAAAATTTGAAGCAAATATTAAGATAGTGGTGATATTTTCATCCCTTAAAAATCGTTTATACACCCCTTTTTGTATTTACGCTCCATTAAGATTTTTAAAAATTCATATTCTATAAGTACGCCCAACGTATTATTAATTAGGCCCATTTATTTATTTACTTTTTAAATACTGTATGTCAAGTTCATGACTTTTTCATTCTCATTTTCACTCAAAATTATTGTATTTCATCAAAATCCATTTTCACTTAAGCTAAGATTTAACCAATCAAACCAAAAAAAAACAAAACCCTTCAATTCTAGACTTTTATTTTCACCATTTATAAAACCCATAAAAACACAATAAAAAACTCTCATTTTTTACAATCCTTTATTAAAACAAATCAATTTTTTTTTATAGAGATTTGAATTTAGAGTATTCAAATTTAATTATAATAATAATAGTATCATTTTTTAATTAAAATGTTAATAATTTAATTTAAAGGTAATATTGAAATATTAAAAATGTATAAATTAACGAGAGTACATACGATTTTAGAGCGGTGGAAATATCACATTAAGATGTTGATTTTGCATCTTAAAAATTTGCAAAGACTGTTTTTGAAATTGAATATGGAAAAATGTTTAAAAAAGGCATTTTATGTAAATGAAAATTTTTTAGAGTTGAAAACAGTGTTTTCTTCTCATAGTTTAAATTAATACTTAAAATATCTTATTTTGATTTTAATATTAATTTAAATTATAGAGAAAAACGAGACAAACCCTTTTCTAAATTCTGAGTCCCAAGAGGGATCTAAAGTCCAGCATAATAAAGAACATAGAAGAAATCAATTCAATGAACTTTTGTAGAGGATGATTTTTTTTTTTTTTTGAACAAATTGTCGAGGATGATTTAAATCAGTGAATCAGCATGAAAAATAAAAATAATAAAAAAAAAAAACAATATTTTGCAGGAACAGGTAGAAGCACATATCATTAAACACAATCAGCATATAGTTACATCAAACACACATACAAGAGAGGAAGACAAACTGAAATTTCCTCCTTATAGCTATAATGCTTTCACATCCTCAAACAACAACTTCAAATGCTAGCAGTAGTAGTATATTATAGTTATTGATAGCTTTTTTAAACAACCCAGCAGTACAGCTTAACTGGTGCAGCAGCGGTACATGATGAACTTCTCCATCGGACGGCCACATTCAGAGCAGACTACCCTTACCGGGATGGTGGCGGTGGTCCCTGGCAAGATCAGACGGTTGCAGTGATCTGGGGAGTGGACTTTACTTAGATTTCCTTTGAGTGCAGGAAGAAAACCAATATTCGCTGCGTCGTCCTTCCACGTATCATAGCTATCGAAAGACTTCGAAATGTCGTCACCTTTGGCCTTGGCCATATCAGTCTCTCTATAAATGACAACCCAACAGTGGTCACTTCCATCGAAGCTAAGCATTGTCACGATCTCCTGCAGTATGGGGTCGTCATCAACGTCCTTGCTATGCTGCATCTTCGAGTGCCACATGCTTTCTAGGCGGACCCAGAAGAACCAAACCAGAGAGGGGTCTTGCAACGTGTGGCCGAGCTCCTCCGATGCAATGGTTTTCATGTTTCTTCTAACTTTGTCTTGTGGATTGCTCTTACCCACGTAAAGCATCTCTAGTTGAATGCTTGCAGCTCGAGCCACTTCCTTTGCAGTTTTTGTGAATTTCCGGATCCATTCCATGTCTTCTCCTCCAAATATGCATACGTATTTTTTTTGTGATACCTACCTCGTGGAAAAACAAATGTTAGTTAACACTAGACCTAAAAATTTAAATTAATAGTCTAAGGCCTAACTAAAGTACTTACAACTAAGGTTGATGGGTTTATAATATGTTAATGCCTCTTTTTATTTATAATGTGTACAGTTAATAAAAGTTGAACACGTGATAGATACCCCTATTGTATTACATGTGCAATGAATATGAATTCAGATGAATGGGAGAGGTAATTTGATCCGGAGATTTTTAGGTTCTGATCCTATATTAGCTACTGAGTAAGAGTATAAGCGCAGTTCTGGTCTAACCAAACAACAGAATTTAAATGGTATAATGAGGTAGCTAGATGTGTACCCAATCAGGAATAGATGGATGGATAGCATCAGCCAAAAGTTCGAGTGTCCAGGACGCTGCTCTCCAAAGAGATTCTTCCCTGGCGCTGGAGAAAGGGAAAGCATGACTGCCCCAAATCCACATCATGTCGAGGGCGTTGGTGTTGACAACTTTCCCTTGCAGGTCTAAGACAACAAGAATTGATTTCTTCTTGAAGTGCCAGAATTCCTTGATGTACCTGATCACTACTGGATCAACCATCGAAGGGTGGTGAATTGAGTACCAGGGCATTGTCTTCTGTTGAGAATGAAACTTCCGTTCGTTTTCTTCCGTCCATGTGATTGTCTTGTCTACGACAGGAATCCACACCACCTCATACTGGGACTCTGTCCTTGTTGGGTCCTGACGGGAGTCTTGATACATCTGTACTAGAATGGATAGCTCGTCGTGAGAGACGTCCAGGTCTGATATCAGTAGCAGAACATTTTTCCTCCTCAACACATCAACGCTCACCTGTTTTAGATATTATACTCAGTTTTTATCTCCTCATGTATCTCATTATTGACAATATTGTATAGATAATTCAGAAAAAGAAACTAGAGGAAAGTATTAGCAAACCCTTTTCGTGACAGAGCCATCAACAATAACTAGTGCCGGCTGATCATCCTTAGCATAAATCAATGCCTTGATGACCTTCATGTTATCAATGTGGGGTGTTTCCATGAGCCTTACGAGTGCCTGATATTTTTCATTTTGCGATTTTTCATCTGCGTGAAACCAATGTCACTTGTAAAATTATTCATAAACATAATCAACATATATTTTTTCAGTGGGGATGACTCACCTACTATCTTATAACAAAGATTTAACTGGTTCTTAAGATGGGCATGTATGCTGTTGACCTTGTGAGCTAAGCTTGATAGCTCCCATGCCTCTGCTGTTGATGCTATGTACCTGATGATTTCAGCCAACATGGACTGCTTTCAATTTATGTTTTAACAAGTATAAAAAAGAACATTTTAGGATAGCATGAACAGCGATAACATACTCTTGTCCCATTCCAACAAGGCCCATAATTTGTGCCGCGCAAGCCACAATGCTCCGGATGGTCCAGTAAACAGCTGTGGGAACGTGAGCAGTTGCGGTCACTATTTCTGGCGTATCAGAGGTAATGTACTGGGATGGAAGCTCCTTGAACTCAAGAATGCATTTGGCCACATCCAGCATGGCCTTCATGAGGTTGTTAACTGCCTCAAACTTTGACTTAAGAGTGTCAGCGCGTTCTAGTACCTCTGGCAGTTGCTTTAGCAGTCCAACTGATTTGGCAAGTGGGTTTGTGGGGTAAAGTTGTACCACCACCCAGAATTCACCATAGTTCAAAGCAAATGCAGCCATGGCTAGCACCACTTTTGCATCCCAAGTGTAACTTGAAAGAAGGTTGAAGATTCCCAGAGTTGTTGCGTGTGCATCTCCTCCACCAGAACACTTGCACGATATCTGTCATTAAACATATTTTGGTGGAATCAATGGAAGGTTTAGTATTATAACTTTTACCTATGAGGAATAAAATGGTGTCAAGCTATAGTATAAACCTCGCAGGAAACTTTATTTATGGTGAATGACAAGAGATCAAGCATGTCAAAAAAGCCAGATTGAAAAGCCTTATCGTCCAATAATTCCAGTTGTGCTTGTGCTGGTGTCTGCTACATTGTTAAAATATTGATCAGCATTCATCAACACCATTGAAACTATATATATTTAATGTTCAGTATCTTGATATATAAGCGCAATGCATGATAAAGAGACAAGGTTTATACCTGAACAACGCCAGGGACACTAGGGACAGCACGTTGAAAAATGTCCTCAATGATGTCAAGCAGGGGTTTCACAGCGAATTCACGACCATCAGGGGCATGAGTGGCCTCAACTTGCTTCAACATTGCACGATCATCGGAGGTTGTGAACATATGGCGATCAGACTTGAATTGTTGTCTCCTTTGGGGGACAATGTCCATATTGAATGTAGGGGTATAACACTATAGCACTATGAAGATGAACAAGAGAGAGGGAGAGGTTTAGAAGGCTTTATGTTGGTTTAAAATTTGGTTTAATGCTAGGCCCTTATATAGTTATAGTAAATGGAATAAAGGCAGTGAATGCGCTACCTTGCTTCCAAAATGGTTTATAAATAAAGTACAAATAGAGGATTAAATTTCGGATAAGGGCTTGGAAACTTTGATAGGTTAGTTTTATCTTTTACCTTTTCTATCTAGTCCTGAGAATTCTAGTACTAGAAATGTTCATCAACTCTATTCCATGCCAAACACGTTCATTTGTTACTGCCGACAATTTCTTGGATTAGATTTGTCCAAAATATGTTTGATTTTTATTGTTCTAGGGTTCTTTGTCCTGTCATAGGATTTTCCACAGCTTTCCTTTTCCTTTTTCTTTTTCTGCAGGATATTTCCTTGTAGTGCTGTTTCAGGATTCCAATTGCTACAGTTCTATTGGTGGATAACTTGGATTAAGAGGATATCTAATGAAATGCAAAATTCTCCGGAATCAGATCGCCAGAGAAGATTCAGGGTCTATAAATTCTTGAACTTAGAAACTATAATATAAACGCTTCTTAGTGACATGACACATCTCTAAACTTTTTTGTTTTTTTTTTTCCTGGTTCAGAAATTTCCAGCAAGAAATTTGAAATGCACAACATTGTCATATCATCCGTGCAAATAAAAAAATAGAGCAATCAGATAACGTTGCAGTTTTGTGACATAAGCAACATTGCATCATTAAAGGCAAAAGCTATCTATCTAGCAGAACAAACATGGATGACATGCAAAGTGTCTAGTCAGTTTTCTAAGCAGTACTTTCAACGCGGATTTGCTTCCTTGCTTGTACGAGGCGTTATAAAACTATTAGACCTGGAAGTACTGTGTTAAAAAGTTGGTGAAAATCTTCAGGATAAGCCAAGATTTGTTGAGGTTCAGGACTTAACAAGCCTGCCTGGCAGCATCCAAACCGTTAATCATGGGAAGCCAAGTCCAGAGGACCCATAAACCACCTTATCAAAGTATATAAAAAAAGAGATTAGAACAATGGTTAAAAAGCAATAAATAGCTTGGAATTTTTCTTCTCTTTAATTTTTCTTCTTTGTCCTAAAGAGGAGTTGAGAGTGAGAATCTGAGACAACCAGTGGCATGAGTCCTACTGTGTTTTGTCCACGATATAAAAGTAAAAGGCTTGTTAAAATATAGATCCCTTTGACCATCTTTATTGCCCCAACAAACAGGACAGCATTCAAATGTTAAAACATTGCTGTGACTTTTTTGTCCATAGGCTTCTGAGGCCTAGAAAGTTCGTTCTCAAGATCCAGATATTTATTGGTCCACATGGCTTTAATCCATGCATTCCTAATTTGTCATTTCTGTTCAACTTGTACAGCCCAAATGCTTGGTATCGCTCATACTTAGTCCCTCAACATGCATGGATTAAATGAATAATCGGATGGCTGGGTCCGCGCCGCGACTATTGGGCTGAGCCACCAAACTTTTGAGTCAGGTTGAGGGTCCGACCTAACAGCAACTGCATTTCACAGCTGATCACAACTTAGATCAGTGCAATAAACCCAAAACCGAAAACCCATTTCATGGTCCAATCTTATGAGTTCAAGACTCGATTTCCCGTCATGACTCTTGACCGACAGGTTATGAGACCTGTAACCAGCTTGGTTTACTATGCTTAATACAGTAACAGTTTTCTTTTTTTTTTTGAAAAAAATCATTTTAGTCAATGATTTTTTGAAAATGATCAAATTTTTAATTATATTTTAAAAAAAGATAAAATAAACTCTAATTTTTTAAAAAAGTATCAAATTAGTCACTTCTATCAATCAACTGACGGTCAAACTTAACGAAAAACTTAAAAAGTCTCATTTATCATTTGACTTAGTTAAAATGGATAGAAAGACCATTATACCTCTATCCATAATCAAATATTACAATAACATTTAATTACTAAATTACCCTTTACTAGTTTTATAGGTAAATTTTATAAAATTATAGCTTTGTCCTTGGACTCAATTTTTTTAGTACAATTTTTTTAAAAAATCATTAAATATTAAATGTTATTGTAAAATAAAATAATAAATAAATCATTAAATAATAAAAAAAATCATTATGTTGTAGGAAAAAGAGATACAATCTCATCTATTGCGGTGAGAGAGACGACATTGCAACCAATGGTAAGAGAGAGACATTAATGAGATTTTTAGGTTCGATAGAATTGAAATGACATAGGGATGATTTTTTTTTAAAAAAAATTATTTAATTTTTTATTTTTTTTATTACTGGTAAAAAGTTTCAATTCTTTTGAACGTAAATATCATTTTTATTATTTTTAAATTAATTTTTTATTATTTTTTATTTTTATTAAATATCTATTCTTTCATTTATTATTATTTTAAAAAATTTTCTAATTGTTTATTTTCATTTTTTTAAAATTATCTAATTTGTACACGTGTTAAGATCCTAAGTTACGGTTTGAAATGACAAAATTATCCCTACATAACATATTATCCGTTGTTATTTAACCGTCAATTGATTGATGAAATAGACTAATTTAATACTTTTTAAAAATATTAGGGTCTATTTTATTATTTTTAAAATATAATTAAAAATTTAATTCTCTTCTAAAAAATTAGAGGCGAAAATGATTTTTTTTTTTAAATACTATTTAGGTAATTATCGGATTGAACGAATGTTTTTAAAAGGGACAGTAATAAATGGAAATTAGAAAGAATGGGCGCCGCCAATTTTTGACTAATCTTATCAAAAGCTTCTCGCCTTAAAGGGGTTTAAAAAAAAAAAAGAAATATAATCATAATTGTGTGTAAGCGAGAGCTGAGTATAAATAAAAAAGTACTCATAACGTGACCGTTATTCCATGAACAGACAATTCAACATACAACGTAGGGAAACATTTTTTGCTACAATAATTCAGAATACAAATATCAAGAGAGAAAAACAAACAGAAGTTCCATTTGTTATTTCACTTCAAATAAAATATCAAATGCCATTTTGTTAACATGCTAATTCAAAGGGTGCGTTTTAGGTTATAGCTGTACAACAAACCATAAATAGCAATAGCAGCATAATCGTTGCAGCAGCGATCCATGATGAACTTCTCCATTGGTTGGCCACATTCAGCGCAGACAATCCTCTCTGGATGGTGCCTGTGGTTCCTGGCAAGATCAGACGGTTGCAGTGATGTGGGCTGTAGAGTTCTTGCAGATGATCCTTGATTGCAGGAATAAAACCCAGCTGGGTGGCCTGCGACTTCCACAATTCATAGCACTAAAGCACTTCAAAATTGTCTTACCCTTGGCCTTGACCATGTCATTCCCTCTACAGATCACAGCCCACTCCTGGTCGCTTCCATCGAAGCTGAGCATCGTCACTATCTCCTGCATAATCGGGTCGGTTTCTGCACTGTTTCCATGCTTCATCTTGGAGTGCCACATGCCTTCTAGCCTCACCCAGAAGAACCGAATCTGAAAGATTTTCTGCAAGGTGTGGCCGAGATTCTGCACTACTATGGTGGCCATGTTTCTTCTGACTTTCTCTTCTGGGTTGCTCTTGCCCACGTAAAGCAACTCCAATTGAATGCCTGAAGCTCTAGCCACTGCCTGTGCAGTCAATGCGAATTTCCGGATCCATTCTGTGTCTGCTCCTCCATACAGGCATACGTATTTTCCTTCTGATATCTGCATTGCAGGAAATATTAGTCGTGTGTTAGTAATCCATCTGATATATTCAAAACCTTAACCCATAAAAAATGGTCTAACTAATAATACAAGACTTTTTAACCAAGTAGAATGGCTTGAAATGCGAACCATATCCAAACACATAAACAAATACAAGTATAATTAGGTCCAGGACTCTTGGAACAAACTAAACTATTTTATAGTCATCCTACTTTGATACCATATTAATAACTGTTAAGTCCAAAATGATATAAAATATTCAACTAATGACATAAATGCCGTTATGCTCCAAACAGAAAAAAAGAGCATTTTAATATAATGATGAGGTTGCTAGTAATGTGCGTACCCATAGAGGAATAGAAGGATCAACATTATCAGCCAAAAGCTCCAGTCTCCAGGACTCTTCCCAAAAATTCCTTGACGTAGCTGATCACTGCTGGATCAACCATTGAAGGGTGGCGAATCGAGTACCAGGGCGTCGTTATCCTTATAGACTAGAACTGCCGTTCCTTTTCTTCCGTCCATGGGGTTGTCGTGTCCACCACAGGCAGCCACACCACCTCGCACTGAGACTCATCCCTTGTCGAGTGCTGGCGAGACTCTTGGTACATTTGTTCTAGAATGAATAGCTCCCCTTGGGAGACGTCAAGGTCTGATATCAGTAGCAACACATTCTTCCTCCTCAAAACATCTAGGTTCACCTGTTTCAAATAATGTACTCATCAGTTTGTTTCTCCTCATAATTTCAGATAAATAAAAACAAGTAGAAATTAAAGTATTGGCAAACCATTCTGTTGGTAGAGCCCTCAACAAGTGGCTGCTGATGATCGTCCTTAGCATAAATCAATGCTCTGAGAACCTTCATGTTATCGATGTGGGGTGTTTCCATTAGTCTCACAAGTTTTTTTTTTTTTTTTTGGTTGCATAAAACCAATGTCGCTCGTAATATTATTCAGAAATTTAGACTTTGGTTATTTTACCTACCTTTAAGTTGATTTGTTTGTTTTTTTAAGTATCAAATAATTTATATTAAAAAGCAATTTAAAAAAAAAAATAAATACTGACTTTTCATTTAATTCCAAATCAATAAATTATATTTTAATATTTCCTTCTCAATCTATCCCCAAAAATAATATATTTTCAATTTTTATTCTAATGTTATATATTACGCAAAATTTGTTGTATAACAAACAAAAAACTAACTACACCAAACCTTTTTGATTATTTTTAAAGTCACGTTTAATCATTAATAGTTCAACATTATTAATGAACATTCTTATATCTTTCAAGCAATATAATTAAAATCATTCTTACATCACTCATATATTATGAATAAAATCTTATTGCTATTTACATAAAAATGGTTTAAGAATTAAGATATGTTAAATGATTTATATTTAGTTATTTACATCATACAAAATAAAAATAAACTAATAATAAAAAAATGAACTAAATGTTAAATTAATTAGCTTTAGATAATTTTATTAAAATTCGGATTAAAAAACAAAAGATCCCTTAACAATAATTTACCTTCTTTTATGATTTGCCAACCATGGAGGCATGGGTTCTTCTCATCCTATTGAAATCATTTAATGTTGTACTTACAAGTGCCACGCAGGCAAGCTAGCTAGGCAAGCTAGAAGTCCGTACGTGCAATGTAAACGGCTCACCTACGATCTTATAACAATGACTGAGCTGGTTCGTAAGATAGTCAAGTTTTTCCTTGACCTTCACCGATACTGTGAACCTGAAATCAGCCCAAGAAGTAGCTAGTAGGGAAATATATATTTATGCTTATAACATGAATTGCAAAGTTTCTTTGTTGAGTAAGTGAAAAAGGACAGATGATATATAATAATTAAACATTTGAGGTTAGGATTGTTTAACATACACTGCTCTTCCTGCAGTTCTTCCAAGCCATCAAGGCCGCCATAAATAGTGTTGTGCAAGCCAAAATGCTCCGGATGGTCCAGTAAATAGTTGTGTGAATAACAGGATTCTGTTCTGGTTTCTCATGGGCCGGGTAATGTACTCGGATGGAAGCTCCTTAAACTGAAGAACGCATTTGGCCACATCCAACATGGCCTTGATGAGGACCTTCATTTCCTCCTTCATCTTCAACGTGTGAAAGCTTTTTGGGTATGGTTTGAGCAGTGAAATTGATGTGGCAAGTGAAATATTTGTGGGTTAAATTTGTGCAAACAACCAGGAATCATAAAAGGTAAGAGCAAGTGCAACTATCGCTACCAACACTTTTCATCCCAATCATAACTTGAAAGAGTTTCCAAGATTTTCAAAGTTGTATTGGCATCTAATTCTTCATTAATATACATGGCCGATATCTGTCATTAAACATATTTGTTCTTGGAATCAATGGAAAATTTAGAATGGAGTTTAATTAACGCTTGTAAAATGTTGTGATCTTGGTGCACTTTGAAGATATATAGGTAAGACTGAAACTAAAAATTAAGGTGAAAAGCCTTTTATGAAAAGCCTTTTATAATCATATGACTATATGAGGAATGTATAATGTTGTCAAGTTTTAGAATAAACCCGGCAGGAAACTTTGCTTATGTCTCTAGGCAAGACGGTTTTCTAGAAAATGGAGAAATCATCAAAATCGCCAGTGTCATTCGATGATGACTCCACTTCTTGTGCTGATTTCTGCTCCATGGCCACAGTTGATCAACAAAACCATTAAAACTACATATATAGTTAATGCTCAATTATATATATATATATATATATATAGGCACATATCAAATAAGGACAACAAGACGAGATTTATATACCTGAGCAAAGCCAGCTGGGACACTAGGGGCAGCACATAAACATTGAAAGATGTCCTCAATGATGGCTAGTAGGGGTTTCATATCAACGCTACGACCACCAGGTCGGTGAGTGGCCTCAACTCGATCCTTGATTGCTTGCTCACTCTTGATTGTGAACATAGGGCTGTCAGACCCTTAAAGAACGTACAGTTATGAAAATCGAGAGAGAAGAGACTCAAAACATATTTAATTATCTCAAAGGCAGAAAGCAATCTCAATCACACTGTAAGAAGACTTTGTGCTGGTTTGTATTTGGTTTAAATCTAGGACTTCTTATATAAATAGTTCAAAGTAAACGGAATAAAGGCAGTAGTGAATGTGCTACGTACCTTGCTTCCAAAATAGTTTAAAAATAAAGAACAAGTAGAGAATAGAATTTCAGACAAGGGTTTGGCAAAATTGAAGGTTATTTTCATCTTTTGCCTTTACAGTGTCTTAGCTACAAGAATTGGATTAGATTAGTTTCATTGAATTAATTGGAACAGATTTTATTAAATTAATATTGTATTGTGATCAGTGCAGTTGAGATTGAACTAATAATAACACTATTTTCTGATTGGTATAGTATGGGATTACAAAAGAGATCATTATACTTTACATATAATATTGTAAAATTAATTATTATAATAAATATTAAATTTATTTTTAACTAAAAAATTTAAATTATTATTAAATATAATTCAATTATTTGAAATTAAGCAAAAAGTAAGAATTTTCAGTATTTTCAGTTTTCTTTTTTCAATTGTTCTTTTTTGTAATTTTAAATTGTTTGATTACTTGAAAAACAAAGGAAATAATCTAAAAGATCTTTGTTTTTTTAATGTTAAGTAGAGAAAACAAATAACCTCATGGTAACTTTATTTTGTGTTTTATGGTCCAACATGATTGATCTATTATGACTAATTTTGCATGGTTAGGATTGGGTTATAGTATCAGGTTATTATTATTTTTTTTTGACAAGTAGGTTGTATTTTCATTAATAAGGGGTGTACATAGGATTTTAGAGTGCAAATGTCATCACACAAGATTAAAATATTTTAAAAGAATAATTATGGAGCTTTTTTAAGAAGGGGTGTACATGCAAGTTATGCATATTACTACTCTTTTCGAATCCAATCGTTATTGGGTTGGATTGGAACGCAACTGATAAATAGGCACCCCTTGTTCCATGATTAACAGGTTGGAACTCGTCAGATCATAAACCTCAAGACTTTTTTCACTAACTTTTTATATTGAATTTCGAGGTATAGATTTTCATATAAGTAATATTGTCCAATGTGATTTGGAGATAAATAGCATTAATTTAGTTTCTCAATGTCCCATGTTTTTTATGTACTTTCTCTACACATATCTGATCATAGATCAAGTCTCACACACTTACAAGATTTTCATCCTTTATTGTAAGAATAGATTTTTTCTAATGTTATAAAAGTAGATTTTCACACTGCACATAGTATACAATTTCGATAGATTTTAGTAGAGTCAGTAAATTTTTTTATTATATTATAATTATATTTTTAAAAAGTTGGTTTATTATAGCTAAAAGTTCAAAATAATAATAATAATAATAAAGTTTTTGTTCATTATGTTAACATACACCAAGTTTTCACAAACAGTTTCTCTAAATTTCTGAAATGTATTACAGAAATTCTTCGCAGTTCATCAAAATTATATATTACATATTTCATCAAAAACTTCTCTTAAAAGTTTCTTGGAATTAAATGAAACATAGGTCTTCCTCCAATTGGCCAAAGCCAAGAAGGTAATTCTACTGTCATCCAAAAAATTGCTCTTCGACCTGTTTTTGATGAAAAAAAATTATCACTAAAAAATATCTTATTTATTAAATTATTCAAAGACATAATTTATTTTTTATAAGAAAAAAGTTGCTCATCAATATACCATACCCATTCAGAGTATTCTCAGCTTTCAACAAATGCCAACATTGTATTAAAAATCAAAATCAATTTATTCATTAATTATTAACTATATAAAGCTACGCATATTAGAAACCAATATAGTAATATTTAGTTGTATTGAGATTCATAACACCATGAACAGACAATTCAACATACAAGGTAGAGAAATGTTGCTACAAGGGTTTAGAATACAAATCAAGAGAGGAAAACACCGAAGTTTCATATATTATTTCACTTCTCAAATAAAAGTATCAAATGCCATTATTGTAACATACTTATTGCAAGAGTACGTTAATAGTTGTGGTGCGACCCATGCCATAATAGCAGCTTAATCGTTGCAACAGCGATACATGATGAACTTCTCCATTGGTTGGCCACATTCAGCGCAGACAATCCTCTCCGGGATGGTGCCTGTGGTCCCAGGCAAGATCAGACGGTTGCAGTGATGCGGGCTGTAGAGTTCATGCAGATGATCCTTTATTGCAGGAATAAAACCCAGCTGCTTGGCCTGCGACTTCCATAATTCATAGTCAGTAAAACACTTCAAAATGGTCTCACCCTTGGCCTTGACCATGTCATTCCCTCTACAGATCACAGCCCACCCCTGGTCGCTTCCATCGAAGCTGAGCATCGTCACTATCTCCTGCATTATCGGGTCGGTTTCTGCACTCTTTCCATGCTTCATCTTGGAGTGCCACATGCTTTCTAGCCTCACCCAGAAGAACCATATCAGAGGGATTTCTTGCAAGGTGTTGCCGAGCTTCTCCACTGCTATGATGGCCATGTTTCTTCTGACTTTCTCTTTTGGGTTGCTCTTGCCTACGTAAAGCAACTCCATTTGAATGCCTGCGGCTCTAGCCACTGCCTGTGCAGTCGATGTGAATTTTCGAATCCATTCTGTGTCTTCTCCTCCATACAGGCATACATATTTTTCTTCTGCTATCTGCTTTGCAGAAATGAAAACACAAGATGTTGGTACTTTTCTCTTAATTTAATTCTCCCCTCCCCATCATGAAAAAAACAGAAACCTCATCAGACCCCAAAAATATGTAAACGGATATAAAAAAGGATCTAACTAATAATATACGACTTTTTAACATATCCCATTTCAAGTATATTGGCTTGGTATGCGAACCAAATCCAAGCATAATAAATAAATTCAAATATAATTGGGTTGAGGATTTATAGTCATCCTATTTTGATATCGTATTAATAACTGTTAAGTCCAAAATGATATAAAATATTCAACTAATGATATAAATGCCGTTATGCTTCAAACAGAAAAAAAAAAAAAAAGAGCATTTTAATAAAATGATGAGGTTGCTAGTAATGTGCGTACCCATAGAGGAATAGAAGGATCAACATTATCAGCCAACAGCTCCAGTCTCCAGGACTCTTCCCTCCAAAGAGCCTCTTCTCTGGTGCTGGTGAAAGGGAAAGCAAGACTGCCCCAAATCCACATCATGTGGAGGGCGTTGGTGTTGACGACTTTCGCGTGAAGGTCTAAGACCACAAGGATCGGCTTCTTCTTGAAGTACCAGAATTCCTTGACGTACCTGATCACTGCTGGATCAACCATTGAAGGGTGGTGAATGGAGTACCAGGGCATCGTCTTCCTTAAAGACTCGAACTGCTGCTGCTTTTCTTCGGTCAATGGGGTTGTCCTGTCAACCACAGGCAACCACACCACCTCATACTGAGACTCATTCCTTGTCGAGTTCTGGCGAGATTCTTGGTACATTTGTTCTAGAATGAATAGCTCCTCGTGGGAGACGTCAAGGTCTGATATCAGTAGCAACACATTCTTCCTCCTCAAAACATCTAGGCTCACCTGTTTCAAATAATGTACTCATCAGTTTGTTTCTCCCCATAATTTCAGATAAATAAAAACAAGTAGAAATTAAAGTATTAGCAAACCATTCTGTTGGTAGGGCCCTCAACAAGTGGCTGCTGATGATCGTCCTTAGCATAAATCAATGCCCTGAGAACCTTCATGTTATCAATGTGGGGTGTTTCCATGAGCCTTATAAGTGCTTGATATGCTTCGATATGCCTTTTTTCATCTAAATCACACCAATATATATTGCTTGTAAAATTATCATCAAACTATATATATGAATTTTTCTCATTGTATTTGAAGTTATTTATTTTTTGTTATTCACTAGTTGAGGTGACTCACCTATGATCCTATAACACTGATTGAGTTGGTTCCTGAGATGGGTGTGTATGCTGTTGACCTTGTGGGCCAAGCTTGATAGTTCCCATGCTTCTGCTGTTGAGACTATGTATCTGCAATCAGCCAAGAAATAATACCATATCATTACTGGATGCTTTCGTGTTATTTATAACATGTGTAGCACAGTTTCTTGTTGAGAAATAAAGAAGCAAAAAGGTGCTATCAGGTTGTTAATAGTCATAAAAAGTGATAACATACTCATGTCCCATGCCAATAAGGCCCATAATTTGTGCTGCGCAAGCCACAATACTCCGGATGGTCCAGTAAACAGCTGTGGGAATATGAGCAGTTGCAGCCACCATTTCTGGTATGTCAGGGGTAATGTACTGGGGTGGGAGCTCCTTGAACTCAAGAATGCATTTGGCCACATCCAGCATGGCCTTGATGAGGTTGCTAAGTGCCTCGAACTTTGACTTGAGAGTGTCAGCGCGTTCTAGTATCTCTGGCAATTGCTTGAGCAGTGCTACTGATTTGGCAAGTGGGTTTGTGGGGTAAAGTTGTGCAACCACCCAGAATTCACCATAGTTCAAAGCAAATGCAGTCATGGCTAACACCACTTTTGCATCCCAGGAGTAACTTCCAAGAATGTTAAAGATGCCCAAAGTTGTTGCGTGTGCATCTCCTCCACCAGAACACTTGCATGCTATCTGTCATTAAACGTATTTTCATGGAATCAATGGAAGGTTTAGAAAGGAGTTTTAGGCCATTAATTTTTAATGATAGGACTACAACTGAAAAACATGTAAAGCTTTTTATTGTCACATTTGGAACGAACCTCGCAGGAAACTTTGTTTATAGTGACTGACAAGAGATCAAGCATGTCGAAAAAACCAGATTGGAAAGCCTTGTCATCCAATACATCCGATTGGGCATGTTTTGATTCCTGCATTAATGGTTTAAAATTGATCAGAAACAATCAAAACTACAGCATCAATGTTCAATTTCTATCTTGATACAAAGACACAAAGAACCATAGAGACAAGATGTATACCATAACAAATCCAGGGATACCGGGGGCAGAACGTTGAAAGATGTCCTCAACGATGTAAAGAAGGGGTTTCACAGCGAATTCACGGCCATCAGGGGCATGAGTGGCCTGAACTTGCTTCAACATTGCTTGGTCATCTGAGGTTGCGAACATATGGCGTTCCCCCCTGAGCTGTTGCTTCCTCAGTGGGATAATTGAAGAATCCATATCGATGGTTGAGGTAAAACTCTAAGCAGATGAACAAGAGAGAGGGAAGGATCGGCAAAGGCTTTGTGTTGGTTTACATTTGGTCTAATTCTAGTCCTTATATAGTACAAGTAACTGGAATAAAGGCTCCATGAGTGGGCTACCTTGCTTCCACTATGGTTTTATAATAAAGTATGAATAGAGTTCTAGAATTTCGGATAAGAGCTTGGCAACATTTATCAGTTAACTTCATCCTCTCACCTTCAGTGTAGAAAAGCTTTGTGCTCAGAATCCAGCACCAGAAAAGTGTTCATTAACTTTAATCCTTGCCTAACACAGTAATTTTGCTTGTTTTACGATTGTATGTACTGTTGCACGATTCGTATTTTCAACCTTTTCTTTTTCATTTCTTTACTGTCCAGAAATGCCGTTCCAGGATTTGCAAGGACAGAAAATCTTAAAAGAGTATGTCCTAATAAAGTGAAAAATTTTGCCACTTCAATGGCGTGGAACTTATTGGATCCTATTGGATGAAAAACTGGTAGCACATGAGCAAAGAAGATTTAGAGCCTCTAATTGCATAATCTTTACAAATTTACAGGAAGAAATTTGTTATGCATATCATTTTCTGTTTCATCATAATCTATGTTGATACTAGTAAAATCTGATCTTGCAAATAAAAAATTGTAAATTGAACATTAAATTTTGTGACATAAGCTTCCTTGTATGGGTAAAGCAAAACGCTATGCAGTGTAGCAGAATAAACATGGAACATGAATAAGATTCAAAATGTCTTGTCAGTTTAGCTGCCTTACTTGTACCAGGGTCTAAAATAATGTTAGCAGTGACTTGGAAGTATAGTGCCCAAAAGGTAGTGAAAAATCTTGAGTCCTGTAAACAAAAGATTTGTTGGGGTCCAGGGCCTTGACAAGCTTCGTAAGGCAAGTACGCGGAGACCTGGAATTCAGCTTATTAAAGAATAGCTGAGGCAAGCAAAAGAGGAAAGAATTAAAATGAAGAAAAAGCTTGAAATTCTCTTCTTGGTCTTAAAGAGAAGAATGTGAGACAGCTATTGGCTTTTGACAACAACCTATTTGTTGTCCATGTAGAAAAGTAAAAGGCTTGTAGTAATTTTAGAGCCCTTGACCATATTTGCTGTCAAACAAGGCAACATTAAAATGTTACATGTTTCTGTGACTTCTGATCCATTGAATTAAAAATAATGCAAGCTTCAATTGCAGCATTGTGATGCAGAGACTGCAGTGAGACCATGTGTTTTTAGTTTTATTCATTGTCATTTGCAGTCTTTGTGTAAAAATAATTTGTTATCATGCTTCTCAACATATGAATTTTATGCTTCGAAATTTCTAAAGATGACTTCTTGGTTATAGTTCTTAGCATTAAACAATTCTCTTTCAATTACATCATTTGAGTTCTTATCATTCATGCTACAATATTGAATTGCACAAACTCTTGTTTTTAGGTTGCATTGTTGAAGAGGGAAACAACAATCACAAATGGGAAGAATTGTTATGCGTGTTTTGTTAGAGAGCCTTATATCACTAATTAGACCATTTTCTACTAGCTTAAATTTTTGGGTTTGTTGGTTATTAACGTAATATCTAAGCTTGGTTTATCCCAATTCAAATACCCGTATGATTATATTTGAATTTGTTGTGTGTTCGTATTTGGGTTTGGTCCACGTGCTAAACAAATTGGTTCAGCACATGAAGCTGTATTAGAAAGCCTTATATTATTAGTTACCCCATTTCCTATCAGCATAAACTTTTAGGTCTTGTTGGTGACCAATATGTTTGTTTCAACATAGAACTGGCTTATCAATGACATTGACAGTCAGCTTATGAACTTCAATTATGCTAACCTTCCAGATCAGTCTTGACACGCTTCAGAAAAAGATCCATTTGATGCCACGATAGATGATATAGAAGACATGAGAAAACAACTTAGAAAATTTTTCCAACATTTTATTGTCCATTTATCTCCAAAGTCTTTATTGCAATTGATGAGAATTTCATTTGACTCTAATCGAACATGTAAACATAATTCTTGCCAAAATATAACTATATTGATTATTCATTTCTGTTAAAAACTGTCAAACTGCAGATACAAGTATTTTTAAAAGCCAAGAACCATTGTTTTATTCCTACTGAACGTAGAAAGTTAGAAACACATAGATCCAAGTAAAAGCAACATACTTTGAGCCGCCTTACTCAAATTACATTTCATTTGTAGACTACAAACTTTTTCATCAGCCGCTTACATTTTTCACATACTACAATTTCTTCATCTGACCCCTCTGCATATGAAATAACAGGAGAGTGACTGCAAGGTTCAGTTAGATCGGGTGGTTCAATTGCATATCTAAGTGCACCAATGAAACCCAAGTTTGCCAAATTTTTTTCCCACTCAGGAAACCGGTTCAAGTACTCCATCAGCTTCCTTCCATGCAGCCTGAGAACGTAAGGCAATGACACTTTTCCAAATACAGCCCAACCATTGTTGTTGTCATCACCATCAAGCAATGCTGAAACCTCTTTTAGAATATGGTTAGTATCAGTATCAGCAAACTCTCCTAATCGGAGTATTGATGTTCTCATGCTCTCCAACCGGAACCAAAAGAATTGTATTTCGGTGAAAGAGAGTAAACAACTATGCATTTCTTCATGGATGATGTCTAAAATATTTCTCACTTGTTCGTTTGGGTTCTTCTCACCAACATACACCAGCTCAAGTTGCAGGCCTTTACTAATAATTTCCTGCATTTTAGCATTGAATTCTTTAATCCAATCTAGATTGCTGCTTCCATAAAAGCAAATAGTTCTGCCTTCTTTAACCTGAAATCATAGCAACATATTGAGAAGTACACAATTGAATTGAAAGTGTTTGCAAATGTGTGATCAATAGTCCTACTTAACTAATGAGTCAGTGTCTTACACAATTAGAAACTAGCGGGTTGATTTCATCAAATATAAGTTTCAGGGTCCATTTCTCTTCTTCCCAAAGCTCATATTCTTTTGAAACTGAAAATGGATATCCCGTAGGGCCCCATATCACTACCATATCAAGTGCATTTAAGTTTGTTATCATCCCTTGGGGATCCAATACTACCATCATAGGCTTGTCCTTGAATTCCAAATCTTCTTTTATGAACTTTATCACTGCTGAATCAAGTAGTTTTGGATGTCGAACTGAATACCATGGCAAAGAGCTAGAGAAAATATCAAAACTTATCTCTTCATCATCAGTCCATGTATCTGAAACTGAAATGGGAATCCATACAATTTCATAACTCCTCTCTATCTTTTTCTTGTCTGGATGATCATATGTTTGGTGAATCAGCAAGAATAGTTCCTCCAAAGGAAGTATCTCTGCCTTTGAAATCAAAAGTATAACCACCTTGTCTTTCAATTCAGACACTCCTAGCTGTCAATGAACCCAAATAATTTGGTTAAACAAGTGAAAATAATCAAATTTACAAATCTTTCTTTTCAGTTTTCTGGAATTCTATGTACTTCGGTACTACTCTTGACTTAAATTACTATTAGATTATACTAAAGTGTAGTGCAGAAAGTGTGATAATCTGTTCTTTTACTATTCCTATTTTTCATTTCTTTGAATTCTGACAGAAGAAAGAACAAAGGAAAAAGGAAGATCTACCTTTGCTTGTGTAAAACAATTCTTGAGTGGCAAGTCATCCTTCAAAGCAAATAATATCCTGAGCAATTCTTGGTTGTCTGTTTGAAATTCTTGTAAAACTTCCAAAAGCTTCTCATGCATCTTTATATCTGCCAATTTTGTAAAAACTAAATTATAACTGTGCACAGTTCATATTCTTGTAACAAGTGAGAGGCTTCTGAATCACTCAGAGGAATCTGAAAGCATAGACCTGTTTGTCGACAGCATGCATCTACTTGCTGTTTGAGCTGACTGCACATACTGCTCAGTCTATATACTAAGCTTGAGAGCTCCCATGTTGCCGTTGTTGTTGAATTTGAATACCTGTACAGCGATTAGTACATTATATCAGCATTCTAACTTACATGTCAAAAACTTCTGTGGACTGATCTAAATTCTGATTCAAAAAAGTTTCATGCAGAATTTGATGTGGAACATGAAGTCAATCAATTAGACCATCAAATATAAAAAAATAATCTCCGAATAAAAGAAACAGAAAACTAGAATGTATCTGAGGGCTGATTGAAGGGAAAGAACATGCACTTGCTCAGGTTTCAAGGCTATCAAGTTTCTGATATGAGAAGAACAAATCAAGGTGTTTCTGGTAATCCAGTAAGCAGCTAGGAAGATCATAGACTTGGTAGTTGAAATCGTCTGATCATTATCCAGCATCAGATATCTAATCGGCAGGCCTTCAAACTTAATGATGCACTTTGTCATATCAAACATTGTCTTAATTACCAAGCTTAAGGCCTTAAATCGAGGCTTCAGTGCGTTTACATTGCCAGGCAATTGCTTGAGCATTGCAACTAATACTGCCAAGGGGTTTTGAGGGTATAACTGCATTATGAGCCAGAATTCACCGTAGCTTGTGGCAAATGCTGCAAGTACTAAAACCACTTTCGCATCCCATCTATAATTCCCCAACAAATCAAACATGATCATTGTCCTTGTGTGTAAATCCCCTTCTCCAGAACACTTGCAGCGTATCTGAAATTACAAAAATATATAAAAAGTACTACTCTGAGTGCATCAGAGACATGGACACAGAGACAGATATATACACCCACACACATAGAGAGAGATGATGAATAACCTCGTGTGAAAGTTTAGAGATGGTTAGTCCCAGTGGTTCTTGTGATCCAACAACTTCAATTTTGCTTTCGCTATCTGCTGTTAATTCATCTCTATATATGTCAGAAACCTGAAAATGGATTAACAAAATGAATTCAACGAGTTAATTACAAAATAGAGTAATATAAAACTGGAAGAAGCAGAAGCATAGGAAAAGCTGAAACTATGTACAAAATAAAAAAAAAAAAACAAAACAACAGAATAGGAACCAATGACAACTAGTCTCTTTGTTAGTTATAACTAGTTACTTCTGATATACGTGAGAGGCTGATGGCTAGAATCCTAATGCCATGTATGGTCAAAGACATTGCATATGCCAAAGTCATGTCAATTCCTGGAGTCTTACAGGTTATGTACATATTTGATATATTAACAAATAGATTAAGCATATGAAAGAACATATTAATCCAGAGTAACAACAAAGTAATTGAGAAGAGAGTTACTAGCAGTTCTGATGTAGTAGCATAGCACATGATGTTCTCCATGGCACGAAGCAACTGTTCAGAATCAAGACGACGCCCATCAGGATCATGGCTGAGGAGGAGTTTCCTTATGAGATTATCTTCTTCTATAGATAATGTCGAATGAGGGCGTAAATGGTGACTTAGAAGTGAGTTCATGGCCAATGAAATGAAGAACCAGAAGCAAAGTAATGCATGGATTTCAGATGTTGAATGAGCTAGTTAGCTGAATATGATATTTATCTGATATGTATATGAATGAACCTACTTTGCTTGGCCAAGTAATTATTTTTAATATTCTGTTGCATCTGATTCTTTTTGTCACTCGATATGCTCAATTTCACTGTTAAACTAATATAAAAGGACAATGTGTTTGTAGCCTTTCTAATGAGAAGACCACCAAAAGAAGAGAGTTTTCCTGGTATATCAACTTTAGAAATCAGAATCAAATTCAAAGCCTTCCCTTTTGATTTTTAGAACCCAAATATTTAATCATGATATATATGCTCATTTGACTAATGTGCTCAGTACTGAAATAAGTGGTTAAAATGTTCATATCTGCTATGTATCAGCCTTATATCAGTTAGAAAAAAAAAAAAAGCAGTGTGATATGATTAGAGAGTGCATTTTGTACAAATCACATGCCTTGAAAGCCTGAGATTTGAAAGGACAAAGAGGAATAAGAACTAAAAGAAAAAGATAAAGAGGTGTTCTACATAGATCTGATGGTATTTTATTCAAGAGGGACAAAAGAAAAAGTGGGCATATGACAAAAAGAAAAAGCAACTAGAGCAAGTAAACCAACTCCGGCAGCCACAATTTCCTTCCTGGCCCAAACTGGCCTTTATTAAATTTGCTATTGTTCAGTTTGCTTGGTAATGAATCAATGTTGGTGCTCCCAATAACTTCAAATTCCCTTGGGATTTAGGAAAAATATCTTTTCTTGTTGTAACACATTAATTCTCATATTCTTGTTGGGTGTGGTTCATGTGACAAGTCTGTCAACATGGCACATGAAAGGTATGTTAGATTTTATACCAATGTTTATAACTTATAAGCTTTGACATTCAGCAATAATAATGAACTTTATGTTAGAGGAGGCATACAAAGTGCTTGAGTTTAAGTCCTCCCACCAGATGGAATTTGTATTTATTATTTTGTTAATGAATATTATCTATCATCGAGAATAATTTGTGTTTGATTTTTTAATTCTTCTACTTATTGTCAAATTTTTAATTTTAATCATTCAAAAATAAGCTAAACAATTGAAGGAGTGGGATACATGAGAGAAAATTTATTCATGATTACTGATTGACAATTGTGATGTAACAAAGTTAAATACGATGATTTATGGTTTGTTGATTAATGTTTAGGTGAAACTAGAAACATATGAAATGAAAAATTTAAAGAAAATAAAATATTAGATAGAAGAAATAAAAGTGAACTCAGCTAATAGTACAATGCAATTAAGTTGGAAAGAAATATATATAATAGTATGAGAAAGAAAGAAATTAAAAGGCTCTCTCATACTTAAAAAAAATATATATATCAAATTTTATGCTAAATAATATATTTTATGAAAAGATTGTATAGATCTTTCAAAAGATTAGGAGAGACACCTAGATCCACCATTGCATTCGAATTAATTTAAACTTTTAAAATTAACGGTTAGTACATTAATATAGTAAAATACCATATATTCTATTAATGTTTGGAGATTTTTTTTACTCTATGTCCACTCAAGACTGGAGTTCTCATCACTTCCAGCAATTATTATTATTTTTTTAATCCTAATTAATCAAAGGCAGATTTAGCTGAGAAGATTAACTCAAAAGTAGTTGGCAAGCAGAGAGTTGGATAATTATGAATTGCTAACTCTCTTTCTCTAATTTCCACAGTTTATAATTCCTCAAAATTGCTATACTTATTCTAAATGAGTAGACAATATCATAGCAAAACTATATTAAGCAACGACTGGTAGCAAGTCACATTCAACAAAAGCCACATAATTCATCTCAATACAACAACAAAGGTCATGTTAATAGGTACTGAGGCATATATAATTAAGTTAACAGGTTTTCAGGATTCACCAAGATTTTGAAAATTTATAAAACATTTTCTCAAAAATCTTATGCTGAACATTCATGCACCGCTGATATCTTCGGTTCCTGTGGCCTAGATTTCCATATAATTTGCCTCCCTCTTAGCTGGCTTCCATTAACATAAAAGTTTCAAGGTTTATCAAATGGCGAGCTAGCTATTGTTTGCGACATCTTGCAAAGTGAAAAAAGTGTTATACAAAAGTTCTATGACTATATAAGCAATTTAATATTTTGCTATCATCGTTTTTGAATGGAATGATCTGTTGTCAAAAGCTCTCTATCAATGTTGTTACTTTGTCAAGTGGTAGCATGTGAATCTTTACTAATGAGATTTATATAATTTATTGCCTTTCTGGAATAATATCCCAAAATTCTCATTGTAAGTAGCACGATAACAACCGGCTTTCTAATTACAGTGCCAATGACACCCCATATACAGTGACATCATTTAATTGACATAGGAGAATGATTTCTAGATTAATGTCGTCTTTGTTTAATGCCTACCACAACTAGTGTACCTATTTCATGGATCTAAATCCATATGGAAAACTATTTACAGCCACATTAAGCATGCAGGATAGGACAGAATTGCATTATATATCATCTGCTACTTCTCTACTACTGGGGCAAAGTTGTGACTGCAAATTTGGGTGGTTCACTTTCTCACAAAGGTCAAAGAAGTTGGTGTGTCATACTTAATGTCTTCATTGTATCTAATTCAAAGGCTCCCTACTTGAATCATCATTTTCTTATTCATATATATAAAGTACTTAAACCACCAATACCCTATCAATCATGCAAAAGTAAAGAGAATGGCAATGACAGGAAAACTTGTATTGTCTGCAATAGACTGGTTGTGCGCCCACATACATTTTTGGGACATAGCTTCAGCTCTGTTGGGACTACTCATTTTCAGTTGTATCCACCAAAAACTCACCAACAGAGGTCCCATGTTGTCGCCAGTTTTGGGAGCCTTACCGGTCATGATCCTCCATCTCAATGACATGTATAACTGGGTCACGGAGGCTTTGATCAAAGCTGGAGGGAAGTTTCACTTCAGAGCAGTGTGGATGGGAAATTTCTATGGAGTTTTTACAGCTGATCCTCGCAATGTAGAGTACAACATCCAAACAAATTTCAAGAACTTCCCTAAAGGAAGATACATGAGAGAGAGGTTTGATGATATGCTTGGAGATGGTATTCTCAATGCTGATGGTGAAGCATGGAAGGAGCAAAGGCGAATGGTGAAAGCACAGATGCATTCGAGCAGGTTTATGGAGCATTCTATCAGGACTATGCAGGATTTGGTTCACTAGAAGTTGTTGAAACTGACAGAGAAGCTGATGAAATCAGGAGATTGCTTTGATCTTCAAGAAGTGCTTCTTCGGTTTACATTGGACAAAATTTGCTCTGCTGCTCTTGGGGTCGATCCTGGTTGTTTGTCCATTGATTTACCAGAAGTACTTCCCTTCGCAAAGGCTTTTGAAGAAGCCACAGAACTCACTGTCTACAGATTCCTGATGCCACCTTTCGTATGGAAACCATTAAAGTTGTTTGGTCTAGGATATGAGAAACGGTTGAAGAAAGCACTTGAAATTGTGCATGACTTCGCAGACAAGACTGGCAGACAGGAAGCAAAAACTAAACAGCCTCGGTAGCTTATATGATCAATCTGTTAGTATATATTGTATTTTAATCTCTTTCTTAGGCTTGGGGTACTTTAGTAACTTTGTCTATTGTTTTACCCTAGTATATAAGTGAGCCTTTTTTCTTCTTTTTGTGGCAGCTGCCAGCACAAAGATGTGCAACCTTTTGTAAGACACTTTTAGTTGCAATGTTAGTGAGTTATGTCAATTTTTTTGAATGCTTTACTTGTCTTGAGACCTTTGAATATATAGTAACCATACAACATGATTCTCTCCTAATTACAATGAAATTTCTCTCAATTCCACTAATTTCTACCAAGATAATCTCTCAATTACTACAAAGATATTCTGTCAATCTTCTAAATTTGGAAAGCTAAATATACAACTAGCAAATCTGTCAATTACTATTAACATCCCCCCTCAAATTGATGCGGGTGGATCAAAAAGCATCAATTTGTCAATCATGAACTGATGTCGGTGCCGAGTAAGAGCTTTTGTGAACACATCAGCAGTTTGAAGTTCAGTAGAAATATGAGGAAGAGTAATCACACCACTATCGAAAGCTTCACGTATGGAATGACAATCTACTTCAATGTGCTTGGTCCTCTCATGAAAGACCGGGTTAGCAGCAATCTGAATAGCACTTGTGTTGTCAGCATGAAGTGGAGTAGGCTGATGCTGAGGAAAACCAAGTTCTGCCAATAACCCACGAAGCCACACAATCTCAGAACAAGCAGAAGACATAGCACGATATTCAGACTCAGTAGATGATTTGGAAACGCGAGGTTGTTTCTTACTTTTCCAAGAAATAAGAGCATTTCCGAGAAACATACACCACCCTGTGACAGAATGATGTGTGTCTGCACATCCTGCCCAATCTGCATCACTATAAGCTGCCAGCAGAATAAGAGATCTTACCGGAAAGAACAACCCACGTCTAGAAGTCCCCTTGAGATAACGAATTATACGTCGAACAACTGCAAGATGAAGATGGTGAGGTGTCTGCATAAACTGACTAACCTGTTGGACAGCAAAGGAAATATCAGGTCTAGTTATCGTTAAGTAGTTTAAACTTCCAACCAATTGCCGGTAGAAAGATGGATCAGAAAGAAGTTCCCGGTCTTCTTGTTGTAATTTTGAATTCACCTCCAAAGGTGTAAGAACCGAATTTCCATCTTGAAGACCAGCCAAAGTAATCACCTCCTGTGTATACTTGTGTTGATGCAAATATGTCCCCGCTGGTGTAGACTGAACCTCAAGACCGAGAAAATATTGTAGACGACCCAAATCTTTCATATGAAAAGAAGCCTTGAGGTGTTGTTGTAATTCGGTAATCAATTGTAAGTTTGTGCCAGTAATCATGATATCATCCACATATACCAAAAGCAAAACAATCCCACCAGTAGTCTTTCGAAGAAAGAGAGATGAATCAAAATTGCTTTGAACAAAATTGAAATCAAGAAGAGTGGAACGAAACTTATCAAACCAAGCACGCGGTGCCTGCTTTAATCCATACAATGACTGTTTCAGGCGACAAACATCTGAAGATGGTGTAGAAAATAGACCTTGAGGAGGAGTCATATAGATTTCCTCCTTGAGATCTCCATGTAGAAAAGCATTCTTAACGTCCATTTGCCAGAGAATCCAGCCTTCAGAGGCAGCAATGGCCAAAATTGTCCGTACCGTAGTCATCTTAGCAATAGGCGCAAACGTCTCCTCATAATCTATGTCATACTCCTGACGATTTCCAAGGGCCACGAGTCGTGCCTTGTATCTTTCTAATGAGCCATCCGAGCGAAACTTAACCGAGTAAACCCATTTACACCCAATAGGTTTCACACCTGTTGGACAAGACACAATATCCCAAGTGTGATTTTCTTGTAGTGCTTGAAGCTCTTCTTGCATAGCTTGCTGCCAACACGCGTGCTGAGATGCCTGAGAATAAGAATGAGGTACTGCAATAGTATCCGTAGTAGCAGTGAGGGACATTTCAGGAAAACCATACCTATCTGGTGGTCGAATAACTCTGCTAGATCTTCGAAGTTCAATATCCACAGGATCAGGTGGGGAATTAGTGTCTGGAAGGGGCGTTGCTTGCTGTGGATGACGTCTCTGGTACACAAGACCTGGCTTAAAACGTTCATTCTGTGACACATCATCAAAATTGAGAAGTATGACAAGATCAGGTGACGAGGAAATGTGCGATTGGAAGAAATATTGATTCTCAAAGAAAATCACATTTCTGGATACTCGAATTTTATTAGCAGTAGCATCAAAACAAACAAAACCTTTCTGAGCAGTATTGTATCCTAAAAAAACACATTGAACAGATTGAGCAGCAAGTTTGTGACGTTCTGTAGGTGGTAGATGAACAAAACAAACACACCCAAAAGTATGAAGAGACTGATACTCAGGATGACTTCCAAACAGACGGAGATAAGGAGAGTCATATTGTAAGGTTTGTGTAGGCAAGCGATTGATCAAGTAAACGGCAGTTGACAAGGCTTCGACCCAAAATTTAGATGGAACAGAAGATTCAATTAACAAAGTGCGAACAATATCCAAGAGATGACGATTCTTACGCTCAGCCACCCCATTTTGTTGTGGGGTGTAAGGACAAGATCGTTGAGAAATAATACCCTTCTGCTGTAAGTATTTCTGAAAATTGTGAGACATATATTTCCCCCCAGAGTCAGAACGTAATACTTTAATACACGTAGAAAATTGTGTTTCAATAAGAGCAATAAAGTTTTGAAACACTGAGAACACATCGGCCTTAGATCGAAGGAAATACACCCAAGTAAAACGACTATAATCGTCGATGAAAGTCACAAAATACTTGTACTGAGCATGTGAAATGATTGGACTAATACCCCAAACATCAGAATGAACGATTTCAAAACATTTGGTAGCACGGCTGCCATGTTTAGGAAAAGGTAAAATCTTGCTTTTACCAAGTTTACAAGAAGTACAATCTAAACACAAATTTAGAGAGGAAAACTGATCTTTATTCCCCAAATGACCATATTTTATTAAATGTTGCAAAACTACAGAATTTGGATGGCCTAATCTTTTATGTCATATTTCGCTTGCATTATCTACTGCAGTACAGGTCAAAGACATTACACTAGGAATAGAAAAATGGAGAGGAAATAAATGTCCCACTTTAGGCCCTTTCGCGATCACTTTCCCTGATACCTGATCCTGCACAATACAACCATCACGAGAAAAATTAACATTACAATTAGTATCCACCAATTGACCGACAGAAATCAAATTCGTAGACAACCCCGGTGACACAAAAACGTTACTGAAACTATGTCCCAAATTACCAATAGCAGTAATAGGAAGCGTACTTCCATTGGCAATTTGGATGTGTTGAGTACCCTTATACTTACGAATATCATGTAACATATCTGTGTATCTAGTCATATGGTTTGAGGCCCCCGAATCCACAAACCAAGAAGGTGTCATTTTGAGACCCTTACCTTGAAGTCCAAGAGCAGAGAAAGCTGAAATAATCATTTGTTGTACCATCTCAGGTGTCATTGCAGGTTGAGTAACACCAGCCGATCCAGTCGAAGTGGTTGCAGCATTTTGTGGAAGATCTGATGCCTTTTGTGAGATTTGAAGAGCTGTATGAAATGCTTGTGTCTGCTTGTTTTGAGGTCGTATTGCACATTCTTTAATAAAATGACCATTCTTTTTGCAATAATTACAGAATTTCTTGCTACAATTTCGTGCAATATGCCCAAATTCCTTACAACTGTAGCATTGAATTTGTGATTGGTTTCTTCCTCTTCCTTGAGCGGCATAAGCCACATTTACCACCTCGGAATGAATCTTATCTTGTTTCATTCCAAGTTGAGTGGCTAGTCGCTGCTCCTCTCTTAATAGTTCACCAAGACAAACATCCAATGAAGGGACGGGATCACGATTTAACAAACCTGCCCGTGTAGCCTCAAATTCTGATCTCAACTTCATCAAAAACTGATCTCTTTGACTTAATGCGTGTACATCTTGAAGTGCACCAAGTGCTTCTTTAGGAACTTTGGCATGAACAATGCCCGAATACTCACTCCATAAAGTAAGAAACCCACCATAGAATTGTTCAATGGACATATTACCTTGGGTGTAGTTTGCGATCTCCAACTCCAACTGAAACCTTCGAGCATTGTTATCTTGATTGTAGATACGCTTCAGATACTCCCACATCTCTTTAGCCGTTGTGAAAGAACGCAGATTATTCACCATGTGAGGCTCAATAGATCCCAACAGCCAGGATACAATTCTTGCATCTTTGCTTTCCCATTGATCAAGATCCGTTCCATTAGTAGGAGCTTTACTCGTGCCATCTATATGGCTCCACAGCCCTTTCCCTTTCACATACATCTTAAATTGAAACTCCCAAGCCAAGTAATTTTTTCCATTAAAACGCACAATAGTGTTTTTGTCTTCTTTGGACATCATGAAACTATAGAAAGAATTCAAGCAATTTGCAACCCACAAAATTACCGAACTCCAAAACAGAAAGCTACAAAATAGCCTTCTAAAATCTTCCAAGAAAGCCTACCACCAAGAGCCAAAGAACCCAGAAAAACGAAACAAAAAAAAATATGAAACCAAGAAACTATGAGACCTAGCAAAACAAATTTGGTTCAGAACCAAGCTCTGATACCATGTCAATTTTTTGAATGCTTTACTTGTCTTGAGACCTTTGAATATATAGTAACCATACAACATGATTCTCTCCTAATTACAATGAAATTTCTCTCAATTCCACTAATTTCTACCAAGATAATCTCTCAATTACTACAAAGATATTCTGTCAATCTTCTAAATTTGAAAAGCTAAATATACAACTAGCAAATCTGTCAATTAGTATTAACAAGTTATTCCATGATGTGTTTGAGCACTTGTTCCATTGAGTTTACATGGTATCAGAGCCAAGTTATTGGAGGGTAAAACAATACACAAAGTTACTAAAGTACCCCAAGCCTAAGAAAGAGAATAAAATACAATATATACTAACACAATGTGATCTCTTGTCTAGGATTATGGATACTGAAGACAAAAACAAGTATATCCCAGATAAGTTTTTCAGAGATTTCTTCATGAGTTCTATTCTAGCAGGAAGGGACGCAACTTCCGTGGCATTGGCCTGGTTTTTCTGGTTCCTAGACAAAAACCCTGAAGTAGAAACCAAAGTTCTTCTCGAGATCAATGAGACTTTGTGTCACCACCAGAGTACTAAAACCCAAAACAACAATGTAGTGTTCACTGTTGAAGAGCTAAATGGACTGGTGTATCTCCAAGCAGCGTTATCAGAATCCCTAAGGCTGTATCCATCAGTGCCAATTGAAATGAAACAAGTACTGGAAGATGATGTGCTCCCTGATGGGACCATAGTCAGGAAAGGTGCTCGGGTTATGTTCTGCATCTTCTCAATGGCTCGAATGGAGTCCATATGGGGTAAAGACCGCCGGGAATTCAAGCCTGAGAGGTGGATCAAAGAGGGGCAGTTTGTGAGTGAGAATCAGTTCAAGTTTGCAGTGTTCAATGCTGGTCCAAGGCTGTGTCTTGGCAAGAATTTTGCATACATGCAGATGAAAATGGTGGTTGCTTCAATCTTGATGAGGTATTCTGTTAAGGTTGTTGAGGGTCATGATGTTGTTCCAAATGTGGCTATCACACTTTATAAGAAAAATGGATTGATGGTGACTCTGAAGCCTAGGCTGGTACACTGAGCATAATCATGTTAAATCTTGAAAGAAATGTTGGAGGGAATGCATCTGTTGCCTATGTAGGTGTGTTAATACTGAATACTAGTGTTTTGTTTTGTCAACTCTTTTATAACGTTTTATAAAATGTGTGTTTTATGGATGATAGATTTTGCATTTGTGTAGACATAAATTGGGAGATATTGTGATGAAGGTGGGTGAAGTGAGGATAAATTATTAAAATTTCAGGTCCTTCTATACAAAAAATTATTCAATTTAATTAAGTATGCTGATTTCTTAATTAGAATGCATATATTGAATTTTAATTTTAATTAAAAATACAGTTTTATCATAAAAAAAAACATTATTTTAAAGAAGCATACAATTGATATCAATTTTTTTTTTAATAAAAAAGTTTAAGAAAAGAAACTATCTCTTTGTTTTTAATTATTTTTTAAATTTTAGTTTCCAAAATAAAAGATATTATGACTTTTTAAATGGGTCTGATCAAACTTATAATATTCAAGTTTTAACATTGAAAATTGTAAAGTTCTATCGGTTGGTGCAGTGGTACAGTTTCTCGCTCGCTGCTTGTTAGTTAGTGATAAAGTTCGAACTCATGCGATAACAAAAAGTGACCAATTATCTTATCAATATGTGATGCGACCTTTCTTAATTCTAAGAGTAATATTTCGAATCGCTCGTTAGAGTTCTATTAGTTAAGGATATATGACCTAGTGTAGGGGGTCAAAAAAAAAAACATTTAATATTGTAGAATCTATTAATTATTTCAACTACTTATTTTTATATTAAACCAACATGAAAGGACCAAATAGCAAAAACTCCCTACTTCAAAAGGAAATTCCAAAATTAAGCATTCCTAAAGAGCTTATCAGCAAAAACATGATAATAAACAGTAAACCCAGCTAATTAACATTAATTAAACCAAAATTACAAAAACTAATCAGATTATAAATAAATGCTCTCAGTTTCTTACACTCCAAGTCTCACTGCTTTTAAACTTCAAAGCCTTCCATGTCTATCAGAGACATCTTCACTCATTTTGCACCAATCGTCTCGTCTTTAATCTCTTGTAAGTCGCATTCTACATATTATTAGGGTTCCATTTCTTCACATTACCATTGTTCCCTTTTACTTTTCTTTATTTTGATTTAATTAATTTTATTATGATTTCGGTTTCACTTGAACGACGCCCATTGATAATATATGTGACATTAGAGACTTAAAGATTTGACCTTTTTGACTTATAACTAGGTTTTTGATTTATAAATCAAGCGGAGCTCTATCATTTGAATCCTGGTTGTTTGTTGTTTAGTTGAATGTTGTGTGGTGTTTGAGTGTAATGGGGAGCTTTTGTATGATTTTTTATTTTATTTTATTTTATGTTTTTGTAGTTGTTGCTAGGTTTTTGTGTGGGATTGGAAATGTCGAAGGAAGCTGTGCTGGAACTTCCTCCAAAAGGTGGTTTTGCTTTTGATTTGTTTAGAAGGAATGATATACTTTCCAAGAAAGGCATGAAGTCCCCTTTGTATTTCAAGACGGGGACGACCATTGTTGGCCTCATATTTCAGGTATTTTTGTATCTTTCGAGCTATTAGCTGATACCCTTTTAGATTATGACTTGTCTGTTGTGTTGTCAAGAATTGTGCTATAATAGAATGGGTGGCATATGCTTTGATTTTTATTTGTTTTGGGTTTGTGTTGATAGAATTGCATACTTAACCAATCTTGAAATTGTGCCCAGGATGGAGTCATCCTTGGAGCAGATACTAGAGCCACAGCAGGACCCATTGTTTGTGATAAGAACTGTGAGAAAATACAGTATGTGGCACCTAATATCTACTGTTGTGGTGCTGGAACGGCTGCTGATACAGAGTCTGTAACAGGTAAATTTCAAGGCGATGCTACAGGCAAATGTTGTTTTTCTACATTACAAACTCTCATGCAGCTGTTTCCTCCCTCTACTGTGAGATCATCATATCTGTTGCATCTGGAAATTTGATGACCTCTTAATCTCATACTTATTTTTTGTTTGCATGATTCTTGTCTTCAGACATGGTCAGTTCACAGCTGCAGCTCCATCGGTTTCATACTGGTTGAGAATCAAGGGTTGTGACAGCTCTTACTCTTTTGAAGTCTCACCTTTTCAAGTAAGCCAATTCAATGAGAGAGCTGACTTCAGCATTATTTAGATCTTTTATTGTAATTATTAAAGAAGGCGTGACTGATTAATTTTTCTGTTGTCCAGATTCCAAGGTTATGCTCAAGCTGCATTGGTGCTTGGGGGAGTTGATGTCACTGGACCACATTTGCACACTGTAAGTCGGTTTACTTTTGAGAATCTGAACTGTCAGGTTCTGTTGCTGTAAATGCTGCTTAATTTTACTATTGAATGATCATATTGCACAGATTTATCCTCATGGATCTACAGACAAACTGCCATTTGCTACAATGGGTCTGTCTCTCTTGCTGCTATGGCTGTTTTTGAGTCAAAGTATCATGAAGGGCTGACTGTAAGTTGGTGTACTATATACTTTGAAGTGCTACGAACATGAAAATCATAAATTAATGTAATTATGTTTTGATTATTATTACAGAATGCCTTATTCGGTATTAATTAAAGAAAAACAATTCTTTATTATTATTATTATTATTTTGGAAGAAGATAAATCTACTGTGAAATTAGTTGTGCTGCCAGTTATGAACTAGCTCTTAGTATGAAAATTCAGTTTCATACAGAAGATATTATTACAGAATGCCTTATTCGGTATTAATTAAAGAACAACAATTCTTTATTATTATTATTATTATTTTGGAAGAAGATAAATCTACTGTGAAATTAGTTGTGCTGCCAGTTATGAACTAGCTCTTAGTATGAAAATTCAGTTTCTGGGAATTTGTTTATATACATGTTGCATTCATATTTTTAAACATGAATTTCATTATATATTTGTGCAGAAGGATGAAGGAACTAATTTGGTGCGCGAGGCTATTTCTTCTGGCATATTTAATGATTTGGGAAGTGGAAGCATTGTCGATATTTGTGTGATAACAAAGGTTAATTGATATTCCTCAATCCCGTAACGAAAGAGTTCTCTAGCATGTATTATATTCTTTCTTTCTGTTTCAGTGATTCATTAACTTTTGTTTATGATGCTTTCTCATTTAGGGGCACAAGGAATACTTGCGAAACCATCAGTTGCCCAATCCTCGCGCCTATCTCAGTTCCAAAGGATAGCCATTTCCTAAAAAGACTGGTTAGTGACTTACTTCCTTAGTATCGCTTTTATCTTGCTTTCTATCATTTGCCTTGCGAAATGAAAACTTAGTAATATTTTTGCTGTTGTAAATTACATGGCAATTACTAAGTTTTTCTAAACATTCTTAATGGTTTTGGCAAGCTTGGCTAGTAAGATTTCATACTTCATTGGGTTGTTAATGTAAAGAAATAAGGGGTAATAAAATAAGAAACTGTCTGTCCTGGCTATGGGCTTACACTGTTAGTAGGATATGGTAGGTCACTTATGTTTTCGTCATGCAAACCAGAATGTAAACTTGCGCTTTGTTCTCTGTATTGCAGATGTGGTATTTTTCTCATCTTCTCTCACTTTTCAGCTATCTCCGAGGTAGAGATGTATAGTGTGCAAGAACAAAAATGCTTGTAAATCCACCTTTTTTATTTTCCTACAAGTTGAAGCAGTCTTGGGTCAATAAATTAAATTTTGATGCATAATTATGTCCTGATTGCAGAGGTCCTACTTACAAAGATTACGCCTTTGAGAGAACGAGTGGGAGTGGTTGAAGGAGGAGATGCAATGGAAGAATAAGTTCTTAATGTAACATCTTATGATCTCAATTAGTTGAACCAGAGGTGCTGTATGTTTAATCATCATAAATTTTGAGCATAAATCATTGAAGAAATGTGATTGTGTTTCAACTGTCACTCTTTGAAATTTATTTTTGACAATTTCAAATTTACCTTGATATTCTAGACTAGTGCATTCTTGTGGTAAATTTTTACATGCATTTTAATTATCATAATGAACATAGTCTGTTTCTAGAAAATACCAAGGTACTCATTCGTTGTCTAATAGTTTTTTACCTTGCCATTCTATGTGGAATGAGATTGGATAGTATGGCCACTATCCTAACAGTAGAGTAATTGACTGTGCTAAATTTACATCTGCATCTGAATTACAATGAATATGTCCTTGAATTCAATTGCTACATGGTGTGGCTTCTCAGAATCTGTGGTACATTACTAAATATCCTTCTGTGTTTGTTGTATTCGAAGCTGCTTTTTTAGAACAAGTCAAACAATTTCCGTAAGTAATCCTTTCCAGCTAAATCAGAGATGGGATTGAACTGAATTATCGATTTTGTTTGGGTTGAACGTTTTGTGCTGTCGACAAGTTTGAACCACTGGCTTGCAGGATCACAAGTCTTATCTGTGTTCAAGCAATTACAAGGTTTAGTGACAATGTAGTTGCTGGAATCTACATCAAGGCAAACGGTAGAACCATTGCTGGCCTCAGATGACAGGTGCATTTTTGAGTCTGATATGATATCCCATTTTGAGCTAGAGCCTGTGCAAATTAGACCAAGTTTTGCTGGCTTCTGTAAGTCTCGTGCTTGTAAGCAGAAATATGTCCCCTTTAGTGATAAAGTCTTCTGGGCTGTATAGCTCCATGCTTCAGACTCTGAGCAAGGACCCAATCTCAAAGGGTCAAACAGTGATTTCCTCAGGACACAAAGACCTGTTAGTGGATGGAATATCACTTTATGGAGATCAGTATCTTCAAATCCTGGCCCTGTATGTCAAAACACCACACAATTCATAATTTATGATGACTCTTAACATACCTTAAAGTTAACATTATTTATAAAAACATAGTTAAAGATATAATTTACCTATCTCTCAAAAAAAAGATATCATTTACCTCGAAAAGGAGATTGAAGAGCTGATATTCTCTGTAAAAAGCTTGGGTTCCTAGTACCACACCAGTCCCAATCCAGGAGTCCATAGTACTCATTCAACCCAATCACACCTTCTCTCAAATAGTAACTTCCAACGATAGTCCAGTAGGCCCAATCCAGGTCATGCTCGGCCGCCCAACCCGAGAAGCAATTGAAGTACCTGTTATCATTCACATTTCCACCCCTCAAGTCCACCCCAAACTCACTCACAAACAATGGCCAGCCCTGATCCAACAAGTACCCTGACATTCTCATCATGTTGTTCACAACGTTACCGCACACTTGATTAGGGTTACCATCTGCCCATGCCTGGCCATCCGTAAAGCCGTACCAGTGTACCTCAAACACTAGTTTGCCGGTGAACGAGAGGTTCACAGGTTGGTTGCGAATGAACGACAGATCTTTGTCGTAATTTAAACCAGAGAGAATTACTAGAACATTTGGGTTTGCTGAGTGCACAGCTTCTGCTCCTTTCTGCATGTATCTAGCTCGTTTCATGAACATATACCAAATTAGGCCCCTTTTGTTTATTAGAGATGAAATTTTTGCTTGCAAGATTGTTCATGACAAAAATTTTGTGGCATGGAATTACAAAACGGTTGTAGATATTGTATAACATATGGCCCGACACTCAATATGGTAAGATGATGCAAATGGATAGGACCAACTCACGTTCCTAGGACATAATCAGGCAACAAGTCCTGAGTTCAAATCCTTATGGGCCTATCTGGCAACATCTTTGCAGGCCCATTCTTGTATGGTGGACCCTAATTGTTTCAGCGAGAAGAATTTGTCTTAACTCTACCCACCTACATTTTTTTTGAAAAAATTTGCACAACTACTTGATCATGATAGGCTTAAGGACAAAATCATTCTAGGTAATTATACATGGGATCCCCAATACACAACCCAAATCCCATTTCATGATCCAAGATTATATGTCTTATCTATTCAATAATATATGTTTCCTATACAAGACTGAGAGAGATATGCATGGTACCTGTACCAATCATTAACGTTCTGTCTAGGGCCTCTAAGTTCATTCCTCAAGCTCATGCCAACCACATTAGTCACACCATTGAACAAGGTAGCCATTTTAGTAAGGCCTGTGATCCAGAGATCAGGGTTGAAGTACTGGTCGCCGAAGAAGCCATTCCCGTCAAAGTTACTGCAACACCAGCCTGGCTTGCTTAGGTGATTGTCTAGTATCACCATCACATTGTTCGCACCAAGACCACTCACCACCATCTGTAATCACATCCTGATGAATTACTCAAATGAAGATTACATTTACTTTACCCAAAATCTTCTAAATTTTTTAAACTTAGTATAAACATTACAATTTTTCTCACAGACCTCTCCTACATATTAAATTAAAAAAAAATCTTCCATAGGATCATTTTATTACTGATATGATGAGACAGATCAATAGAAAAAGTAAGAGAAAATGAAAAGATTAATGAAAAAAATAAGAGAAGAAGAAATGATATTATTCCATTATTTCTCTCACCACATAACACTGAGAGGGTATCATAAAAGATTTTTTCTGAATGGGATAATCAAATTTAATTTATTCAGACGAAACCTAGGAGAAAATGGAAGTTACCCAACCATTCCGCCATTAGTGTTGTTTTATTAACATAGATCATACTAGATCAGGATGGCAAAGATTTGCACAGCAAAGCTAAAAATATCATAATGTCGCGATCAACCCATCACCATCATCCAGGAAAAAGGTCACTAATGCTTATCGTTTACTTTTCAAATAGCACACCTCTACAAAGAACATTTTTGTTTTCCACAGAAAGCTTCAATAATTAAAAATCATTTTATGTTGTACAAAACTATTGATAAGATCAACAATCACCAAGACTCAAAAAGTCTTCTTACAATGAATGTCAACGTGTCATCATTTTACCAGCTACTTTCATTCTAACTCATTGATAACTCGCAACCAAACTTGTGGAGAAGCAATTTTTTTGGGACTAAGGTTTCATTGACCCCCATCTAGGTTCTTATCTATTCTAATCTATTGTATAAACTCATTTTAACGTGACTAGTACTTATCTATCCGTATTTTAACTAAACCTGAAAATACTATAAGAATCTAATTATTTTATTGATTAGATAAGATTGTCTATCACTCACAATTCTGAATTCTGAATTCTGAATTCTGAATTGATTGTAGTTAAAAACTATAATAAAACATGTACCTGGTAGGCTTTTAAGAGGGGTTGATCGATGATGGAGGGGTTGTTGGCTTGAATACCAGCAATGGATTCAAGCAAACCAAGCTTTTGAAAGGACTGACGTACGGTGAGAGAGGCAAGAGAGTCATTGGTGGCCAAAAAAAGTGGCCAAGTGAAACGAACACAGTTGAATCCCATGGAGGCAATCCCCTTGGAGATCACGTCCATGGGCTGCTTGCTTAAACCCTCCGCCACCACCGCATCCAGATGTGACACCCAGTTCACGCACGCCAACTTCACCCGCCGCCCTCCTTCGTCGACGATCCATCTGGAGCTGGTGGAGAGAGGGAGAGCCACCGTGAGTGGCTTGGCTGGTGGTGTCAACAATGTGACTATCAAAGGGTAGAGGAAGAGAAGAGAGAGGAGGGAAAAGCCAAGGCACCTCCTCATGATGATCATGTTTCTTGTTTGATTTTGTATTTGGATTTTGGGTTGCTACAGACAACTCTTATGTGGCCTATTTATATAATACTTGGGATGTGTCAATCATGTAATTATTCGAGTGGCTTTATTGAATTGAAGTGTATTTATATAAATTAATAATGAAATTTTACAAAAGCTTTCTTAAGATTTATTAGAAGCCTCTTTCTTTTGATAAACGGAAGAATAAACAATTGAAAAATTAGTCAATTCCATTGTTATTATTTTATACTTTGAAAGAGATTCAAAGATTTTGACCCTCTGTATTATTGTCTTTAATTCTATTTATGTGTTGATATTCTCTACACTCTAGAAGCGAAACCCAATAAATTTCTTTGTTATTTTTCTATAGAAATAGTTGAAAGTTTGGTAGAGATGGATTTATTTTGTATTTCTTTAGTTTCTAAGCTTATATATATATAGAGAGAGAGAACTAAAAAATACATTGGAGTTTTATTCAGGGAACCATGCTGATCCTGGCTTTTCATTTACGGCAAACAAACATCATCCAATTAAAGCAATAAAAATTGCATCAATATAGATATTCTATATTAATTCCACAGTTTTTTTCTTTATGATAATCAATATTTGACTAGATATGCACATGGGCGGAGCATGATGATTAAATTTGGAAGACCAAAAGTATACTTCTCAACTATCTATGATAATGATGTATGTAAGTGAATGCTTACAAGACTAACACACTCATACATCATAATTTGAAATTATGATAAAAAGAAATAAAATCTTGCCTATATATTTAATATATAATTTTTCGCATTTAAATTTTGGGTAAGAAATGGACAGGTTTTCTGGATCCTCGTAATTGAATACCTATAATACGACTTAAATTCGTATTATAAATATGAAAGTGAAATACACTAATAACTTAAACTATAATACATTAATGTGTAAGTTAAGTTTGATAATAATCATGTAATTTCATTTACTATTAAAAATTAATTAACGCCAAACATCAAAAAAGGAGCAAATTAAAATCATAGAAAATGTGAGTTAATGACATGCATGCAATATTAATTTAAAATGACGTTTCTAATAAAGGTAAGAAGTGTAGGTGAAATGAGTATTGTTGTATATGTATACATGATGAAGAAGTGCATGATACTATTGATGTTGGAAACACGCTAAGTAAGAGAATGGACCGCACTTTGTGAGAATAAACTGAAAAGCTGGTCAGAAAAATCGCCACCTTATTCAGTAATTTCATGAATCAACATTCTCACTTTAGGGAAAAGAGATGATGTCCGTTGTAACTTGTTTATCTTCTGTGCCTTTGGCACACTTACAAGGCAATTTAAATGGTCTTTTATGCCAAAGATTTTACATCTCATGTACATTTTTATATAGATATATATATTTAAAAACCAAAAAAAAATCATAATTTTGAAAATCTTATGTAGGTGATGTATACATATATATGTATATATATCGTGACATATGCACATCTAAAAGTCATTTCATTCTAGTTTTTATAGATTTATCCATAGTCTATGGGTGGAAGAGCACCTGGACTATAATTTACATTGTCTTTCATGCCACAGATTTTACATCTCACGTACATACATATATATAAAGAAATTCGCTACACGTAATGATAATTTTGAAAATTTTATGTAAGTGATATATACATAATGTGTCTTATGCAATCTAAAAGTCATTTCATTCTAATTTTTATAGATTTATCCATAGTCCATGGGTGGAAGAGCACCCTTTCTAAATTTGTTTCTTTTCTTTGGCATTTAATTATTCTTGAATCATCAAAAAGGAAATTATAACACATCGTTCCAATTAAACGAGTTAGACTTTATACCTGTTAGAATGTAGGGTTTAGCGGTGATTGCTTATTCAAGTGGGTTGTTACAATCTCAAGAGGAATATATATATATTTGTATGTATGTATGACTCATTTTGGATACCATCGATACACTTGACAAAAAAAATAAATGATTGCATTCTAAAACTATTGATTGTGATGTATTATATCTTTATTATATCTAATTATAATATAATTACAATCAATAAAGATGATTATGTCTGTAAATTGTTGTGAATATAAACTGACTTATTTAGTAGTAATCAGATATAATAAAGATATAATAAATTACAATCAATAATTTTATAATACAATCATTCATTTTTTCTCAAATATAAAATAGGAAATAAATCATAATCTTTCCTATAATCTAATATCCAAATTATACAAAAAAAAAAAAAAAAAAAGGAACCTTAACAATAGGATCCTTTACGTAGGGAAAAGGAATGATGATTTTCAAGCCTTTGAGAGCCCTATCAAAACCCTAGTTTCCTATCTTCTTCCTAGGATGTAGGTACTGTTCTATACAGTTCGTTTATTTACTGCTTTCACATCTTCATTGTATTGTTTCATAATTGCATTCATTCAATCACCAAACTCATTCAACATACATTAATTCGGGTGTTGGCTGATTTTTTACGTCAACAATATGCATCCATTATACTTCATTAGTTATTGACTAGAATTTGGGGATTGTAGACTTTTATATTCAAGTGGGTGTTTGTTTTTGTTTGTTTATTTTTATTTTTATTTTTATTGCTTATTCAAGTGGGTGTTAACAAAATATATGTAAAAACTTTAATAAACACAATACATAATTTAGATTTTAACCATTCAGTAACATTACTAATTCATATGATAGCATAAATCTTTTCTTCTTTTATAAGAAAAAGTTATAGTTTATTTTAATAATTGTATTAATGAAATGTGTTTCTAGACCACATGACATGATTTTAAATTTTTAATAGTCAATTACATACATATATTAAAAGTTTTGTTTTTTTCGAATTATACATGTATTAAAAGTTATCGTCATTTTATGACATACATTTTGTGAATTTCAAATACAAAAACTTTAGTAAGTTCAAAAAAATATATAGACAAAGAGATCAATTAGAAAAAAGAAAAAAAACAAAGAAAAAAAACAAAAAAAAAAAAAAGACTCAAGATAGAGAGACCATATAAAGTCCATTGAGTTTTCAAAATATATATATAGAAAAAAAGGCTCTATTGCGACTTTAAAAAATGCTTTATGTCCGTTTACATTTCACATCCACTAATAAACTCAGGAAATTAATAATTTACTATCTACAAATCACGAGTGTGTTTACTTGATGGATTGAGGAATGAGAATGAGAAATGAGAATGATTGATGGTGTTTATTTGCTGTAACATCATTTCATGATGAGAATGAAATTGTGAGTTTCATATGAATTTGAGGTTGTAAAATAGGAATCTTATTCCTTTACCCCACTTGAGAATTTCATTCTCATTCCTCTTTCTAAATTAAAAAGACTTTTACACCCCTTATTAAAAAAAAAAAAAGTGTTTATGAAGTATATATCTTTTATACATTTTATGTTTATTAAAAAAAAATGTGCTTATACATTTTGTATTCCCTTTTCCCTTTTCCACTTGGATATACATTTTTTGCTATTGTGTTTATGAACTTGTAGTTGGTTGTTTTTATATTTATAAATATGAATATTTACATATGATAAAATATTCATTATTAATAAATATGAATATTTATAAATAGGATACACAATTTTGCAATTTGCAAATCTCAATGGTACATTATTTATTATTATTATTATTATTATTATTTACAAAAAAAATACTTATAGAGTATATAATTTTAATTAAGAGTATTTTTGTAATTTGTACTTAAGTCATTGCGATTCCAAGCAAAGTAAACAACTCATTGGAAATACTGTTGATTGTAATTTTGATTCTTATAATTGAAGTAAATAACTTATTTTGATTTCGATACATCATTACGATTCCAAGTCATTCCAATTTTAAGTGATTCTGATTCCAGATAATTCTTATTCTTGCAATTGAAGTAAACGCACCACAAATAACCTTTAAAAACCCATTGTAATTTAATTGAAAAAAATAAATATGAAAAACCCCTTGAAATGGAAAATAATATTGCTTAACCCCATTTTGAACATAAAAAGAGGTGGTTTCATATTATTTTCATATTCAGAGAGTATTCTGATAATATCCCTTAATTTCTTTCTCTCTACATTCCTATTTGATTATTTGAGTACCTAATTAGATAGTGAAAACAATCCTCAAAAATGATATTACAAATTCTAAAAAGTTTTTGGGAAAAAAGTCTATCAATTAACTTTTGTGATCTAAAGTTTTATAATCTAAATAAATAGTAACAGAATCGAAATTTAAAAAAAAAAAAAAACAATTCAACTGTTGAATTTTTTTTTTTTTTGGTTACAAAATTGATTCATTCTTTCAAACAAAACACAACCATTTCTTTCTCCAATAATCTATATAAAGAAAGGATTTTTTTTTTTTTTTTTTCAAAAGGGTAAGGAATAGCCACCCCCTTTTTTCATTCACGAAAAATTGGGAAAATCTCTCCATGGTCAAACTCTAAAATCACTCTTCGTGAAAATTTGTTATTTTAATATGATTTGCATGCCACTAAATCTGGGCAGAAATTTGATAGGATATTCATTATCATTCATCATATTGTGTAGACCATAAGACAACTATAGTGGATGTAAAAGTTATACGCATCCAAGGACCCTAATAAGTAAAATACAGCGCATAATCTACCATATTTAATAGGAAATCTAATTTTGATATTGAAAATGAATTTGAGGTATGTAATTAGAATGAATATCTGTCTATTGATTGTACATAAAATAGTAATCTTAATTTCTTCTTAATTTGGCATTTTGTCCTTTTTAGTAATTTGAATGATGGACAAGTTAGTAATATTATTTTATGTTAAAAAAAAAAAAAAAAAAAAAGCATGTGGTGAGTAGTTTTTAAGATGGAGATAGAGTCACCCTTATTAGAAACATTAATAAATATAAAATCTAGATTTTTGAAGATTTTATTAAAATCTAGATATATAGGATATAATTTTTTAAAGATTCTATTAAGATTTAAATATATTCAATTTAGACTTTTAAAAAATTAAATAAATGTTATTTTAATTTTATAGAAATTGTAATGGAATTTGATGAAATTTACTTAACTTTAATTTTCCAAGTTTCTTTTAAAATTAATAATTTTTCTTTTTACAAATAATTTAATAAATGGTCGACTTTGGCATTACATAATAAAGTACAAATGTACGATTACAGACTGGTTAGATTGCATCCACATCATAGCCCTGATCGGTTTTAGATAACAAAAAATAAGGACAATCACGGTGAATAATCACGTAATCATGAAGATCTCCAGCTATGCGAGATCCACATATACTACCCCCATTTGTAATAAATATTCAAATATACTTCCCCACAATTATAGCTGGTCGTTTCCAATTTTGGATTCCTGCAATTGTAACACCATCAACCACCATCATGCACGACTAACAAGACGCAATTGACCTTCCAAAATTCGATTTTTGTTTCTTTAAATTTATTACAACAAGGCCTTCTCAACAAGAAAATATATATTAAAAAAAAAAAAAAAACAAACAAACAAACCTTCACAGTTCACACAGCTTCAATGACTTTGAACAATTCCATCCTTTTCACATTTTTAAGTCTGCAGGCTTGATTTGGTTTGATTTCTTAGTAACTGAACCAACCCCAGATGGGCTTCAATGGATCCTACATGTTTGATTTTTTCAGATGGGAGTCTTGATGTTTTGCGTGAAGCATAAGCTATGTTCCTGGAGGACATCGCCTTGACAATCATGTTATTGCATATGTTGTTTTCATTGACATAGTTGTTGTAAACGTTTAATTATGTGATTACATGTTCGTTTGACTATTTGGATAATTGGTTTTTTCATTGCAGATAAGTCAGCTCATGAAGCCTGAATATTATAGATGGATAAAATGGAATTTGTTGAAAGTGCATCATTAAATCAGCTTGTTGTCAAGGTGTGTGTTGAATTTTTCTGTTAGATAAAACTGAATGTGTTTGTTATAGTTGAAAATCATATCGGAGTGGATATTTGACCGTTTGATAATTATTTAGTATTTGTTGTGATTGTGTTTTCTTTAAAGCAGAATGGAATTCTGGAAATGTTATCATTGAAGATGAGTTTGGTTAATGAAAACAAGAAAATGAGTTTGGTTAATGAAAGCGAGGAGATGGCTTCCGTGCTGAGTCAATTTGATGAATTTACAAAAGCAGGGCAGGAGCAAAGTCAATGCATAATGTAAGATTTTGTTTCTCCAGTAATTCTTGCGAGCCATTCTTCATTCTTGTAATTTTTGCATTGTTAGATCTTCTTTGTCTAATTTAAGTTGGTTGACGAGGGTTTGATAATGTCAATTCAGTTTTATTAACCTCTGCTTGGTTTGATGCCCAATATCTAATTAATTTGTGCCAAGTTTGCTAAGTCACAAATTTGCCAAAACTATGACTTTGATTTTGATAGCATAAAATTTCTCTATGTCAGGGTCAAGAGAAGCCTGGAAATGATTTCAGGAGCCTTTTACCTACCAAAAGACAGGGATTTGAAACCACTAGGTGAAGATGCACATTTTCTATATCCTGAGAAGCAAACAATTGGGGTGGCAGATGGGGTTGGCGGTTGGGCAGAGGTGGGTGTGGATTCTGGGGAGTTTGCTCGAAAACTCATGAGAAATGCTGTCATTGCAATTCGAACTGAGCCTAAAGGGACCGTCATCAATCCAAAGACAATTCTGACAAAAGCTTACGATAAAACTGAGCAAAAAGGAGCATCCACTGCTTGCATAATAACGCTCTCTAGTCACGTATGTCTTCAATTTTGTCGATAATGATGTTCTTGGTCTTTATTATAACATGTGTTACCATCTTACAACAAATTTACTATGATGCAGAACTTGCATGCTGCAAATGTGGGAGATAGTGGATTTATGGTGATTAGACAAGGAGTGGTCATATACCGATCCCCAGTGCAGCAGCATCGGTTTAATTACCCATTTCAACTTGGAAATGACTGCATCAGCGAAAGCCCCAGCTCTGCTGAGGTACTTCTCTATGTTTCAATCTAAATTTCTTGTATTCATGAATTACTATTTTCCGTTTGATTTGTGGTCTTTGTTCTGTTCTCGCTTGATACTTAATAAAATGGGCTTTCGTGTACAGGAACTGGAAGTGACTGTAAAATCAGGAGATGTAATTATTGCTGCAACTGATGGGTTGTTTGATAATCTGTTTCCAAGTGAAATCCTGAGAGCTGTGATCCAAGGAACAACAGCAGGTCTAATGCCACAAATTTTAGCACAAAAATTAGCAGAACTAGCTTCACTCAACTCTAGGAACAGGAAAATTGATACACCGTTTTCCAAAGCTGCTAGATTAGCAGGATTCAAACGTATAGGAGGAAAAGTAGATGACATTACAGTGATTGTTGCATATATTGTTTGAATCTAGATAAACTTTTCTTTCTTCTTTATTTGTGTGTTTCTGTTAAAACAGTTGGATATTGCATGTACACAAATTTTATTTTAGTTTGTATATCTATAATCTTAGTTGGTTTTTATTCATTTCTAAACCTGCAATATTCACACATATTTCAAGTGTTGTACTTTATTTAACACTTAACTAACATTAAAAGACTCCAACCTAAGTTGATTGATATTTACCAAAATCATATGGAAATTGACATATTTTTTTGTTTTATGTTTGATTTATGTCGCCCATTTTTTAAATCTAATCAAGATTTACCTTCAATAATAGAGCTCCAATATTCATACAAATTTCGAATATTAAAAACTTCAATTATAACTAAATATAAAAAGATAGATTTACGCTAATGGGTGTTGATTAAAATCTCGTGGGAATTACAGATTTTTCTAGTTTTATGGTTGATTTTTGTTATTTGCATTCAAAATCCAGCTAACATATAATATTTCAAAACCCCAAAAAGGCGGAAAAGGTTGAAACTCAGTTTAAGCTTGATCTAATTTTATGTTCGGCGGCTGCATAACTGCATTGCCCTCCCTTGTACTGGATAGCAACGCACCCTCCATGGCACTCCCTTCAGGTTCCTCTTGGAATTTCTTGTCTTCTATGTAACATTGAATCTCTGCAATGATTGGCTTCGGCTCTTGATCTTCTCGCGTTCTTAGTGCATTCAGGAAGTCGTCAATTATTATGTTCATCATGTTGCCGAACTGAGATTTGTGTTTTCTATAGAGAGCATACCCAGCCACCTGCAGAACATATAATTTTTAGCTCTGATTTCATATTATATTATTCATGAATATACAATGCATATCTGCAGCAACTTACTTGGAGGAATGCATTCAAAGCAGTGGCAGTATACATATTGGCAGGTAAAGCATTCAAGAACCTCGCAAGCCACGCCCAAACAAGCGAAATGTGTCAGCTGCTACTACTTTAAAGAGTTAATATTTAGTTATATAAGGATAATTTAGTCTTTCCCTTTGTAGAGGTATTTTAGTCATTTTATCATTAATATATACGTATTTCTTTTGAATAAATATTTCTTTTATTCTTATAAACTAATACGTCAATTTTCATCTTCAACGAGAAACCTCATTTTTTTTTTTTTTGAATTTATTTGATTAATCACATGATATCAAAATATCTATATAATTAATTATAAATTTAGAATAGAAATACTATAGTACTAGTATGATTTAGAGATAGAGCATCATCATCATAACTCATAATGCCCACAACCATGAGTATAGCATTTTAAACAAAATATCACAGCACAAGAGTACAGGACCACAAAGTGACAAACCTGAACCATTGCTGCATACAATCTCATGTAAGATTCTAATCGTCTCAAAAAATCCTTGTGACTCTCAATCTTCCCATCTTGATCTTCTCTATATCCAATTATTTTATAGTAAGCCTCTCTCGATCCAACTGCAGACTGAACAATGGTCAAATAGGATCAATGTGTAGTGCTGGAAGGGAATAGAAATGGTTGCTAAAGTATGTAGTTCTCCATGAACAACACAATATAACTAACATTGGCTGACTGCTTTCGAAACTTGGGGATCAAAAGGCACACTCAGTGAAAAGGGAAGTTACATTTGACTATTTGAGTGGATGGATTTTAATGTAAATTAATGATGTCATCCAAATTTTTGCGTAAATTGGACAAAAAGAAGCCGTTGGAAGTATAATTGAGTTATTATGGAGCAAATATTCTACAGAACTTAAGCAGTCCAAAACCACTGTAGTGAACCTCGAAGACTATTGGCTCGGTGAGAAGGTCAAGTCTACCCATCACAATCCTTTTAATGCTAAGTTCAACTCCCTAAAGTCCTATCAATATTGAGTTCAACTTCCTAAAATCCTATTAATATGTAGGTAATTTTCTTTTTCTGAATAGATAGTATTTTTTTTTCATATTAAAATAGAGTTTCAAATTATACCTTAAAATATAGCTCATGAGATTTCGACAATTATAAATAGAGATTCCGAATATACCTGCAACGTCAAAGAAAAAATAAAAATACATAATTTAATATATTCCTCAAACATGCTAATTTAGGCCGAGTTTGTCCCAATTTCATTTCACAATGAGCATCCGTTTTCCGTTACTTATAATTCAGGCGGGCCATTTCAAACGGCTATCACTTCTTCAACATTCTGGATTAGGTTTTTTTTTTTTTTAATTTAATTTTTTGTAGGGTTTATAACTAAACCCTTATTTCTCGATATCACCTTCAATTGATCATCATTCAAGCACCAAGAACCGATTTTTGTTACACCACTCTCATCAAATCCACGTTTCCTTGTTGGCCTTCACAATGTAATTTCTCTAACATGTCGCAGTTCTAATTGTTATTGAACTAATTGTATTCTCAATATTGATTATTTGATGTGCATGTGCAGGGGAGCTGTTAAACTAGAGCTTCGTTGTCCACAAAGAGTTGATGGAATCGCCATTGATCCGGAGCCCAATTGGAGTTTCGATTCGGTTTTATCGGAGCTCAATTCGCTTGAAAAGAAACTCAATGCCTCTTCTGCTCCCGTGCCTTTCACCAAAACAGAATCGCGGTATTTCATTATCATTGTGCCCGTAAAGTGTTTGATTTTATGTTATGTGTGTGGTTGAAGCAGGGAAGTGATGTGGTGGGACTTTTGTATGTTCAATTTTGTGTTTGTTAAATGTTTGTCTTAGTTGTGTGTGTGTGTTTTGATGTGGGTATGTGGAGTTGTGGTTTATTGTGTTTGTTTTTCTTTTAGACAAATTATGAATGGGAAAACTGTGGAGAGTAGTGCGAGAAGGTTTGTTATGCGTGTATCTGATGATGAGATGGGGGACGATAGTGAAAGCGAGGGTGAGGAGATTGGTGATCGAAGACTGGCAGTGAGACGATTCAATTGTGATGAACTTTATCTGAGGTATATGTTGTTTTTTCATGGTTTTGAATTTCGAAATGGTTGTTGCTTGTGCTCCTGTTTTTTGTTGAGTTTTGCTTTTAGTGGCTTACTGTTGTGGTAAGTTGATGTGGTTGCTTGCGATAATATAACTCATTACATGGGTTTACTTTTACCTTTCAGTCAGAGCGATGATTCTGATGATGAAACAGCATTTGAAGCTGAGTCCTACTTAATGGATGAGGTTGGGTTAGTGGAAGGTGCTTTGGTCGAGCTAACCCGTGAGCATCAAGTTGGAGTTAAGGTGTGTAGAATTATCTTGGTGTTATTTAAGGGCTAGCTATGAGATTAAAGAATAACGATTTGACATTGTTTTTTCTGATAAATGGTATATGTAAATTTACCTTTCTATGTTGTTGAGGGTAGTAAATTTGTGTGTCAATAATTGAATTGATTCGTTCAACAGGAGGAGATTAGGAGTCTGATTTCAAAATTAGACACCAAGCTGATGAGCGAAAATCAGCAGTCTAACTCTGCACTTACTCGAGTTGAGAAATATAGAGATGCAAGGAGGGAAATGGACAGAAAACTTGATACTCAATATCAACGGAAAATGTAAGATCAATCTTCTGTTTCTTTATGTAGCAGCAGCATTCAAATCGAAAGGTTGATTTATCTGAACTATGAGTTTCAAGAATCACACGTATGATGGTCATATTGTTTATTGTTCTTTCAACTTTAGGTTCGTTAGAGGTAACTGGATCAAGATGTTAGTTTGTACTTTAACATGCTATCGCTCCCTGTTCTTTCGAACTCTTGCCAAACAGGCAACTAATAAATGGTGATACCTAGTTGCTTATGCCTGAACCGGGAAAAAAGGTTGCTTTCTGTGAGGTCTGTTATGTCTGGTCCTTACAAGATGGTCAAAGATTATCATAAAATAAAACTACTTTGAGTCGATATCCTGAGATTGACTTCTTGAAAACAGTCAGCAGCATGACACAGTGCATGTTCACAACTGCATCACATAAGAAGCTGGAATGTTCTTAGTCATACCACTTAAAAGTAGTAAGGTGGAATATCTAAGAACTTGTGTTCTAAACTTACCTGGAATTAATTTTGCAGATTAGGTTTCATTTTTCTCTTTGAAAGGCTAATGAGTACAATTTCAAAGTAGTGGGGTGGATTAATATAAAACTGTATAGAAACCTTACCTTGAATCAAGTTAGCTGCCTTGGTTTCATTTTTACTGTGAAATGCTAATGCACATGTCCTCCTACTTACCTTATTTAATTATGATCTGTATGATTTGTTAATGTTAATATGGTTTAATATATCATATGCCTTAAAGACCTTGTGTATTATTCTCTGGGTAGTTCATTACTAGTTGAAATTACTTTTAAATCCTGGGAACAGCTTTTGACAATTTTCTTAAAATCACTGTAGCGCAGAAGCACTTGATAATCATTTGACTGCAGTCCAGCGAGATCATGAACTCAAATCACAAATAGAAGAAAGGAAAATAAGAAGTGATGCAGCTTATGAAGAGGCCAAGAGAAAGGAAAGGGCTCTTCAAGAAGAAAAACTACGCCAGGAAAAAGCTAAAGCAGAGGCAGAGGTTTGTTGATTTGCCTACAGAAAGTTTGTTGTTTAGTATGATTTTTTTTACATAGATCCAATATATCGATATAAAATTGAATGTAGGTAGTATGCAAGTGTTTGCTAAAATAATAAATTCTGAATGCAGGCCAAACTTAGAGTTGAGGAAGCAAAAAGAGCTGCTTTAGAAGCTGAGCAGAAAGCATCAAAAGAAGCAGCAGAAAGGGAAGCTGCTGAAGCCTCTAAAAGGATTTCTGCCGGAGTATCAAAAGATGAAGCTTCAGGACACCAAATGGATGGCAGTTCAGGAACCTTAAATGCTCAACCGAAGGGCTCTGCGTCTGTTGGAACAAATAGATCACAATCAGCAGGTATATTTTCTGTTTCGACATTGACAATCAACAGCTTCTTATATTTCTATAAGACTGTTCCCCTAGAAGGTTTTTCGTTTCAACATCTACACCTTGATAGATCTATTTTCATAAATGTTGTGTTTGTGAATCAATCAGTTGTGTCTTTTGAGGGTCTGGTAGTAGCTTCGAGTTTAGAATCAGATGAACGGTGGAAAGTTGGGGGAGTTTAGGTTTAATAAAGAATCGATCATTTGGTTGTCTTTGAATATATTGTCCAAGCGGATGTTTTCCTCTGATTTGTAATCTAAGAAGTCACCTCATCTGATGACAGTTGGCACACTGAGAGCTGCAGAAAGTGCTTTAAATCTAGAGCAGAAAAGATTGGAAAAGCTTAAAGAGTATGGTGAAAAAAACCAGTCATTGACATTAAGCACTAATAAGGTATTGCTACCTCAACATTTTTTTGAAAGCTGCAAACTGTATTGCTTTTGGTATATCAATTAATTACATAGTGTTATCTTTGTTTTAGGATTTCAGCAGTCATGAAAGACATATTTCCAGGCTGATAAGACAAATAAGGGGGACCAAAGACAATGTCAGGTATAGATGGATTTGTTTAGGTTATATTTTAACCTTGTAGAATTCTGTTAAAAGAATATATATATGAATATTCCTTTGCTACCTCACCAAATTTCAGTTCTTGAGTTCTTTTGTTTTATATTATTAATAATATTACATCAAGTTATGCAATTACCTTCAGTTCGTCATGGCTAATCTGGCCCATCTTTGCCTATCGGGCCTGCCTTGAAATTATTGTGCAACTTCTGTCATTCTCCTCTCTGATTGGACTATTCCCAGAACTTTTTCATCAGAATTGACTATACTCAGACATAGGATAGAGCAATAAATCCTACAGGGAGCTCATTAATTAATTTTCATGGAATAAGTAAGTATTGACATTGCATAAAACCAGAGTGGCCTGATCAAATTAGCTTATTTACAAGAGTTTTCTTTTGTGAGGGTTGTACCTGCTTTTTTGGTCTTTGTAAGAGAGTGAACAAGTTATTTAAATTCTGAATTTTGTTCTAAATTGCAAAAAACTATGAGTATGCTTCATTAAACCATGTCTATGAAGTTTTTTGTTCTAATGATGGCTATTTTGCTTGGAATTCTTAGATGGGTTGTATTTAATATGCATGATGTATTTAGTATGTTTGATTGTTGTTTTATTTAATTTATTTTCCTTTTACAGAACAAAAGCAAGTGAACTTGTTAAGATTTTCAACAATCCTCTTTGTCCTCAGTCCATTAGCATTGCAACTTTTGCCAAGAAGGTATCTTAGTTGTTCAGCCTAGTTTTATGCATCTTTGTTCACCCTGATTATTTGTTTTTTTTTTTTTTTTCCTTTTTTTCAACTTTATTTGATCATAGAGAGAATGGAAAGAACAGAAGAAACTATTGGAACATTCACAAAACTTAAATTTGTATTCATTAGAGTGGAAAATTTGGTTATATATTTACTATCTACAAGTTAGAGTTAAATTTGGTTATATATTTACTATCTACAAGTTAGAGTTGAAGGAAGAAACTAGATCATCGGCGTTCACATTTTGTTCAGCATTGTCATTAGTTCAAATAACTGAAAATTCAGAAGGTGAAATTAGGTTTTATCCTGAGAATGTATAATTCTTATGATCCCAAGCTTGGGTTTATATAATCTGTCCTAACTATTAATACAGCATGTGCATACACCAGATTATGATTTCATTTCCTCTATGGATCCAGTCAAGTAATGGTTTTCTGAAATGGCTAAGCAAAAGATTGAATCATATTTGTGTCTTGGTGGTTGTAACATTTGGATACAGTGTGTGCATACACCAGGTTACAGTTCCAACCTAACCCTTATTTTCCTCATATATGGGACCAGTCAACAATTTTCTACTAACACAGAAATTTTGTTCCCCTCTCCTGCACATTTCTTGGAAGCCAAAGGGAGCTATTTATTAGAAGCCTATAGATCAGCAATTTTCATATTATTTCAATTAATGGCCAATGGAGTCATCACAACTACCATGCCTTTATGAGCTTGTAATTGCCAGTTTATTGTGGCAAGTAAACGTAAAGACACTGACATTAATGTTGATATTACAGGTAGTCTCCCATTGTGAGGGCCCTGATAATGCTGCTTTTGCGTGTGGCCAAGTCATTGTTATGGTTACATCTCAGGTATGGTGTTCTTGGTTGCTGCATATTATTTAGCATAAAAAAACATAGATTTTGTTTGCTTTAATTTTCTCCTGAGATACATCTTAGGTGCATTATGTGCCAACATAGATTATTGCTTCTCTAATGAGTATTAGCTAATCCCTAAATAGATATTTCTAAGTCTGATATTATGACAATTATCTGATTCTGTTAAACATTTGTGTCAGGCTCCAGATGCCATGGATCTTCTTCTCAGTGAGTTTCATAAAGCTTGCACCTACACTGTCCCAAAGCACTTAGTTTACTTAGAGGTGACTCGATTTTCAGCTCTTTATATCCTTCTTTTAGCGTTTGGTGGTTTCATGTATGTGTTCCAGTCATGGTTTGAGAACTAGGTGTTCTAATCAATATCCATAATAAGATGCACACACACTTATTTAATGTTTTGTTTCAAATTTTTCTTATAAAATAAAATAAAATAAATTCATAGTCTGTACATTTAGTAAATGGCTATTTTTATATAAGTTGAAATATGCTAACATCTAACTAAAATTAAACGATTTACCAATCCAGTTGATTTCATGCATAATAGATCTCTCAACCAGCCCCAACTTGTATTAACCTCAACCCGAGGTTGAGTGCCCACTAATATGTGCTGGACATGGTATACTAACGAGAACCAATTCAATCTGCTCCATTGTGAAATTTTCTTATTTTGTGTTTCATCCTGAAGTTGTGATGACATGACTGATATGAAACCTTTGAGTGGTTCAAAATTCCTCTCATTTTCAGTTTCTTGTTAAAGTCATGATCACATCACACGTGGTCAATATTAAGCTGTTAACATGGACTGGTATTCAGTTACGTAAACATAAGCATAATATATGCTCCATTGCATGTTTCTCTTGTCTTGTTGTCTTTTACCATTTTCTCTACTTTCCATCTGTTCAACTGGAATGGTGGGTCTTAATTTATAAATTGGATGGCAATCCTATGCCCTCCTCCTTCCCTCACATTCTTAGTCTTGGAGGTTCACTGTAGTGGTTTTGTACTGCTTAAGATTTTGTAGAATATTTCCTCCATAACTCTGTTATACTTCGGACATCTTCTTTTTGTCCATTATACTCCAAAATTTGGATGAAATCATGAATTACATTAAAATTCATCCAGTCGAATGTAACTTCCCTTTGGGTGCCTTTTGATCCCCAAGTTTGCAAAGCAGTCGGCCAATGTTAGATATGTCGTGTTGTTCATGGAGAACTACATAGTTAAGCAACCATTTCTACTCCCTTCCAGCACAAAATTGCTATTAGGGTAACAAGAGGTAATACCTAACCTGCATGTTTTGCTCTATTTCTGGAAATATGTCATAGTTAAGTTGCTTGTGGTGTTTTCTGTTTTGGCTTTTGTCTCTGCTGCTGCCACCATATTGACCCTATTTGACCATTGTTCAGTCTGCATTTGGATCGAGAGAAGCTTACTATAAAACAATTGGATACAGAGAAGAAGATGGGAAGATTGAGAGTCACAAGGATTATTTGAGACGATTAGAATCTTACATGAGATTGTATGCAGCAGTGGTTCAGGTTTGTCACTTTGTGGTCCTGTACTCTTGTGCTTTGATATTTTGTTTAAATGCTTTACTTATGTTTGTGGGTATTATGAGTTATGATGACAATGCTCTATCTCTAATCATACTAGTGCTATAGCATTCCTACTCTAAACTCGTAATTAATTAAAGAAGCAGCAGCTGACAAATATTGCTTGTTTTGACAGACTGAAATTCCTGGTGTCCAAAATGCACACGGCCTGAAAGAAGGTTGGGCATGGCTTGCAAGGTTCTTAAATGCTTTACCTGCTAATATGTATACTGCCACTGCTTTGAATGCATTCCTCCAAGTAAGTTGCTGCAGATACGTATTCTATATTCATGAATAATATATGAAATCGGAGATAAAAATTCTATGTTCTGCAGGTGGCTGGGTATGCTCTCTATAGAAAATACAAATCCCTGTTCGGGAAGATGCTGAACATAATAACTGACAACTTCCTGAATGCACTAAGAATGCGTGAAGATCAAGAGCTGAAGCCAATCATTGCAGAGATTCAATGTTACATAGAAGACAAGAAATTCCGGGAGGAACCTGAAGGGAGGACTATGCAGGGTGCTTTGCTTTCCAGTACAATGGTGCCAGATGCAGATCACCAAGAGTCTTACAGCAGATACCATTATTATTGACTGGAGTAAACTTTATTTTGTATACCATTTTGTCACAGTTGAAAAAAAAAAGGAAAATGTCTCCAAGAAAGCACTTACTGTCAGTTGTATCCTGTTTCCTTATATTGTAATCTCAACAGATTATACATATTGTAATCCTAAGAGAGGGTTGTGAATGCAGCTGATAGCCTGGGCCAGGGTTGTTATTAAAATTTATTGGCCGTTAGATCAATATACTTAAAAGAATGTTAGCCTTTCAATGAATCATGAATGCCCCATCACTGATGATACCATTTGGTATATAAAATACAGTACAGGTTGTTTCATTACATAAAGCCATAAATAATGTTGTGAAGCCAGTGATCCAGGGGGCACATCATTTTAAATTTCAAAAAACAATCCCATTCAAATCATTTTCATGAAGCATATTCTAGAGGGTTTGACATTAGGAGTTCCGTCACCTGCCTATTTACAATCACATGACTTGGCAAACAGGAAATATGTATACAACTATACAAACTGCATTATCCTAGGAGCGAATACTGAATCTGAAATCCCAACTTTGAGGTCATGTACACCAAAAACCCAAAGAAAGCTACAAAATTCTTATAGAGCATTGGTTTCTAATATGTGCCCTTACTCGTACAGTTCCATGCAATTAAAATACACATGACAGAAAGAAATCAAACAAACACAAAAATGAATAAACGAATGAAGATAGTCCGTACTCCATAGTCTCTTGATAAAGTGCCCCAAGTCTTTATTTATGCATTGCTCGTGGCAAACTAATAGTAGACAAACTCGCATTGTAAGTAGCTTTTGCCAGGTAATTTCGTACAAAACATAAGGATTTGAATGTAACATTGTTTGACAACGGCATTGCCCATTGAACCTTATAGAATTTCAACTCATTTCTATTAATATAACCATTTGAGCTTGTGAATGCAATTAAGCTTCAGTCTTGTGCCAAGTAAAAGTTCATGTCCACCACAGTGCAATGTCCCTGTACATTCAAGTACCGATTACCCTCTAAAGAAGTTCATACACAAAACATATTCTATTTTTCACAGAAATATAACGACACACATAAAATAAGACCTTCAATAGCTAACCTTTTCCTGTGTCTGGAAACTGAGCATTTGTTACTGCTATGGCTGAACCAAATACCCGATCAGACGTGCAGAAAAGCTGGTTAGTAGAGCCTAATTCTAGTCTGGATTGCACTACGACAAATGGGGCATGCTTGGAGATCTTCTCCGCATTCACAGCAAGTCTGCCCATATAAGAGGACAAATAGTAAGAAACCAATCTCTATCATGTTAATATAGACCTTAGTATGTGACCTCAAGGCTAAAGTAAATTATGAAGGAAATAAGAAGTAATGTACCTGATGTCCACAACCAAACGCCATGTCTTTTGGATTAGTAAGACAAATGGGGCAAAGCTGCTCAAGTTCAACGAAGAAAACAGTTAATACACTTTAAATAGATTCAGCTTCAGGAGAAGTGGGTTGGAAGAAATGACATTGAAAGCAACATCAATAACAAATATGGTCAATTAAATTGCTACACTGACGAAAGAAATAAACTGACATTTCCATGAAACAGACTGTAAACCTGGTTATCATATAAAGAACTTGAAGGTGGAGCTGTGCTGACTGGTGTATCATATCCAGAATAAGTGGGTGCTTGTGTATCGTATCCTGAATATGAAGATGCAGTTGACTGAAAACTACTAGACCGTGATGGTTTTGAGCTGCTGCTAGATGATGCATGGTACATTGGTGGAGGAAGAGGAACCCTGTCTGGGGCATTTACTCCCTGCCGATGGCTTCATCAATCGGAAATACAAATGAGTTTCAAAACTTTAAGTAACTAGTGAAACATAAAACATAAAAATCCTCAGCTTAAAAAAAAAAACATGAAAATCCTCTATAATAAAGTGTTTGATACTTACCCCAATAAACCGAGCTCAATAGTTGCTTTATATTGAGAAGGTATTTCCATCAAGGCTGAAAGAGCAAATTCTGTCTCCTTTCTAGAAGGATCTGTATTTTTTGACATAATCTCTGTGAAGTTTACAAACTGCCATGAAAAGAAAAACATTCTGTATTAAGCATATTGAACATGCAAATAGTTATACGTCAACCATTAAATGACACCAGCTACTGTGTACCTGAAAATTATCAAAGGCTCGAGCAGGGATATTATCATCGAACTCCTTCATCATGTCCCAAGGCCCATCTCCAACTCCCACTAATATTATTGACAACGGGAAATCACTGCACATAAATATTTATGTAAGTAAATATTTGGCAGTTACAAGCAGCCAGAGCAACTTTCCTGAACATTACCTTGCTCTAACAATTGCATCAATCGTCTTCTGCTCTTGCGGGCTCAGCTGGCCATGCTGTGTATCAACACTTCTTGTCACCTAACACAATATACAAGCTTTTAGAGGCAAAGTTGCTACAAGAAACCAGGTAGGGCACAAGCCATCATAGTGTAAAAGGTACTGTTCATTTGCCTGGTAGGACAGAACTTCAATGCCTTAAAGATTTATGTACGCCCTTTCCCCAACAGCAAAAATATTACAATTAACAAACAACCAACTAAGGTCAGGGTTGTTTGAAATCATTTTTCCCTAAGGTTGAGGTCTTTCAAGGAACAATCCCTCAACATTGCTATTGAATTTCTGTAATGTTCTTGAAGATGTCAACTTGCCCATTCCAGTGCTACATGTTTCCAATAGTTATGATAAAGAGACTAACTCCCAATTCTCTGGATAATAACCTATAATGTTCTTTTCTACAATAAGCTATGGAAAAGTTATTTCTACAGGAGACTAGACACCAGGTAGATATCAAGATGCCAAATCAGTACTTGGTATGATGCTTGCAAGGTTGCTTATGATATAATTAATTATATTTACTAAGTGTCCATCTTGACGGTAAATTACCTGCCCATCAGCAATTATCAGCAAAACGTGGTACTGACCACCACTGTGCTCGACAATGGTCATGGCCATTTCAATGACAGGCGCAAATGATGTTGGTCCTGCCATGTGAAACCATAAAAATATGTTGTGTCATAATAAATGCCATACAACATAAACAAGCAATGGTATTTAGTAGAAATACGCTTAGCACCTGCAAGTCGGAGGGTGGGAACAATTTCTCTGTACCGTGACAGTACCTCCTCGAATCCATTACAGAATCTCTCATCCGGATGGAAACTGAAGACATCTTGATCATGCGTTGATGCTACAAAAGAATATCAGAAACAAATATCATCTGCACAATCTACATAACAAAGTCAATAAACAGAACACTAAGACAATGATTCATATAAATTACCATCTCCAAATCCAAAACAGGGAATTAAATTATCCTCATCAAAAGCATATAAAGTCTTTCCAATAATCGATATTGCTTGTTCATAAGGATTTTGACCATGTCCAATATGATGCAAGCTTCGCCGGTTGAATGACCTTGCACCTGTTTTAAAGAAAGTTCAGCACTTAACTAGCTGAGTAAAATCAATATACAAGTTCAAGTATCAAGATGAGACTAAACCTGTCCACTCATTGCTCTTGGTGAAATCTATACCCACAATGAGATTTGAAGACTCTAAGCCAGCATGTGAGAGAGCAGAAGTAACCTGTGAGATTAACCCTCATTATATCTATATGACAACCAATGAAATTTGTAAAGCACAACACAAATTATGCAATAAAAGGAATTCAATAAGGCTAGTTTGAGCAATTTAAGTTCAACCAGCCAGTTCATATGACCAAAGGTGCCATGAAAACAAACATTATCAATCCACAAATTGGACTGTTACCTTCCAACATTTTGCTTTCACGAAAACTAGGAATATCGATAACAGGCACCATCATTTTATGTCACCATATCCAAAAATTTTCAAATATACCTAGATGTTGTTGACAACTAAACTTAAGTTTGAAAAAGAAAAAATCCAGTTTCCCATCACCAGCAAATAAGCTACAATATTTCACATTTTTCATCAAGTTAAATTCCCAGAGCTGTCATATCAAACCCACCGCCGCATATACTTGCTCCTCCATATAACAACTCATTCACATACTTAAAAACAATCACAAAAAACCAATAGCAAAAACATCTTACACAACACCACAAACCACATTTAATCAAGACATGGTCTAACCTGATCCAGGGTCTTGTAATTATCATCAATCCTCGAATACTTCCCATCCAACCTCCTCTGCGGCTGGGGGGTTCGAGGGCCATAATTGAAGGACGATGAAGGCGCATAATGATGCTGAGGAGTGTAACCATGATAGGGGTCCGGCTGAGGCACACGATACGGAGATTGTGGTGGGTAGCCATAACTGTTGTCCCATGATGAAGAACTAGCAGACCCTCTTGAAGTATAACGTCTCCCACTTGACTCCCTAGAACTCTTGCCTCCCATCACCAATAAAAAAACTTTCGTTCAAAATTTACAAACCTGCAAAAAGAAAAAAATCACATACACATGAACAGACTCAACAAGACCATGTATGTATATATATCACAGCGGTTGAGAGAATTCGATAAACGTCAGACTTTGACCCTCACCATCAAAACAATTATCTAGAAATTGCTCAATTGATGTAATGAATGACTTGGTAGAGACTATACAATATGAGAAGATGGAAAGTTTATTAAGAAGTTGAAAACTTGAAACATATAATAAATTAATAATTATCATTAATACTAGTATTTCATTTTCTTCGTGGAAAACAGAAACCAAAAGTCTGACACAAAGGCCAAGACAAAACAGCGGCCCATCTTACAGGACCAGTTCAAACAACAACTACAACAAAACCGACCACTTAAAGTTGTTGATAATGATTTACAGACCTGAAACTTCGACAATGAATTTCCTGAAGAAATTCGAACTACAAGTTAAACACCACAGGAAATGACAAGTGGGTATATAAAAACATACACGCAAGAAAAAAAAAAAAACAAAAAAGATTTTGCATTCAACATTCTAATCAATATATAAAAGCTTTGTTTATTAGAAAAAATTGCTTACAAATTGAGATATGATTCATATACGTAACCTGCGCAGCAAGGAAACTTTGGATAAATAATAATATCAAGTCAACTACTAGTTCTTTTAGTTCATTGTTTTGATTTTACACATTTCATATAATCATTATTATTATTATTATTATTATATATAAGTTGATAAATAGAACTGTTGATATAAGAAGTTGTCCATATGAAGCAAACTCCAGGTTGAGTGAATTATTGAAATGTAGTTACTGTTTATTAATTAATATTTTTCAGACAGCGACCCTGAAATGTAGGGTCATTATCTTCAATTAAAGCTAACTTATAATATGTTGATAATGTTAATATATAATAAACAATTCCAATATCCATTTCCTAGTACTTCAAACAACAACCACAGATACGCAGAAAATCTTCTCTGGTCCCGACTGATCTCTGAATTTATACCAACTACAAACAAAATAAAATTCTTTCCTTATTTTATTTTCACATATGAGAAATTGACAAATGGATGATGTCTAACATATGATAATATATGACATCAAGATTGGGATCCAGAATTCCTTTTATATCTATTTAAATTAACTATTATAGTTAATGAGATATATGAGATTTAAATCCGTCTTAAATACATATTTATACACATGATTGGTAGATTTTAAAAATTTAAAAGGAGCAAAAGAAAGAACAAAAGAAAATATTTGTAAATGAAATGATTGGGTTTGGTAAAGTGGGAAGAAATGGAGATAAAGTTAGGTGACGAGTGGGCGCAGCACATGTAGGTGTAGGCTGCAAGTGGGAACGTGTCTTTTGTATTGTGTTCGATGCATTTTTCTAGGAAACTTCATGCAATTAATTATAATAACTTATTCTTGACTGGGTCAATGGGAATTCGAAAATTAAAAAAAAAAAAAAACAAAAAACAAAAAAGTGTCAAATCGGATCTAGAAGCCGTAATTCTCACGGTTAAAAAATGGGGTTTACAGAGAAACATAACATTACTGAGAATTTGTAAGACGGACTTCAATTTTTTTAACCAAAACGAGATGCACGAGTTGGGTTTCGTTTTCAATATTTTGCTGTTTCGATTTCAACGTGTGATGCTCACTGTTATTTATTTATTTTTTATTTTAAAGATACTCATTGATACTTACAATTGTGTCTATAGTGGTCCGTGTATAATTATGATTTTCATATTTTGTCAACAGACATTATATATATTTTTTTGAAACAGACATTATATATTTATAAATTAAATTAATATAATGCCTGTTTCAAAAAGAGAAAAAACAGACATTATATTAATTTATAAATTATTTTTTAGCTCCCCTAATTGTACTTTTTCATCAATTTAAGTGGCGAATTCAAATTTCATCATATATAATTTATAAATATTTGTAAAGAGTTTTTTTTTTACCTTCTTTTACTATAAAATTAGATATTTCACATATTTAAACTACAACAACGTACGATTATTGTAGTCAAGTATGTCAATTTTCAAGTTTAATATTCTATCATTCATTTTCTATTTTCAAATAATTAAAATAAATAAAATTGTAATAACAAATTTAAGTTTATATGAATGTAGGGATGTGCACAGGTGGTTGTGCACTTAAAGTAATCCTTGTTTGTTAAATTAGGATCAATTAATGGGTTCTGAGTTTTTGTATTTGACTTTTTTATACAGTTAAAATGAGCCTTTTTGAATATTTTATTGATTTGTACTTGTTTGTTTTCTTTGAAGAATCTGTTGGTTTTATTTGATCAAATATGCTTTGGTGGATAATTAAACTAGCTGCTTAAACACTATCGATAAATATAAAAACTACAAGTAATTTAGAGTACGAAAAGTTATCATTTTTGTACAATTTGACAAGAAATGAATACATGAATTAGTTATTTATTTGATGATACTTTTTATGATATGAATAGAAATGTTGCATGAAATCTTATTCCCAGGCAACTATACCACAGGGCCTAGGCCTTTTGGATTTGTCTTATGTAATCATTTCAAAATCACATTAAATAATTTGAATTTGTCTCTGAATCTGTTTTAATTCTATTTGTAGACTAATCGGTATGCTTTCACACTGTTATAATAATTTTCTTTTTTTAAAATCTGACATCAAAATGATCTATCGAGACTTATCAAAATTAAATATTATTATATGACTTTAATATCTACTCTCATGAACATGAGATAATTACTCACATAATAAGAAAAAAGAACTATAAATGCTGATAAGAATGTCAATGGGTTGCTTTCGAGATAGAGCTACTTATTCCTTGGCTCTTTTCCTATTCCCACCCCAATCCATATTTTAGGGAAAGTGGGATGGGGTATTTGAGGGTGAGTTCCCCCATCCCCATCTTTGTCCTCTTATTTCCTTTTTTTTTTTTTTTTTTTTTTTTTTTTTTTTTTTTGTCTTTTATCCCTATTTGGTCTCGTTTAATTGACTAGCTTTTAAGAGGGGATATGAATCAAGTACAACAATGTAAATATAAACCAAGGTGAGAAAAAAAAAAGAAAAAAAAAATAGAGAGAGACGGAGAGACTAGGGTTCTAAGGTAAGTGTGAAAAAATATATTTCAAGAAACTATGAAAATAACTTTAAATATTAAATATAACTACTTCTTATATTTATAATAATATGAATTGGGGAAATGAACCCCATCTCCATCCCCGTTTGGATTTGGGGATGGATTGCAATACCTATCCCCTCCCCAGTTTCAACCCCCAAAAATTCTCATAATCTTTTCCTATATGGGGATGGAGATTTGGGGGTTTAGGTACTTAGGGTTTCATTGACACCCCTTTATACAAGCTATAATACATTTAATAAGAATTGAACTTTTAATATTGTGGAGAAAGGATACGTGCTAGAAGATGATATATCATAATGTCACAATAATAACCAAAACTATCAATTTTATATTATCAGATCCTATTGAAAGGGTTCATAATATAAGAACTAATTAAAAAATAAAAAACACACCCTAAAAAAAAATTAAAAATTAAAAAATTAAAACAAAAATTTCTCTCATAACTACATGTATAGTATTTCAATTCTAATTTAAATTGAAATGAGTCCTATCGAGCTTCTCATTTATTCAGTAATTATTTTTTATTGAAGTCCATCAATATAACAATTTTAAGTGCATGCATCCTCTTAAATCATATCGGTATGTATACAAGATGTTCTCATCAATGATCTTATAATCTAAAAGGTTTGGTAAATTTCTCATCAATGATCTTATAATCTAAAAGGTTTGGTAAATTATATCTTATCAAATCAACACATATAATAAAATATGAAATGTTTTATTTATGATCTTTTCGATTATAATTAAGAATGTCCATCACTTCAATCCTATGATTATGAGGGCGTTTATTAATGAAAATAACAAAGAGAAATTAATTACTTGGATGAAAAGAGAAACGAAGTCATGCTTTGTGTAGCATATTCATACAATTTGATTTCTGATATATATATATATATTTTGTCAATATCATAATCACAAACAACAAATTACATATTTTACTTTATAAGGATTCTTGTATAGTAAAATTGTGATGTTCACCGCATAAATTTTCAGTGTACTAATTTGAATGAAAAATGAAAGAGAATCAAATTTTATTTGAAAGTGATAAGGAAAAGGAAAATTGATTATTAAATTCATGTATAGGGTCTATATAATTTAATTTTTAATTACATTTAAATTTTAATAAATACGTTAGCCATAAAACATAATTATTTCTTTTAAAGAATTGTTTAGGACATCATAAGCACCAATTTTTTTTTTTTTAAAACCCTTCTCCCAGATAGTCGCAAGTTTTTTTTTTTTTTTTCCGATCGTGTAGAGGCATTGGAGTGGAGAGTGTTATAATTAATTTGCTGAGGCATTGACTGTTTATAGGGTATATAAACAATTTTAAAATTACAATAACCTAAATTTATCTTGGCTCATTTTTTTTTTAAATTCTTTTACGGGATAAGATACTGATAGCGTGGTTAGAGGAGCAGCTCCTATACGGAAATGAACAATTCACACATAGTTAGGAGAGCAGTCCACTCAAAGGTGGAGGGAAAACCAGCCACATTTTTAGTGACAAGAGGTGTTGAATTCAAAATCATTGGCTGCCATTGCGGCAACACACAGATTATCTTCGCTCAAGTTGATATATAATATCAGCTTAAGCAAAATTAATTTCTTCGACAAAGTCGATTGATTAGTGTCACTAATCTTTAAAGAAAAATCAAGTTTGACCGTATTACTCGTGAAATGGCACGAGACACCGTGGCTTTTGTGTGTGAGAGAGAGAGTGGCACATAAACAAGACCGTGGCAATTTTGTGTGAGAATAAGTGGCTTTGTATTTCCAAAAATAAAAAATAAAAAGAATGAGTGGCTTTATGATGGCACGATAACATAGATTGGCGATGCATGCATGTTTTAACATCCGTCGAAGAAGAAAACAGAGACTATGCTTGACGAAATATGCAAATGTTAATTAAACTTTACAAAATTAAAACCAGCTACACATGAAGCATATATAACTATGACAAATAAATAAATGGATGAATATTGTCGAACAATTGTTGCTAAAAAAGTGATAACCATGGTTTCGACCTTGTAGCAAGATTATACTGATCATAACTAACCTTAAATTAAATAATGGAATAGGACAATAAGCAAAACTACTTTTGTTAGAAAGAGAGAAGAATGTTAAGAAAATATATATATAACTAATCTCAAGAACTATTTTTGTTTTGTAAGATTAGAAACGTATGAAACATTCACTCAATAATGTATTTAAGAAAACAACACTTATTTTTTATCCCCTCTCCACCATGCGAAAAAAAAAAAAAAAGAAAGTTGATTTTATAGCTTTTATAGCACATCCATTCATAGCAATGTGTAGTGCAATATTCACTTCCCATTTATGATAAGGATTTGAGAATTTCATCATGCATATTTATTATCATATGTGGACAGTTTTCTTTTTGTATTACAGAAAAACATGTTAAATGAATTTGAATTCACCATGTGCATTTATCAATAAGTTTTTCATAGTATTATAAAAGTAAATTCTCAGTCTTTATATAAGAGGGAGAGTTTTCTTCTTATATTGCAGAAGAAATGTAAAAGGGGATTGAGTTCACCATGTATATTTATTAGAATATCTGAAGGATTTTCTTTTCATATTATGGAAGTTGGTTTTCCATAATGTTATAGGAGTAAATTTTTGGACTATATATATAATTTTTTTTTTCCCATATTATGGAAATGGAATTTTTTCAACATTATGAAGGTAGATTTTTGAACTATGTATATAATGTTTAATATTAGTCCAAAATTGATTTTCGGATCATACATATAGTGTTTAATGTAAGTTATTTTATCTTAGATAAGACTTTTTGAAATATGTTATTAAGTGTAATCACGAATATTGTAAAATTAAAAAACAAGTAGCCACGTCGGCCAAAAAGCTACACGCCTTTACTATGACTCAGCCCTAGTGGGTTCTTTCACTTTCCTTACTCGGACTAGGAATTTGAAAGTTAACCAATAACTAAGAAGCACAAATATGCAGCGTATAAGGCACCACCACTACACTACGCTCTTCTACTACAATATGTATTTCTGCTCGTAATCTGATTCAATTTTCCGTTTTCGTTTAGGAATATCATTGCTCTCTGAATTTTTTGTTGCTGCGCAATAACAAAAGTGCACTATAATGGAAACTTTGAACAACTATCATCCAATACAATCTCATCTACTCTTTTTAGTCACCGTACCCACCCACCTATATAAACCCAAAATACACGATAACTAATGTACGCAACTTAATAGCCTCCAAAGTTTCTTTATTAAATTTCATCGTAATGAATCTCATATTCTTTTTAGTTGAATCTTCACTTTCCTTTTCAATATTTTTGGTATTGTTGCATGTTTAGTGTACAAAAAGGTCATCAATGTCTCTTCTTAGGCAAAGATTGCAAGTCAATCTACAGCTTCACTTGCCTGCATCACCAAAGATCTCTGAGCGGTCTTCTTTTTGTTGTGTCCCTAAGCCTCTACCAAAGATCAACACTACAGTCCAAGAAGCAGATAGCTTTCTTGATTTTGAGAAAATTTGTGTTCTAGGCCATGGAAACTATGGCATTGTCTACAAAGTGCGCCACAAGAAAACATCAGATATCTATGCCCTAAAAATCATACGTGAAGAGTGTGACACTAGCGTGTCCAAACAACCCTCCCATGAAACCAAAATTTTAGGGTCTTTAAACTCTCCTTTTGTCATTAAATGCCATGGTATTTTTGAACCGCCTTCGACGAGCGGCTCAAAAGCGATTCTCATGGAGTACATGGACGCGGGGACGCTTGATACGCTTTTGAAAAGTAATGGTCGTCCTTTCTCTGAATCCTCGCTTGTCCACATCTCCTACCAAGTGCTCAAAGGCTTGCAATATCTTCATGCATGCAATATCGTGCACTTGGATATCAAGCCTTCGAATCTTCTCGTCGACAAAAACTTGAACGTGAAGATTGCTGATTTTGGAGTGAGCAAGATGGTGCATGCGCATGAAACTAAGCCAAATCTTTGTCATTCATATGTGGGCACTTACGCTTATATGAGTCCTGAGAGGTTGGACTCTAGTAGATACGACCCCAAGGATGTGTACGCGGGAGATGTGTGGAGCTTGGGCGTGACTTTGTTGGAGCTTTTCGTGGGTCACTTCCCGTTTTTCCCACCTGAGAAGAAACCAAGTTGGATGGATCTTGTGCTTGTGACATGCTTTGGTGATCAACCTCCGTGCCTGCCCAAGGGAGCATCAGAAGAGTTCGTCAGCTTCATCAAGTGTTGCTTGGAGAAGGATCCTAGTAAGAGATGGACAGTGTCACAACTCTTGTCGCATCCTTTTGTTTCCACGTCCAGAGATTGAAGAAAATCAGCATTCAAAATGCTGGAATATGTACTGAATGCAATTAATGCTATGCATGTATGATGCTTACGTAGTTTTAGAGTTAGAATTTGTTGAATCAAGCAATAAACTCGAATTCAACAAATAGTCTATGTACACCCACTTTGTTTGAGAAATAAAATGAAGGAAATAAATTCTGCAATTCAGAAGTTTAATCAACTATTGACTTGTATAGTTGTCTTCAATAAAATCTTGATACCGTATGCATTAATGAAAAACCAAAAAAAAAATAATAATAAATAATCATTGTATGATTCGCATCCAATGAACCTTTGAATGATGTATATGGCTATTAAAGATTATGACACATAACAATGTCAAATACAACTCATGCATTTCTTTTTTTCTATTTTCTTGCATTGATGATTGATTCGCCTCCGGTCAGGTTTTCCATGTACACGGCCCACGCGGTTTGCTCGACAGGGATTAGTGGCCTTTTGTTGCCGGTTGAGCTGGAACATGCTTTTTAACAATTAATTAAATTGCGGGCTTGTATCGTTCAATCATGTGGACAGCTAAAAGACAAAACAGACAACATGATTGCTGACTATGGGCTGTTCTGCTTTGGGCTGAAAAGTGCTTGTGGAGAAGGACTTTTATTTAGAAATAAGCCAGAGCCCACCACAAACCATGTACAATAACTTAGTTACTGGTTAAACAATCTTTGTGTCGTTTGAAAGAGATAATTAAAATAAAAATTTGAGCTGATGTTAATATTGGAAGTAGTTAATTAATTTGTTAACATTATCAAGCATAGCCGAAGACGATATTAGGGACAGATAGAGAATTGATTAAAGATGTATAAGATTAAACAAGTAAGTGAATGGGAAGATGTCAGCGACTCCGTAGAAAATGTGCAGCAAATTTTCTGCAATTGAATCAAAATTTGGATTTGTGCATTGTGACTACTGGGTATTGGCCTTTCGTCCTTTCCAAAATGATCACTACTTGACTTGGCATAATCATACCAGTAGTTAGAGATTTTTTTTCATACCTTACATACCAGATGATTGTCAGAAACCCTATTAAGATGGATAACTGATAATACTGATTTGGATGACTATTTCCACTAACCGCTATTAGGGTCAATATTGGGTATTCAAATACTCCTATTAGATGGTGGTGTACCAATATCTAAAGTTCTATTTGTCTAAATTTCATATTCATTTTTGAAGTTAGTCACAAGCAATTAAACTCGGTCTAGAACAGTTGACTAGTGCGCACTTGTTATAATGGACTCAACTTCTAGTCTTCCAAAGTCTTAACCTAATTCCAGGGTTTTGAAATAACTCAAATAATTCCAATAAGTATTCCTCAAATAAATAAAAAAAATCCAATAAGTCAACTTTAAATTGAAATATAACATACTTTATTGTATTTCGAATTTTATATTTATCCATTATTTAAAATCTCAAAATAAATCTTAATAGTAAAAACAGCGATTTCTAAATCATAAATCATACCCATCAAAATTTTTTAAAAAGATATGATTATTAACTTAAGATTTTATCATCATAATTATTACTTAAAATAATATATATAATCCGAAACTTTACTATAAATACAATAAATATTTAACTTAAATGAGACTAGGAATCATGAATATATAAACTCTACACAAAATCAAGAAACAAAAAAGAAAACTTCATTCCTTTTTTAGTAGCAAGGAATCAATTTGTCTTTCCTTTTTTGTTTTTGTTCTTGAGTTGAATTTGATTTTATTTAATGTTCATTCCTACTAGTAAATATATTCTTAATTCTATTTTAATATAATTAATTTTCTTTGATTTTTTTCAATTGTTAAATGCCTCCATATTTATAATGAAGTAAGGTGGGCAAAACTCACTCCCAACTCCCAAGATTCTTATACAGGATGGAAAAATGTGGGTCGTAAGTAACGATTGGCTCTGACCTGAATTCTGGATATATATACACTGATTCTGGATATCGAGTCATCAAGTCCAGACGGGGGTCCACATCTCACAACCGCTCCCCCGCAAAGTAATCTGTCGTCTTCTCATTCACTGTCGCAAAACGAAAACAACCCTCCATCAAACCGTCGACACCATCATCAAAAGACGATACTCCACGTGGCAATTTCTTATTAACGGTAGCGTAACATCCTGCGTTGTACCGAATCACAGCTGAATATTTTATTTTTTATTTTGATTTCTTCCAATTTTTTTTTGCAAGAAGAAAAACACAGAGAGAGAGAGAGAGAGAGAGAGAGAGAGAGAGACTGGTTGGTAGCTATCGTTGTTGTTTTTCGCGGAGCTTCGTTTCGCTTGGTCGCTCCGTCTTCTTCATCATCTTCTACTTGTTCTTCTTCAGGTACGAATACGATATCCTTGTAAAGTTTGAAATTATCATCTTCTCGAATTCTATCGCTCCAAGCAATCCGATTTGTGTTTTCCGTACTTAAGAAGCACAAAGAAAAAAAAAAGAAGGAAATTTGTTTCGTCGTTGCATTGCGAGAGATGCGATTTTGTTATCGATCTAGGGTAGAGATTGATTCGGATTAGTGATAATTGTAAATTGACGAATGGCGAGCGGCGTTGACGAGGACGCCGACGCCGTCCTCAGCGACGTCGAGGAAAGTGAGATCGTTGTGAAGGAGCCTTCGGAGGAGGATTATTCAATCGAGAGGTTTCGTGAAGTCGTCGCGGAGCTGAATCGCGAGAGGCAAGCACGAGAAGCGGCGGAGAATTCGGCGACTGAATTGAGCGAGAAATTCAACCGATTGAAGGCACTAGCGCACGAGTCAATCAAGCGGCGAGATGAGTTCGGGAGGCAGAGAGACGAGGTGCTACGCGAGAGGGAAGAGGTTGCGAGATCGAACGAGAAGTTATCGGCAGAACTTGCGGAGGCTAACAAAGCGAAAGACGAGATTTTGAAACAGTTGGATGAGGTAATGAAAGCGAAAGATGGATTGAGATTGGAGATTGAGAATTCAGCTCACATGCTCGTGACTGGAATCGATAAAATATCGGGGAAAGTGAGTAGTTATAAGAATTTTGCGGCTGGTGGATTGCCTAGGTCGCAGAAGTATACTGGATTGCCTGCGGTGGCATATGGAGTGATAAAGAGAACAAATGAGATTGTCGAAGAGCTTGTTAAACATGTTGACGCTAATGCCAAGTCAAGGAATGATGTGAGAGAGCAGATGGATCAGAGGAATTATGAGATTGCTATTGAGGTTTCTCAGCTTGAGGCCATGATTAGCGGATTGAGAGAGGAGGTTGCAAAGAAAAGTAATTTTGTTGAGGGTTTGGAGAAGAGTGTGGTTGAAAAGGATGTGAAGATTGCTGAGATTGAGAGTCAAGAGTTGGAGTTGAGGCAGTTGGTGGGTGAGTATGATGATAAGTTGAGGAATTTGGAGTCGAAGATGGAATCTTGGAGGCCTTTGTTGCTTGATCAGTTGAATTATGTGTCGAGGATTCATGAACAGGTTTATGATGTTATCAAGATTGTTGATGATGATGATGATTTGGATAAGTCAGAGTTGTCTGAGTCGTTGTTTGTGCCTCAGCAGACTGATATGGAGGAGAATATTCGGGCTTCTTTGGCAGGTATGGAATCTATTTATCAGTTAACGAGAATTGTGGTTGGGAAGACGAGGGATTTGGTAGAGGAGAAGAAGCACGAAGTGAAGAGTTTGAATGAAACGGTGGGTGGATTGGTTAAGGAGAAAGAGCATATCAGTTCTTTACTTAGGAGTGCTTTGTCAAAGAGAATGACAGTAGATCAACCTGCGAAAACAAATGAGTTGTTTCAGGCTGCAGAGAATGGATTGAGGGATGCTGGAATAGATTTCAAATTTGGTAAGCTTCTTGAGGACGGGAAGGTCCCAGCTTCTCATGATAAAGCCAATGCTATGGAGACAGAGGAGGATGAAATTTACACTTTGGTGAGTTTTCGTTTGGTTAATCAACTGGTTGTTCTTTTATTGGTTGGATTCCTTTTTCGAATTTAAATGGTCCTTATGAGGTTGGTTTATATTATCTTTTAGGCTGGTGCTTTAGAGAATATTGTGAAGGCATCTCAAGTAGAGATTATAGAGCTGAAGCATTCTGTCGAAGAATTAAGGTACTTTTTCTTGTTCTCGAACTCATAAAGGTTTGGATTATAGAAAATTTGAACCCACTTGATTTGATTGAACTCATGTATTCATTCAGGAGGAAATGTTGGGTGGGGATAGTTTCCTTTAGTGTTTTTAAGTTTGTGTATACCAATTCATTTGCTGACCAGGCATCATCTGTTCTGCTTACTATAATGTATTAAGGTCAGAGTCAAGATTACTTAAAGAGCATTTAGAGGCTCAAGCCAAGGAGCTCAGCCATAGAATGCGACGGATAGAGGAGCTTGAGGAGAAGGATAGAGTGGCAAATGAAAGTGTAAGTTGTATATTTTATGATATTTAGTTTGATGATTTTAATTTTACTTCATTTGTAATGGTAAATGGAAGTGTAAATTATATATGTAATTGACGTTTACTATAGATTTTTTGTCATTTCTTTGCTAGCTTTGTGTTTGTTGATTATTAGGTATATGATATACTGAATGATAACAAATCTGTAGACCCTAATGTTGTTGGTCTAATTTAGAGAACTGTAACCATTTATTCATTTTTGTTGACAATTATTTTCTACATTGAAGGTTGAAGGGCTTATGCTGGACATTGCTGCTGCTGAAGAAGAAATTACTAGATGGAAAGCAGCAGCAGAGCAAGAGGCTGCTGCTGGTAGAGCTGTGGAACAAGAGTTCGTGGCCCAGGTAATTGGCTAGAAAATTTTCTTTTTAGTTGTGTGTACCATACTTTCTTGTTCACCTTGTAAATTCTGCTGCGTAGTAACTTCTGTCATATTATGTAATAATATGGATAAGTTGAGAAGTAGCAGACAGATGTCTATTGTTGTAATTTCGAGGAATTAGGATATGAGGTTAACTAAACTAATGTGAACTTTGAGTAGTCAACTGGTTCATGTTTGGGATTAAATGGAAATTCATAGAGTTCAAGACAACCTACTGTTGTGGTATTGGCTTCTGGATGTTAAGGCATTTTGATTGGATTGCTATGTCTATCATGCTGCATGGTACCGCTTGTTGCTACAGTGCTACACAGTGAAACTAAGGCATTTTGATTGGATTGCTATTTCTATTATGCTGCATGGTACTGCTTGTTGCTACAGTGCTACATAGTGAAACTATGTATGAATACCTCCTCTTAGAAACATATTCCCTTCTTCCCCTTCTTTTTGTATAGTAGGTTTTCGTTTAAGTTCCGTTTGTATGTACTGTACATGATTTATATAGATTATGTTGTATACCTGCAGTTGTCTGCACTTAAGCAAGAGCTTGAAGAAGCAAAACAAGCCTTGGTGGAATCAGAGAAGAAGCTGAAATTCAAAGAAGAGACAGCTGCTGCTGCCATGGCAGCAAGAGATGCAGCTGAGAAATCATTGAGGTTGGCAGACATGAGGGCATCTAGGCTGAGGGATAGGGTAGAGGAGCTCAGCCGTCAACTTGAAGAGTTTGAAACAAGGGAAGACTCAAGGGGCCGAACTGGGCCTAGATATGTATGCTGGCCATGGCAGTGGCTTGGGCTAGACTTTGTGGGACACAGACCTGATACACAACAACAGAGTTCAAATGAAATGGAGCTTTCTGAACCCCTTATTATCTGATTATACTTCTTTTTGCCCCTTCCCTCCTACATCACTGTATCTATTTAAAACTTAAAATGTTACAATACTTGAAAAAATGGTAGTTTATAGCACCTTCATTCTTCGAGGCTCCCCATGTTTGTCGTGAGTTGAGTCCTTTTTTGATTCCCATAGCAGCTTTCTGCTGCAGTGAATTTTCTTGCAAGTCATCTACATGATAATTTCTTGATATCTCCAACAGCCATGTTGTCAGTCAGAAAAGAATAATGCAGTTTCTAGTTCAGTTTCTCTACTTTTAGCATTGTCTTCTCTTAAAACTACGTGTTCTTTTCAAGGTACGTTCGTGCATCCTCACCCATGAAAAGTCAATTTGGAACTGAAATTTTGAAGCAAGTTGACCATTGCTGATCATGTGAACAGGTGAGCAGCCAGCATCACTCCTTGGAGGTTAAACTTATTCATTTATTTGTGTTTGATCTACAATTACAATACATTTTTTCACTGTCATATAAAAGGAGAAAACAATTATGGACATGCACTGTTTTTCATTATCTGGTGATGGGATAAAGAGAACTAAAATGATTTTGCTTTATTATTATTATTATTATTATTATTTATTTTTTATAATTAGGAGAGATTTAGATAGGTATGAATCCTCGGATCTAGTTATATTGGCCTTTGAAAAATCTTCTACACATCTGTATGTGTGGTGATTGTTGTATATTTATTATTTTTCAATAGAAGTGAATTTGTTCTGTTACTGCTGTTTATGTAACGGACTCCAGTGAGAATGAAAAAGAACACATTTAGCTGGTTGTCCATCTGTGATCATTTGAACAGGTGAGCATTCATTATTTTGTTATTAGATGAGCATTTTTTTTTTTTGGGTCAAATGTTGCTGTTCAGCCTGTTCATGGCCACGTTGTTGCTTCCCATCATGTGTTGAGTTAAGGGAATCATTAGAATTGTTTTCATGCAATGCAAAGTAGTGAAATTTCAATGGTAAGAGTTGGATTGCATGTGAGTGGATTTCTAATCTTTTGTGAATTTATCATTCAAAAAATAGTTACAGTTTATGTTAATCGAAAATGCTTTCAAAATTTCTTATTACTGATAAGATCTTATTCGATTAGCATTCTCTAATAGATGATACTGACCAACGATAGCATCGTTACTCATAGAAGTAGTAGTCCTAAGTGCAATCACATGGTTTCTTTCGCTACCAGCTATGAGCCTTTGAAGTGTCAAAGTTGATCAATATTGTCTAATTTTCAATGAAGCAAGCATATTTATCCAAGGTTGTCGAAAATTTTGCCTTAACACGTCATTATAACTCCTAATATGATATTTTCTTTGTAACTATCTTTGATTGTCATTCAAGAATATGACGCAGTTTCTTAAGCAGTTAACTGCAGTCGTTACCTATACACATTATATATGTTGTGCTTGGCCTGAATCAAAATCTTCATCTTTCCATACTGGCTGCTCTGTGCAATGCCAAGTACTTCTTGAATTGCAGTACTGGTGGCCTAATTATACTATCCACTTCTGGGGTAGGTAAGGAGACAAGACAAGTCTTCCATCAATTATTCGATTGATGACTTCTAAGAGATATAAGTCAAGCCAACACCATTAATTGACAATAAACTACTAGGTTCAACATCAATCTTTCTAAAGTTACTGGCAGGGTAATTTAGGAACTAGTTGAATATGGAGCAATTCGGATATTTTTATGATTTGCATAAAGCATAGCACACGGTACATATACACATAATATTAAGTTTACGTATGTTTGAAGATGAACTCATCTTTCCAAATGGAGGTTCCCGATTTGTGAAGTCATTTAACAAATAGCAGCAATCGGGGACCTGAGTCTATAGCAGTAAGTTCACATTGCAGGTGTCACCTCCGTATTACCATCTTTACATTTACAGCATACACTACAAATATTCATCCTCTAAATAGCTACTAGTGTTCTGTTCTGTTTTTTACTGGAGGTACTTGACTGGCACAAGGTTGAGAGTTGTCCTTTTAGAGACTGTAAGACTCATACCAACTCTCTCTTCCATGTTGAGATCTTCCTCTTTCATTCCATTTGGCAATTTCCAGTCAAAACAATATAAGAGATTTGCAAGTGCAAGCTCTGTTGTTATTACTCCCAGCTGAATCCCTGGACAAATCCTTCGACCAGATCCAAATGGCAAAAACTCGAAATTTTGCCCTTTATAATCAATGGAGGTATCCATAAACCTTTCTGGGTAGAATTCCTCGGGCTGCTTCCAGTATTTAGGATCTCTTCCAATTGCCCAAATATTGACTTGGATAAGTGTTTTTGGACAAATGTCGAAACCATCAACTTTAAAGTGGGAAATTGCTTGTCTTGGAAGCAGTAGAGGGGCAGGAGGGTGCAATCTTAGAGTCTCTTTGATTATCATCTTTAGATACGGAAATTATCAATGTCACCTTGCGTAACTCTTCCTTTCTTTCCAATATTATTTCTAACTTCATCTTGTGCTGCACTCATCACTCTTGAATTCCTAGCTAGCTCTGCCATTGCCCAGATCACAGTGTCTGCAGTGGTGTCCACTGCTGCCAAGAATATATCCTGAGATACAAACATAACAAGAAAGAAAAGCCTTTAGATTCCATTAGAGTAAGCAAACAATAACAAAGAAATCATAATTCTCTAGCTAGAGAGAGGATGCTAGAAACAAGGTAGTTTGTCATTTGATGTGCCAGTACTCTGTACTTCTGGTGGAATGACCTAGCAACCTGATTTTGAGGTTAAACCTGTGAAAGAAATCATTTGAAAGGGGTGACACTCTCAACTTTCTCCGCCAGGGTGCATCTATCAACGGTATTAAATGAAAGTTGAAGTTGAACTATCAGATATATAATCATTAATTCATACACACATCATGTCACATATAAAAAAAAAAAAAAAATACAAATACATATGGTCACTTATTAGTGCCAAACAGAGGTAGCAAAATGTTATATATATCCACTCGGCATCAGAATATACAGAAAGTTGCTTACCCAAAGTATTGCCTTGATACTTTCACTTGTGAACCAAGCTTCACCGGATTTACTTTGATTTCTCTTTATTTTAAGCAGAACATCGATAATATCTTCCTGCTCTTGAATTTTATTCTCAAATTTAAGATGACTACTGATAACCTGTTCAAAGAAAGTATCCAGTTCTTTGGAAGCTCTATCAAGCTTTGCATGATAACCAGTAACCTTGTCAATGATCCAACCTACATATGGAAAGTATTCTTCTGCAGTGAAGCTTCCCAACAAAGCCTTTGCTTCATGAAACAGTTCTCCAAATTTATGATCATCAAAGTAGCCCCCTTCGAACCTTTGCCCAAAAGCTATCCTAAATACTATACTTCCAGTGAAAGAAAACAACTTCTTGAAAGATCAACAGAAGTGGAAGAAGATGATGATTGAGAGATCGAGTTCATGAGTGAAGCAATTTCTTCTTCCATAATGAATTGAAACAACTGCACCCTCTTTGAGCTAAAAAGCTCAAGAACCCATATTTTCCTCATCTCTCTCCAGTAACCACCATATGGTGCGTAAGCTATGTCTAGATAATTGTATGTAAACTTCCCGGGGGCAGTAAAATGTGGTCTGCTGCAACAATCAAGATCATGAACTTTTAAGACCTCTTTTGCTGCCTCAGCAGAGGAGATTACAACAACAGGTATGCGGCCAAATTTAAGAAACATGACAGGGCCATATTTTTGGGAGAGTTTCATGATGGATTGGTGAGGCAAATCACCAAGCTGGTGTAAATTCCCAAGTATTGGAAGCTTAGGAGGGCTTGGTGGAAGATGGTCGTTTGGTGTTTTAACTTCCTTAATCTTTTTCAGGAGAAGCAGCATAGGGATCAGGAGAAGAGGAAGCCACATGAGATATGTGTTGAGAGCCATTTGAGCTTGAACTTGTATATGACAGCTTTAAAACCAGCTTCCAGTGCCCACCTGTTAGGTTGGCACGTAAAGTACAATACAATATCGCAACAGAAACAAATATAACTTTTTCTCTTTATGCGCAATCAAAAAAACCAACAATCAAAACAACATCACCAAGCAAACTGTAATTAAAATATCATAAGGGCCATAATAAGCACAGTAATAAGCATAAACATCAAAGACACGAAATTTACCTGATGAACCGCGCTTATGTGAAGGAAAAAACCATAAGCCGCTAATCTAATAAAAACTTCCAATAATAAAATTAATGGGTTACACAAGTTTTTCTAGACTAGCTAGATGTTTGCAGCTAATATAAACTCTTTACCGAACTATTAAAAAAAAATTACCAAATAGGTGGATACAACATAAAATAATATCAAACTATGAAGTTTGGATGGCATCGGATGAAAGGAGAACAAGCGAGGAAGATAGTAGAGCTTATGTTAGATTTTTTTTTCTTCTTTTAAATCGGAGGAAGAAAGGCCGCCTCCTTATCGAGAAACAAACAACCATGAACTCATGTTTTCAAACCCTTTTCTCTCCATTTTGTCTTTTTTAGGCTTATGCATTGGTATATGTTTGGTACAGTTTGTTTATGGGCAAAAAAAGCTTTTTTAATTTCACAATTTTTTTAAAAATGTTTAAATCAGTTTGATTACCATTTTGAACTAGTAAAAAGGTTAATTAAATCAACAGCTTTCCTTGTCCCGTCCCTTCCAGCAGGAAGAGATAAAAGCGGCGGTTTTCAGTTTGGGTCCAACCCGCGGCCCGGGGCCCGACGGCTTCCATGCTCTCTTCTTTCAGAAATTTTGGGATGTCATAGGCTCAGACTTTACCTCGGTTTGCTTAAAAATCCTGAACGGGGAGTCTTCAATGAGACAGTTTAATACCACCAATGTGGTTTTGATCCCCAAATGCAAAAAATCCGGAGAGGTTGAAAGACTTTCGGCCAATTAGCCTCATGTCAGTCATATATAAAACAGTGACGAAGGTGCTTGCTTATAGGCTGAAACCAATTCTGCCAGCCATTATTTCCTCCAACTAGTCTGCATTTGTTCCTGGTAGGCAAATATTCGATAATGTCCTTGTAGCTTTCGAGCTCCTCCACTCTATCAATGGCCGTAGAAAAGGAAAGAGAGGCTTGATGGCCCTTAAGCTTGATCTTAGTAAAGCTTACAACAGAGTAGAGTGGCGTTTTCTGCTATCAGTTTTGGAAAAAATGGGGTTTCCAGTCGGTTGGCTTAGGCTTGTGTTTGACTGCATATCCACTTCGAGCATCTCCTTTGTGCTGAACGGTAGGTGCGTTGGGAACTTATCTCCATCGAGGGGCCTTAGACAAGGATGTCCTTTATCCCCGTATTTATTTCTTTTTTGTGCGGATGTCCTCTCCAGGAGTATCAGTAAAGCAGAGCGCAATGGCAGAGGTCTCGGGTTTCAGTGTGGTAGATCGGGTCCGCTTGTCAGCCACTTTTTGTTTGCTGATGATAGTATTCTTTTTTGTAGAGCCTCTCATCTGAATTGTAAGATTATTCGGGGAGTTTTGGAAACCTACGGCCTAGCTTCGGGCCAACAAATCAACCTTGCCAAATCTTTTATTTGTTTCAGCCTCAATATCCCGGCCCAGCAAAAACAGGTCTTTCAAACTCTTCTTGGTGTCGGTAATGCCTTTACCCATGATCGCTATCTAGGTATGCCTTCTCTGGTGGGTAGGAATAAGAATAAAGCTTTTCACGAGATTCGTGTCAAGGTCTGGAAGCGGCTTAGAGGTTGGAAGAGCCAGTTGTTTTCCCAAGGTGGTAAGGAAGTTCTTATCAAAGCGGTAATGCAAGCCATTCCTACCTATATCATGAGCATTTTTCAGTTTCCCGCAAGCCTGTGTAAAGAGTTAAGCTCTCTTGTTGCGCGCTTCTGGTGGGGATCGAAGGATGGAAAGCGCAAGGTAAGTTGGGTTAGCTGGGAATCGCTATGCAAGCCTAAAGCTCTCGGAGGTCTTGGCTTCAGAGATTTGGCTCTCTTCAATCAAGTGTTGCTGGCCAAACAAGCATGGCGTGTGGTCACCAACCCTCTTTCCCTGGCTGCTCGACTGTTAAAGGCGAAATACTTCCCAAAGTCTAACTTCTGGCAGGCCAGCCGCAAAGCCGGTTCGTCGCTCGCGTGGAGAAGCCTTCTGTGGGGCAGAGAGTTACTGGAAAAAGGTTGGGTTTGGCAGGTCGGTAACGGGCAGGAGATTGCGGTGTTCAAAGATCGTTGGCTCCCTAGACCTTATTCCTTCCGGGCTCTCTTGCCTTGTACCGCCCCTAATGCGAAAGTGGCTGATCTTATTGACCTTGGGAGCCATCAGTGGAATATTCAAAAGCTTGATGTCTTTCTTTTGCCGGTTGATAAGGACTTGGTTCTCTCTATTCCTCTTAGCTTCCGGAATCTCCTCGATCAGTGCCGCTGGTTTTTTGACAAGTCGGGTGAGTATTCCGTCAAGAGCGGTTACAGGTTGGCGGTAGAGTTGAGATCTTTGGAGAGGGGTTCAGCTAGTTCTTCTGTTTCCATGCATCGATGGTGGTCGGTCCTTTAGAACCTTAAAATTCCCCCTAAAATCAAAATTTGTGTGTGGAGAGCTTGTGTGGGTGCTCTTCCTACCAAGGAAAACTTGAGTCGTCGTCATATTTTATCCGACGATAGCTGCGATGTTTGCCTGTCTGTTGCGAAATCTGCGGCTCATGCTCTGTTTTGGTGTCCTCAGGCTGTGACTGCTTGGCTCCATTTTGAAAACAGGTCCTTCCTAGATCAGTTTCATTCCTCTGATGTTTCTCTCATTTTGTTTGTGGTTTGGCAGAAGTTGGGTGGCCATCTATTGTCGGAAGTCTGCATGGTCTTGTGGGGTATCTAGCTTGTTCGTAATGCTAGGTGTGTTCAGCTCCATAAGCTGGATCCTGCGGGGGTTGTTCCTAAAGCGAGGGCTCTGCTTGCGAAATTCCACAGCTTTGTTTCTGCTCTGGCTACTGTCTCTCGCCCGTTTTCTGTCCCCTCCTTTCAGGGGTGGCTGCCCCCTCTCAGGGCAGTCTGAAATTAAATTCGGATGTGGCGGTAAGGCCCCTCCTTGGCAAGGCTGGGTTGGGTGTGTCCGTTTGTGATCATCGGGGTCATGTTGTTGTGGCTTTGGCGAAGGCTTGGGTTGGCAATTTCTCTCCCGAAATTGGAGAGTTTCTAGCTTTACGCGAGGGTTTGTTATTGGCTCTTTCTCTGCGTCTCAAGGTTGAGGTATTGGAGGTGGACGCCGTGGGAGTCGCTTCTGCTGTTCATGGCACTTTTCTCTCTAGGGGTGAAGCTTTCTCCCTTGTTTCTGATATTAAGGTCTTATGTAGGTTGGTAGGGCGCTTGTCAGTGTCTTGTTGTTCCCAGAGCTGGGAATCGCTTGGCCCATAAGCTCGCTGCCTTGGCCTTGTCCTCTTTGGAGGCCGTCTATTGGCACGATGTCAATGTCGCTTGTATTTTCCCTTTGACTGCTGGTTTATAAAATTTTCGTTTTCTCTCAAAAAAAAAAAAAAAGGTTAATTAAATCCATTGGAAGAAGTACAAATTTAAGACATTTTCAATTAGACTTTTTTGAATTTTTTTAAAACATTAAAATATTAAAAGTATCATCATGTATAAACCTATTCAATCCTAATTTTTATGTTTTTGAATAAAAAAAATTAGGTTTTTTTTTTTAACCAATTAACTTTATAGAAGCTCTTTCAAAAATACAAAAGATAGATTAGTCCAGTGGTGCATACTCTGTTACATGGATTTGTACAGAATTTGGATAAAATTCAATCCAAACCCATGTTTGGTAAGAGCAGGGGATTTGAGCAATCCCATCTCTGTTTTTTATCTCTCTATGGTGGTCAAATGAAACCCACCCGATAGATGGGATAAAATAAACCCATTTTTAAAAAATTAAAAATTAAAAAAGAAAAAACTCTACTCCAACCAGCGGAATTCGACGGCCAAAGCACCACCACGACCACCGGGAAGCCGCTCAGTTGGGTGGAGAAATCGACGGGTTGAAACAAATCACACAAGCAGGATAAATCAAACCCACCTCCTCTTTCAAAAAAAAAAAAAAAAAAAATCGAAGAACTGCAATTAGCCAAGGAAGAAGCAGAACTAGAAGAAGAAGAAGAAGAAGAAGAAGAACTGCAGTGTGTGGTGGCTGGTCAATCAAGGAAGTGAAATCGGCTGGTGTTGTTCTTTAGTTCTGGGCATCATGGTGCGATGCCTCCAAGCACATGGACCAAGTCTTTTCTCACCTCTCAACTGATTTCCCTCATGCCCATGTCTGCCGTGCCTTTTTTTTTTTTTTTTTTTTTGTGGTTTTGATTTTTTTGATCTGATTTTTATTTTTTTTTGGTTTCTGCTGTGCAATTTTTCGTCTTCTTAAAAGGTGGGTTTTTTGTTTTTTGTTTTTTTTTTAAATGGTTTTGTTTTGTTTATTTACTTTAACTAAAGTCATTTTAATTTTATCTAATCTCATTTTACACTAAACACATAATAACACTAATTTATCCAATCTTATATTATATCAAACATATCATACTATCATAGCATCAATTTATCTAGTTCTATCCAATTTAATCTCATAAAAATAATTCGATCCAATCCAATCTTACATAACAAATAAGAATTTATAGTTATGTCTTGAAGTCGTAGATTTGAGTCATATACTTTTTAATTTCAGAATTAGTTATAATATTTGAAGATTTTTTTTTTTCATAATTAAACAATCAGATTATCAATAAAGATTTTCTTTTCATAATTAAACAATCACATTATCAATACTTTTTTTTCGTTTTCAAAAAATTTGCTCATAAAAGTTTTGCTTCCAAAATATCTTACTATTAAAAGTTATACTTGCAGAAGCTTTCCCACACCCTTAACAGGACAATGTCTCTCTCTGCCTGTGTTTTATTTGCTTCGCTTGCTTAGTAAACCATATATATCTTTCTTCCTCTTCATTTTCGATTCCCGTTCTTAGTCATTATTTACTAGCTAGTGGATCCCACACAAGAGAATCCAGACACCACCCACCTATAACACCACGCAAGGGCAATAAATATCAGTTTTTCCAAATTTTGCTATGCTGAAAATCAACTTGCTACTCAGCAGAGAGCCCATTCTTGCTTGGTTTTATGTTTCCAGTGGTCATAGGACATGAAAATGACAAGCACTATACGGTCACTCATCGCGCTTGGTTTCTCTTGTGGAAAATTTTATCCACGAGTACTCCATATCAAGCTTGATTTGAAATGAGAGTAACAACAACAATAAAAAAACCTACCATCAAATATCAGATCATAGATCCTCAAAATCTACAAATAGTTCTGTCCACTACCAAACTTCAATTTAAATAAAGGGTTATTATCAATTTAACTACTAAAAATGAAAATAATATCAAACCACCACTGGTTTTGAAAATATTAGCTAAAAAGTTTCAACCTTCAATTGAAAATAGTAAAACGGTTAAGAAAGCGACGAATTTGTTAATGTTGAGGGTAAAAAAGTAATTAGATGTGAATGAAATACAGTTAGAATATAATATTAATTTTAATTAAAAAAGGAAAAAAAAAAAAAAACTTTCTCACCCACTTTCTTTCTCTTTATCACTCACCCCCCCCTCTTTCTCTCTCTGTCACTCCATCTCAGTCTCTTTCTCTCCCCCGCTCACTCACCCTCTCTCTTTCTCTCCGTCACTCACCGTCTTTTTTTTTTTTTTCTCTCTCTCTCTCTCTCTTTCTATCACTCCATCTCAACTAGTTCTCTTTCTCTTCTTATGTCGTCGGTGACCAATCGATGATGGAAGCGGAAGAAAAGGAGATCGGTTGAAAGAAAAACGATGTCGCAGCGAAGATCATGGAGAGGACGGTGAGGAACGACGGGTTGTGTACTGTGGCGTCGAGGCATTGAGCGGTGTAGATATGGATCCAATCGTGTGGACGTTGTTCCCGATGCAATTCATTGAGTAGATAAAGAGGACAGTGGGGACGGCAGGCTGTGTGCTGTCGTCGTGGAGCAGCATGGCGGTACAAAGGTGGATCTACGAGTATCTAAAATCTGGATTTGATGTAATTGGATGAAATATGATGATAAGATTGGGTTTTGGTTGTTGTGAGTTGTTGTCTCTTGATCTATGTTTTGGTTGTTGTAAGGCCAGGAATTGGGTATGTTGGAAGTGTATATATGTTCTTCAAAGGAACCTAGGCATTGGATTCATTTGTATATATATATTTTAATTTTCTTTATTTTTTTAATTTTTTTAATTTTTTTCAAATGTGGAGATCTGATGGAAATTTTATTTATTTAATTTTAATTTTAATTTAATTTATTTGCTTTTTATTTAAATTTTATTTATTTAATTTATTAATTTTTTAAAATTAATCTCCACCATCCATTAATGGATGGTGGAGATTAATTTTAAAAAATTATTTAATTTTTACTTTTATTTTGTCAAATTTATTTAATTTTTTATTTTGGCTAATTGTTTGATAATTGACTAATTGTTTCTTTTTTATTTTTTTTTATTTTTTAATATTATAAGGGTATTTTGGTCTTTTATTATTTTTGTTACAAAAACACTAAAAATCTGGATGAAATTCACTTTTGGGAGACGGTAGGGATTTTTTTACTCATATTTTCAAATTAGAGGGTAAACTAAGGTTATTTTGTTTTTAGGAGATTTTTGGATTTTTCCCTTAAATAAACGATTAACCATGCACTGAAGTTAGCGACACCAACTCCTGATCAACAATATAATTCCAAGTTATTAGCTAAATCAACTAATCCAAACAAAGAACAAGATTGCTGTCTACTCAATGTTTTCATTTATTTTTTAAAAATAAATTATATATATATATTATCTAATGCAACAATATCTAATACAACAAAGTAACAATATCAGATGCTATTACACATGAGAAAGTCAAGGCCAAAACAGTTATTAAAGTAACTGTTCATACTTAACTTCCATGTTAAGAAACAAGGTTATCATTAAATAAGATCGTCATTGATATTTATTAAAGTTAAAAATATTGGTTTTTCCTAGTGGAGTATAATATACATTCAACCAAAGTTGAAATTTTCAGTTATATTACATAAAATTTTAAGATTTCTTCTAAAAACAACTATAATCAAGTTGACAAAAGAAGACGAGAAAAATTTAAAATTATCTAAATTAAAAAAAAAAAAATCGGTTTAAGCATGTTTCAATAAAAAATTTGTTATTAGTCTCTCAAATAAATTAATTACATCTAATATCCCTATTGATCAAAATACCTTTGAATATGATGAAAGAATCTCCTAACAAACGTGATAGGAGAGCCTCCCAGCAAGCGTGACAGAAAAGCCTCCCGTCACGCTCTCTTATTATGATATTTTTGAAATTTTACTAACATATGCATTATGGAAATGATAGGCTATTCGTTATTGAGTGTAATTTATTTGTTTAGGGGTCAAAATAAATTTTATTTTGTAAGGGACAAGACAAATTTTTGTTTTGAAATAGAGTAGTGTTTGAAGTTTCCGCAAAGAAGACAGACAAAGTCATTTTATCTTGCTTGACTAATTATATCAAATGAACATCCATATCAGAATTATATAACGCTTGTGCACTGCTGGCTAGTCATATCATTACAATTGTAAAAGATCCCGTGAAAATTTCTCTCTCTCTCTTCTTTTTTTTTTCTTTTCCTGGAGCAGTATATCTTACACATCTTCCACCAAGTGACGCATATGTGATAGAAAATTGTAAGGAGAATAAAATGAATTTCAAACTTATTATATATACATTAGTGGAAACAAAGATCGGGGTTAAGCGATAGTAAGGAAGAAAAGTGGTGTATTGATGATGGAATTCATCGATTTAGAGTTGAGATAGATAAATGTTGCCTTTGCTTTCGAGATGACGTATGATTGGTGTATATAAGGGTAAAAATTATTTTATATAGAAATCTAAAAATTATTTTAGATAATTTACCATGAGGAGTCTAATATCATCACTTCTGTAATTTTTTAAAAGGCTAATAATCTGTTTTTGTTAATGTATGCTGCTAATGTGTGTCTTTAAGGTACATTCAACAAAATCATGCATGTTAGATTTTTATGTGTTTTAAAATATATATATATATATATACAGTAAATCTACCATCAGTTGTTTTTAACTTCTTAAAGTTAGAACGAATCAATTAAATTAATCTATTTTATTCTCTCTCCTAAAATAAATTCTTTTCCTTATTTAATTCAAATTTAATTGATAAATTTGATTGATATTGATGATAGAATTATTATATATATTTTCATATAATTTTATATTGTAGATAATACTTTTCTGAAAAAACAATTAACATCACTCTTTATTAATTTGTCAATCAACGGATTTCTACTCATGATTTGATAAGAATATTTAAAAATAGTTTTTATTTTAGTAAGTTAACTAATTATAGAATTAGAAAAAAGAAGTGGACATCGTGTCTAGTCTTGTAAATTGCTGGCAAAACCTCATTGTTGATGACCATTGATGGGCAAGACAGTCAATAAGAAAATGACCTAAATATTCAATATCTCTATAAGGATAAATAGTGAGATCCGATCCCTCAGTAATAGTATAATGATCTCATTATGAAAAAAGTCTAATAATACTCATGTGTCACATAGCTTATTATACAGTGACATCATAGGCAAAATTAGATCCATCGATCCGGAGGACCAATTTAAAAATTTATTAAAATTTTAATTAAAAAAAAATAGGGATTAGGATTCTATATTAAAAGCTAGTTATAATATCCGCATTTACTATTTTATAAATACTTATTTGTCAATATCCTTTAGTAAATTTTGAAATTAATTTATGTGTCCATTTAAGTGAATAATTTGACTTATCAGTACAAGAAACACAATTATTTTATCAATATTATTATTTAAAATTTATATCCTTTTCTGCTTCATGATTAATAATTCTTGCAATAGTTGGTTATGTATAATTACTTAAAATTATTATATGTATCATGAAAAAAAATTTAACAATGTTAGATGTTTCACTGACATTTTATGTAGACTTTTGAAACACACACTTTGGATTACACTTTCATAACTCTTTATCATAAAAAATTACAAGCGTGACATATTTGAAGGATAAACTGCCTCTTACAAAGAGATTTTACATGGAAAGAGTACTAGTTCGAAGATTGGGGCAGCAACCTGACTGAATTAAACTAAAACACAGCTCTTATTCGATTTTAATTATTACATTAATCCAGTGTGGATAGTTGCTGCAACAATCTGCTCTGATATTTGTTTACTGGAGGTGATTGACTGGAACGAGGATGAGAGGTGTCTTCTTACAGATTGTAAGACTTTGGCCGACATCCTCCTCCATGTTGACATCTTCCTCCTTCATTCCATTGGGCAATTTCCAATCGAAACCATACAAAAGATTCGCCAGTGCAAGCTCCGATTTTGACAATCCAAAATGTATTCCAGGACAAATTCTTCGACCAGATCCAAACGGCAAAAACTCAAAATTTTGCCCCTTGAAATCAAAAGAATTATCTGTAAACCTTTCAGGATAGAATTCCTCAGGATTCTTCCAGTAACTAGGGTCTCTTCCGATTGCCCATGCATTGACCTGTATCATCATCTTGGGAAGTATGTCGTAACCATTAACTTTAAAGTGGGATATCGTTTCTCTGGGAAGCAACAAAGGAGCAGGAGGATGCAATCTTAGTGTTTCTTTGATTATCATCCTCAGGTATTGAAGCTTATCAATATCGTCTTCCGTGACTCTTCCTTTCTTGCCAATGTAGTTTCTGATTTCATCTTGCGCTTTGCTCATCACTCTTGGATTAGTAACAAGTTCAGCCATCGCCCATACCACAGTAATTGCACTTGTGTCCACTCCTGCCATAAATATATCCTGATTTACAAAAATAGCAAGCAAATTAATAAGAGGACAAATAAATATCAGTGATATTATCAAAATACCCTCTAAAAATGGTTTTTAATTATGCTAAAAAATGGGTTTTTTTTTTTTTTTCGATTTTATGGGATTTTTCAGATTTTTTTCTATATAATATCAGTACTATACATTCTATATGATTGGTTTAATACATGAGAAAAAAAAAATTGCTTACCAAGATTATTGCCTTGATATGATCCTCTTTGAGCCAATTTTCACCAGAATTTCTTTGCTTTCTCTCTATTTTAAGCATCACATCGATGATATCTTTCTGCTCTTGTGTTGCCCTTTCAGGTTTAAGATGTTCTCTGATTACATGCCGGAAAAAATCATCTAATTCATGGAAAACCCTGTCAAGCTTTGCATGGAAACCACTAAGCTTGTCAACAATCCAGCCTAGCTTATATGGAAGATATTCATCAACACTAAAGCATCCCAACAAAGCAGCTGCCTCATGAATCAATTCTGAGAATCTATGATTATCGAAATTGCTCCCTTGGAATCTTTGTCCGAATGCTATCCGAAACACCATGCTTCCAGTGAGAGCAAACATCTTCTCGGAAAGATCAACAGGAGTGTTGGAAGATGCTGATTGAGAGACCGAATTCATTTAGTAGGCCAACTTCTTCTTCCCTGATAAGCTGAAATGACTGCACCCTCTTCAAGCTAAAAAGCTCGAGAACACACATTTTCCTGATCTCTCTCCAGTAATCACCATATGGTGAGAAAGCTACGTCTAAATTGTTGTATGTAAGCTTCCCGGCTGCAGTTAAGTGTGGTCTGCCGCAAGAGTCTAGATCATGAATTTTTAAGACCTCTCTTGCTGCTTCAGCGGAGGAAATTACAACGATGGGTACACGACCAAATTTGAGAAGCATGACAGGGCCATATTTGTTGGAGAGTTGCCTGAAAGATTGGTGAAGCAAAGCTCCAAGTTGGTGCAAATTACCAATCACTGGAAGCTGAGGAGGACCTGGTGGGAGCTGCTTGTTTGGTGTTTTAACTTGCTTAAATTTTTTCAAGAGTAGCAGTATTGGGATAAGAAGAAGGAGCCACATTCCCAGATTGATAGGAGCCATCTCAAATATTAACTTGCTTAATATTTCTTCACCTTTAAACCAAGCCACTGCCACCCATTCATATTATAAAACAACACAGCTACTTGAGAGCTAAAATATTTTATTCTTCCATTTGGAGGTATTAGTAATCAACCTGGAGGACTATTGCTAGTCAGCTAATCAACCTCTCCGTTATCGATTTCGTGCCTCTAATATTGATTTTGGACACCTCTGGATGACGAAATTGATGTCACTGACTTTTCACGTGAAAGAATTTTATCTACAAGTCGACTTTTCATTCGACGAATATTCCTTATAAACAAAACCAAATTTACGTATACGACTCTATATATTGTCAAAATTTTATATATTGAAAGCTTTAACAGAAAACACTCAAACTACAATAAGAAATATCATTTCACGTATGTATATAATGTGGTGGCTATTAAGATGTACACCGCCAAAGCATAGTACAGAGCTCTTTTAAAACTCACAAAACTCTTGCAAGATAAATATCGTTTATTTTCACAGACTTCTTTTATTCTACTTCTTCTACTTGACTTATACATCTCTTTCACGGATTTGAATTCTCTCCTCACCTAAACTCTTTTTCTGTATTTTAGAGAATGTGATTGGTTGCTATCTTGTTAATAAAGTAAAAGTATGATAGAGTCGTATTTAATAAAAAGTTTGACTACCTTAAAGGTTACTCATCAATAATAACTCTTGAACTGATTGAAATATTGAACAACATCACCAAGCAAACTGTAATTAAAATATCATAAGCGCCATAATAAGCACAATAATAAGCATAAACATCAAAGACACGAAATTTACCTGATGAACCACGTTTAGGTGAAGGAAAAAACCATAAGCTGTTAATCTAATAAAAACTTCCAATAATAAAATTAATGGGTTACACAAATTTTTCTAGACTAGCTAGATGTTTGCAGCTAATATAAACTCTTTACCGAACTATTAAAAAAAAAAATTACCAAATAGGTGGATACAACACAAAATAATATCAAACTATCAAGTTTGGATGGCATCGGATGAAAGGAGAACAAGCGAGGAAGATAGTAGAGCTTATGTTAGATTTTTTTTTCTTCTTTTAAATCGGAGGAAGAAAGGCCGTCTCCTTATCGAGAAACAAACAACCATGAACTCATGTTTTCAGTCCCTTTTCTCTCCATTTTGTCCTTTTTAGGCTTTTGCATTAGTATATGTTTGGATACAGTTTGTTTATGGCCAAAAAAAGCTTTTTTAATTTCATAATTTTTTTTCAAAAATGTTTAAATCAGTTTGATTACCATTTTGAACTAGTAAAAAGGTTGCTTAAATCCATTGGAAGAAGTACAAATTTAAGACATTTTCAAATATACTTTTTTGAAATTTTTTAAAATATTAAAATATTAAAAGTATCATCATATATAAACCTATTCAATCCTAATTTTTCATGTTTTTGAATAAAAAAAATTACGTTTTTTTTGTAACCAATTAACTTTATAGAAGCTCTTTCAAAAATACAAAAGATAGATTAGTCCAGTGGTGCATACTCTGTTACATGGATTTGTACTGAATTTGGATAAAATTCAATCCAAACCCATGTTTGGTAAGAGCAGGGGATTTGAGCAATCCCATCTCTGTGTTTTTATCTCTCTATGGTGGTTAAATGAAACCCACCCGATAGATGGGATAAAATAAACTCATTTTTAAAAAATTAAAAATTAAAAAAGAAAAAACTCAACTCCAACCAGCGGAATTCGACGGCCAAAGCACCACCACGACCACCGGGAAGCCGCTCAGTTGGGTGGAGAAATCGACGGGTTGAAACAAATCACACAAGCAGGATAAATCAAACCCACCTCCTCTTTCAAAAAAAAAAAAAAAGTCGAAGAACTGCAATTAGCCAAGGAAGAAGCAGAACTAGAAGAAGAAGAAGAAGAAGAAGAAAAGAACTGCAGTGTGTGGTGGCTGGTCAATCAGGGAAGTGAAATCGGCTGGTGTTGTTCTTTAGTTCTGGGCATCATGGTGCGATGCCTCCAAGCACATGGACCAAGTCTTTTCTCACCTCTCAACTGATTTCCCTCATGCCCATGTCTGCCGTGCCTTTTTTTTTTTTTTTTTTTTTGGTTTTGATTTTTTTGATCTGATTTTTATTTTTTTTGGTTTCTGCTGTGCAATTTTTCGTCTTCTTCAAAGGTGGGTTTTTTGTTTTTTGTTTTTTTTTTAAATGGTTTTGTTTTGTTTATTTACTTTAACTAAAGTATTTTAATTTTATCTAATCTCATTTTACACCAAACACATAATAACACTAATTTATCCAATCTTATATTATATCAAACATATCATACTATCATAGCATCAATTTATCTAGTTCTATCCAATTTAATCTCATAAAACAATTCAATCCAATCCAATCCAATCTTACATAACAAATAAGACTTTATAGTTATGTCTTGAAGTCGTAGATTTGAGTCATATACTTTTTAATTTCAGAATTAGTTATAATATTTGAAGATTTTTTTTTTCATAATTAAACAATCAGATTATCAATAAAGATTTTCTTTTCATAATTAAACAATCACATTATCAATACTTTTTTTTCGTTTTCAAAAAATTTGCTCATAAAAGTTTTGCTTCCAAAATATCTTACTATTAAAAGTTATACTTGCAGAGGCTTTCCCACACCCTTAACAGGACAATGTCTCTCTCTGCCTATGTTTTATTTACTTCGCTTGCTTAGTAAACCATATATATCTTTCTTCCTCTTCATTTTCGATTCCTGTTCTTAGTCATTATTTACTAGCTAGTGGATCCCACACAACAGAATCCTGACACCACCCACCTATAACACCACGCAAGGGCAATAAATATCAGTTTTTCCAAATTTTGCTATGCTGAAAATCAACTTGCTACTCAGCAGAGAGCCCATTCTTGCTTGGTTTTATGTTTCCAGTGGTCATAGGACATGAAAATGACAAGCACCTATACGGTCACTCATCGCGCTTGGTTTCTCTTGTGGAAAATTTTATCCAGCGAGTACTCCATATCAAGCTTGATTTGAAATGAGAGTAACAACAACAATAAAAAAACCTACCATCAAATATCAGATCATAGATCCTCAAAATCTACAAATAGTTCTGTCCACTACCAAACTTCAATTTAAATAAAGGGTTATTATCAATTTAACCACTAAAAATGAAAATAATATCAAACCACCACTGGTTTTGAAAATATTAGCCAAAAAGTTTCAACATTCAATTGAAATAGTAAAACGGTTAAGAAAGCGACGAGTTTGTTATGTTGAGGGTAAAAAAGTAATTAGATGTGAATGAAATACAGCTAGAATATAATATTAATTTTAATTAAAAAAGGAAAAAAAAAAAAACTTTCTCGCCCACTTTCTTTCTCTTTATCACTCACCCCCCCTCTTTCTCTCTCTGTCACTCCATCTCAGTCTCTTTCTCTCCCCCGCTCACTCACCCTCTCTCTTTCTCTCCATCACTCACCATCTTTTTTTTTCTCTCTTTCTTTCTATCATTCCATCTCCACCAGTTCTCTTCTTACACTGCCAGTGACCAATCGATGATAGAAACGGCAGAAGAAGAGATCAGTCAAAGGAGAAATGACGTCACAGCAGAGATCATGGAGAGGACGGTAAGGAACGACAGGCTGTGTACTGTGGCATCGAGGCATCTAACGGTGCGGATATGGATCAAATCGTGTGGATATTGTTCCCGATGCGGTTCATTAGCAGATAGAGAGGACAGTGAGGGACAGCAGGCTGTGTGCTATCGTCGTGAAGCAATGCGGTGGTACAAAGGTGGATTTACAGGCATTTGAAATCTGGATTTGATGTAATTGGATGAAATATGATGATAAGATTATGAGTTTTGGTTGTTGTAAGATGTTGTCTCTTGATCTATATTTTGGTTGTTTATGGGTTTTGGTTGTTGCAAGGCCAAGAACTGAGTTTGTTGGATGCGTATGTATGTTCTTCAAATGAACCCCAACACTGGGTTCATTTGTATTTTTTTAAATTTTTTAATTTTTTTCAAATGTGGAGATCTGATGGGAATTTTTTTATTTAATTTAAATTTAAATTTAATTTATTTGCTTTTTATTTAAAATTTATTTATTTAATTTATTCATTTTTTAAAATTAATCTCCACCATCCATTAATGGATGGTGGAGATTAATTTTAAAAAATTATTTAATTTTACTTTATTTACTTTTATTTTGTCAAATTTATTTAATTTTTTATTTTGACTAATTGTTTGGTAATTGACTAATTGTTTGTTTTTTATTTTTTTATTTTTTAATATTATAAGGGTATTTTGGTCTTTTATTATTTTTGTTACAAAAACACTGAAAATCTGGATGAAATTCATTTTTGGGAGACGGTAGGGATTTTTTTACTCATATTTTCAAATTAGGGGGTAAACTAAGGTTATTTTCGTTTTTAGGAGATTTTTGGATTTTTCCCTTAAATAAACGATTAACCATGCACTGAAGTTAGCAACACCAACTCCTGATCAACAATATAATTCCAAGTTATTAGCTAAATCAACTAATCCAAACAAAGAACAAGATTGCTGTCTACTCAATGTTTTCATTTATTTTTTAAAAATAAATTATATATATATTATCTAATGCAACAATATCTAATACAACAAAGTAACAATATCCTATGCTATTACACATGAGAAAGTCAAGGCCAAAACAGTTATTAAAGTAACTGTTCATACTTAACTTCCATGTTAAGAAACAAGGTTATCATTAAATAAGATCGTCATTGATATTTATTGAAGTTAAAAATATTGGTTTTTCCTAGTGGAGTATGATATACATTCAACCAAAGTTGAAATTTTCAGTTATATTACATAAAATTTTAAGATTTCTTCTAAAAACAACTATAATCAAGTTGACAAAAGAAGACGAGAAAAATTTAAAATTATCTAAATTAAAAAAAAAAAAATCGGTTTAAGCATGTTTCAATAAAAAATTTGTTATTAGTCTCTCAAATAAATTAATTGCATTCAGTACTTTTATTGATCAAAATACCTTTTGAACGTGACAGAAAAGCCTCCCGTCAAACGTGACAGAAGAGCCTCCCATCACGCTCTCTTATTACGATATTTTTAAAATTTTACTAACATTTGCATTATGGAAATCATGAGATATTGGATGTAATTTATTTGTTTAGGGGTCAAAAATAAATTTTATTTTGTAAGGGACAAAGACAAATTTTTGTTTTGAAATAGGGTAGTGTTTGAAGTTTCCGCAAAGAACACAGACAAAGTCATTTTATCTTGCTTGACTAATTATATCAAATGAACATCCATATCACTTTTATATGATGCTTGTGCTGGCTAGTCATATCATTACAATTGTAAAAGATCCCGTGATAATTTCTCCCTCTCTCTCTCTCTTTTTTTTTTGTTTTCCTGGAGCAGTATATCTTACACATCTTCCAACAAGTGACTCTGATATGTGATAGAAAATTGTAAGGAGAATAAAATGAATTTCAAACTTATTGCATATGTAATAGTGGAAACAAAGATCGGGGTTAAGCGATAGTGAGGAAGAAAAGTGGTGTTTTGATGATGGAATTCATCGATTTAGAGTTGAGAGAGATAAATGGTGCCTTTACTTTCGAGATGACGTATGATTGGTGTATGTAAGGGTAAAAATTATTTTGTATAGAAATCTAAGAATTTGTTAGTTTAGATAATTTACCATGAGGAGTCTAATATAATCACTTCTGTAATTTTTTCAAAGGCTAATAATCTGTTTTGTTAATGTATGCTGCTAATGTGTGTCTTTAAGGTACATTCAACAAAATCTTGCATGTTAGATTTTTATGTGTTTTAAAATATACATATACAGTAATTCTATCATAAGTGATTTTTAACTTTTTAAAGTTAGGACAAACCAATTAAATTCATCTATTTTATTCTCTCTTCCTTAAATAATTTTTTTTTCTTATTTAATTCAAATATAATGGATAAATATGATTAATACCGATAGTAGAATTACTATATATATTTTCATATAATTTTATACCGTAGATAATACTCTTCTGAAAAAGCAATTAACATCACTCGTTATTAATTTGTCAATCATCGGATTTCTACTCATGATTCTGATTAGATTATTTAAAAATAGTTTTTATTTTAGTAAGTTGACTAATTATAGAATTAGAAAAAAGAAGTGGACATCGTGTCTAGACTTGTAAATTGCTGGCAAAACCTCATTGTTGATGACCATTGATGGGCAAGACAGTCAATAAGAAAATGACCTAAATATTCAATATCTCTATAGGGACAAAATAGTGAGATCCGATCCCTCAGTAATAGTATAATGATCTCATTATGAGAAAAGTCTAATAATACTCATGTGTCACATAGCTTATTATACAGTGACATCATAGGCAAAATTAGATCCATCGATCCGGAGGACCAATTTAAAAATTTATTAAAATTTTAATTAAAAAAAAATTAAGGATTAGGATTCTATATTAAAAGGTAGTTATAATATCCGCATTTACTATTTTATAAATACTTATTTGTCAATATCCTTTAGTAAATTTTGAAATTAATTTATGTGTCCATTTAAGTGAATAATTTGACTTATCAGTACAAGAAACACAATTATTTTATCAATATTATTATTTAAAATTTATATCCTTTTCTGCTTCATGATTAATAATTCTTGCAATAGTTGGTTATGTATAATTACTTAAAATTATTATATGTATCATGAAAAAAAAATTTAACAATGTTAGACGTTTCACTGACATTTTATGTAGATTTTTGAAACACACACTTGGGATTACACTTTCATAACTCTTTATTATAAAAAATTATAGCGTGACATATTTGAAGATAAACTGCGTCTTACAAAGAGATTTTACATGGAAAGAGTACTAATTCGAAGATTGGGCAGCAACCTGACTGAATTAAACTAAAACACAGCTCTTATTCGATTTTAATTATTACATTAATCCAATGTGGATAGTTGCTGCAACAATCTGCTCTGATATTTGTTTACTGGAGGTGATTGACTGGAACGAGGATGAGAGGTGTCTTCTTACAGATTGTAAGACTTTGGCCGACATCCTCCTCCATGTTGACATCTTCCTCCTTCATTCCATTGGGCAATTTCCAATCGAAACCATACAAAAGATTCGCCAGTGCAAGCTCCGATTTTGACAATCCAAAATGTATTCCAGGACAAATTCTTCGACCAGATCCAAACGGCAAAAACTCAAAATTTTGCCCTTTGAAATCAAAAGAATTATCTGTAAACCTTTCAGGATAGAATTCCTCAGGATTCTTCCAGTAACTAGGGTCTCTTCCGATTGCCCATGCATTGACCTGTATCATCATCTTGGGAAGTATGTCGTAACCATTAACTTTAAAGTGGGATATCGTTTCTCTGGGAAGCAACAAAGGAGCAGGAGGATGCAATCTTAGTGTTTCTTTGACTATCATCCTCAGGTATTGAAGCTTATCAATATCGTCTTCCGTGACTCTTCCTTTCTTGCCAATGTAGTTTCTGATTTCATCTTGCGCTTTACTCATCACTCTTGGATTAGTAACAAGTTCAGCCATTGCCCATATCACAGTAATTGCACTTGTGTCCACTCCTGCCATAAATATATCCTGATTTACAAAAATAGCAAGCAAATTAATAAGAGGACAAATAAATATCAGTGATATTATCAAAATACCCTCTAAAGTTTTTTTTTTTTTTTTTAATTTTATGGGATTTTTCAGATTTTTTTCTATATAATATCAGTACTATACATTCTATATGATTGGTTTAATACATGAGAAAAAAAAAAATTGCTTACCAAGATTATTGCCTTGATATGATCCTCTTTGAGCCAATTTTCACCAGAATTTCTTTGCTTTCTCTCTATTTTAAGCATCACATCGATGATATCTTTCTGCTCTTGTGTTGCCCTTTCAGGTTTAAGATGTTCTCTGATTACATGCTGGAAAAAATCATCTAATTCATGGAAAACCCTGTCAAGCTTTGCATGGAAACCACTAAGCTTGTCAATAATCCAGCCTAGCTTATATGGAAGATATTCATCAACACTAAAGCATCCCAACAAAGCAGCTGCCTCATGAATCAATTCTGAGAATCTATGATTATCGAAATTGCTCCCTTGGAATCTTTGTCCGAATGCTATCCGAAACACCATGCTTCCAGTGAGAGCAAACATCTTCTCGGAAAGATCAACAGGAGTGTTGGAAGATGCTGATTGAGAGACCGAATTCATTAGTAGGCCAACTTCTTCTTCCCTGATAAGCTGAAATGACTGCACCCTCTTCAAGCTAAAAAGCTCGAGAACACACATTTTCCTGATCTCTCTCCAGTAATCACCATATGGTGAGAAAGCTACGTCTAAATTGTTGTATGTAAGCTTCCCGGCTGCAGTTAAGTGTGGTCTGCCGCAAGAGTCTAGATCATGAATTTTTAAGACCTCTCTTGCTGCTTCAGCGGAGGAAATTACAACGATGGGTACACGACCAAATTTGAGAAGCATGACAGGGCCATATTTGTTGGAGAGTTGCCTGAAAGATTGGTGAAGCAAAGCTCCAAGTTGGTGCAAATTACCAATCACTGGAAGCTGAGGAGGACCTGGTGGGAGCTGCTTGTTTGGTGTTTTAACTTGCCTAAATTTTTTCAGAAGCAGCAGTATTGGGATAAGAAGAAGGAGCCACATTCCCAGATTGATAGGAGCCATCTCAAATATTAACTTGCTTAATATTTCTTCACCTTTAAACCAAGCCACTGCCACCCATTTATATATAAAACAACACAGCTACTTGAGAGCTAAAATATGTTATTCTTCCATTTGGATGTATTAGTAATCAACCTGGAGGACTATTGCTAGTCAGCGAATCAACCTCTCCATTATCGATTTCTTGCCTCCATTATTGATTTTGGACACCTCTGGATGACGAAATTGATGTCACTGACTTTTCACATGGAAGAATTTTATCTACAAGTCGACTTTTCATTCGACGAATATTCTTTATAAACAAAACCAAATTTACGTATACGACTCTATATATATTGAAATTTTATATATTGAAAGCTTTAATAGAAAACACTCAAACTACAATAAGAAATATCATTTCACGTATGTATATAATGTGGTGGCTATTGAGATGCACACCGCCAAAGCATAGTGCAGAGCTCTTTTAAAACTCACAAAACTCTTGTAAGATAAATACCGTTTATTTTCTCAGACTTCTTTTATTCTACTTCTTCTACTTGACTTATACATCTCTTTCACGGATTTGAATTCTCTCCTCACCTAAACTCTTTTTCTATATTTTAGAGAATGTGATTGGTTGCTATCTTGTTAATAAAGTAAAAGTATAATAAAGTCGTATTTAATAAAAGGTTTGACTACCTTAAAGGTTACCGATCAATAACTAGTTGTAAGGGTGATTATTGAATAATATGCAATAATCACCCTTACATTCCCAGATTGATAGGAGCCATCTCAACTATTAACTTGCTGAATATTTCTTCACCTTTAAACCAAGCCACTGCGACCCATTTATATATAAAACAACACAGCTACTTGAGAGCTAAAATATTTTATTCTTCCATTTGGATGTATTAGTAATCAACCTGGAGGACTATTGCTAGTCAGCGAATCATCCTCTCCATTATCGATTTCTTGCCTCCAATATTGATTTTGGACACCTCTGGATGACGAAATTGATGTCACTGACTTTTCACATGGAAGATTTTATCTACAAGTCGACTTTTCATTCGACAAATATTCTTTACAAACAAAACCAAATTTACATATACGACTCTATATGTTGTTGAAATTTTATATATTGAAAGCTTTAATAGAAAACACTCAAACTACAATAAGAAATATCATTTCACGTATGTATATAATGTGGTGGCTATTGAGATGCACACCGCCAAAGCATAGTGCAGAGCTCTTTTAAAACTCACAAAACTCTTGCAAGATAAATACCGTTTATTTTCACAGACTTCTTTTATTCTACTTCTTCTACTTGACTTATACATCTCTTTCACGGATTTGAATTCTCTCCTCACCTAAACTCTTTTTCTATATTTTAGAGAATGCGATTGGTTGCTATCTTGTTAATAAAGTAAAAGTATAATAGAGTCGTATTTAATAAAAGGTTTGACTACCTTAAAGGTTACCTATTAATAACAATTCTTGGACTAGTTGTAAGAGTGATTATTGAATAATATTCAAGAGTTGTTATTGATAGGTAACCTTATCCAACCAATAAAGTAGCCAAACTCTTTAATAACTATCCACTGATTAAAGGGTTTCCTATAAAATAAAAACATACCAACAAATAAGTTGGGCAAGTAGACACAAACGTACTGCCCTTATCATCAGAAAATAACAACTGAATCAAAACTGAAATAAATGTTGAAATAAATTTCATGTGCACCCAATAATACAAAGAAGTGCTTGGATCATTATGGTTCATTAATTACTTCCTCCCTAATTAGGTGTAATTTAATTTTCTAAGAACTGGAGTCAGTTGCAAACCCAAAATCCAGGAGTATCAAAAATTTCAAACAAGTAGCAACACTTCCACTAAACTTTTTGTTGCCACTTTTGGTTTTTAAGGGTATTGCTACTAAACTTCTTGTCACCACTTTTGGATTTCAAGATTGCTACTAAACCTTTTGTCATCACTTGTGGATTCCAAATTTGTATGAGAACAATTACTAAATATTTAAATTAGGTAGGTAAACAATCAAAACTGATTTTTTTTTTTAATTGCATAAATGTTGTTATGTTAGCATTCCTAAAGCGCAAGTCATTACTCCTAATTGGATTCTTGATTGACTTTTATTAGATGTATATCCTTGTCATTTTTTACCTGTATAGATAAACATAATTATACAATTCTAAAAAAAACTAGCTATTGCTTTTGTTCTTGTCCCAAAATCAGGGGCTACTTAATAGTACGTGTCCAAGAAGTCAACAGCAATACACTACTATAATCTTGGAGAAAACGATGGCTTAACTGTTTCGAACAAAAGTTTGACAACCAAGATTTGGACGTGGAAGTACTAGACGAATAGGTAAGTAGATTTCCGCTGCGTGTAGAAATTAATGTCTTGAAATCTTATCGTCTTTTTACTGCGAACATCCAGACACATGAAATGATCATTTTCTTCAAAGAATAAACAAAGTTAGAGAGGAGGAGGCCATTGTCATGTGAGGTGAATTATAGAAGTGCATCTATGTAAATAAGGGCATAGCTACAATCCAGGACCTATATTATAAAGGGGTAATTATGAAAGGTATTTCTTTTCTTGGTTTTTGTCGTAAGTTTTTAACTTTAATTTTTGTTGACTACTGAATTAGAATTTAGTACTAAATTCCAGTCAAATAATGTTGGGTTGCAATAAGTTAATAAACCCATAAATAGGAGGTCTCGCCAAGTCAGATGGTTGACCAAATAATCAGTATCACTAATGATATAGCGGTGGATTTTACGTTGTTGCCCTTTCTTGTTTTTATAACCCTGCATATGGTTTCAGGAACCTATAGTTTGGGAACTTAACCCAAGTAGTTTCCGACTTCATACATTTCTAATGTGAGAAGAGCATTCGGTGCTCTTGCTATATGGTGCGCCTCCTAATAAAATGGAGTATATAAGATCAAATTTTATTGGCTCTTCTTATTATATGGTTTGATGTAAATGAAGGTATATTGCGAGTCAAAGATATTGAAGGTCTTTATAATATTTGTTATACTAAGGTTAAAATTTCACTGGTATCATGTGTAAAATTTATAACATTCAATGAAATTTTTGACTATGCTAATTGACAATGCATGTTGCCATTCCTTAATAAAATATATATTCTAATTAACACTAGAATGTCGATCTGGCGGCTAGCGGATACAATTGACTGGCACAAGGTTGAGAGCTGTCTTTTTAGTAATCATAGTACTCAGACCAACTGCCTCCTCCATGTTGATATCTTCCTCCTTCAATCCATTGGGCAATCTCCAGTCAAAATGATACAACAGATTCGCAAGCACAAGCTCCACCGTTTTCAGCCCCATATGCGTGCCAGGACAAATTTTTCGACCTGATCCAAATGGCAAGAACTCCAAATTTTGCCCTTTAAAATCAATCGAGTCGTCTATAAACCTTTCCGGATAGAACTTTTCAGGGTCCTTCCAATAGTGAGGATCTCTTCCAGGAGCCCAAACATTGACCTGGATCATTGTCTTGCGATAAATATCATAACCATTAATTTTAAAGTGGGAGATTGACTCTCTTGGAATTAGCATTGAGGATACAATCTCAGAGTCTCTTTGATTATCATCTTCAGATATTGAAGATTATCAACATCACTTTCTGTAACTCTTCCTTTCTTTCCAATACAGTTTCTGACTTCATCTCGTGCTTTTTTCATCACTCTTGGATTCCTAGTAAGTCCGCCACTGTCCAGATCATAGTAACTGCACCTGTGTCTACTCCCCCGACAATTATATCCTGATTTACAAACAAAACAGGCAACAAAGGGCCTTAGTTAATTAATTTCGTAACAATACGCAAGAAAGAGAAGAACAATATACTAGTATTTATTAATGCAAAACTCATTAATAAAGAACCTTATTGGTTGAGTAAATTTACCCATCAATAACAACCCTTAGATATTCTTTAATAACCATCCTTACAATCAATTCAAAGATTGTTATTGATGGACAATCTTACCCAACCAGTAAGTTAGTAAAAACCTTAATTAATGAATTTGTCAACTTAATTAATCATTAGCTATACATATATAAAAAATTGCCTACCAAGAGCACTGTTTTGATATGATCCTTAGTGATCCAAGTTTCACCAAACTCACTATTCTCTAATTTAAGCAAAACAGCCACAGTATCTTCCTCCTGATGATCTTGTGGAGTCGCCTGATCAGGTTTAAGATGTTCACCGATTACTTCCTCTAAGAAATCATCTAATTCATGGAACACTCTATCAAGTGTTGTATTATAATTATTAAGCCTGTCAATTAATATCCAACCTATTTTACACGGAAGGAATTCATCAGCATTAAAGCTTCCCAACAAAGTCATTGTTACGTGAATCAATCGGGAACATTTATGAGTATCGTAGTTTTTGGCTCGAACCGTCTTCCCAAAAGCTATCCTGAAGGTTATATTTCCATCCAAAGCAAACATCATCGTGGATAGACCAACAGGTGTGGCAGAAGCTGATGATTGAGAGAGGGAATTCATAGCCAAGCCAACTTCTTGTTCCCTGATAGACCGAAACAACTGCACCCTCTTCTGGCTAAAAAGCTCGAGAACACATAGTTTCCGGATGTCTCTCCAGTAACCACCATACGGTGCAAAAGCTACATCTTTGAAATTGTATGTAAGTTTTCGAATCCTAGTTAAGTTTGGTCTGATGCAAGAGTCAACATCATGAGTTTTGAAGACCTCTCTTGCTGCCTCAGCAGAGGAAATTACTACGACAGGTATCTGACCAAATTTCAGGAGCATGACAGGGCCATATTTTTGGCAGAGTTTCGTGAAAGATTGGTAGGCAAAGCTCCAATTTGGTATAAATTACCAATCAATGAAAGCTTAGGAGGGCCTGGAGGGAGCTGCTTGTTTATTCTTTTGACTTGTTTAATTTTTTTCAAGAGCAGTGGTAGAGGAATTAGAAGAAGGAGACACATGGCCAGATTGTAAAGAGCCATAAGGTGTGAATTATCGGCTAATATAGAAATGGGCTTAATTTCTCAATATTGTTCTTCTCCAATTTAATACAGAGCAAAGCTCAGTGTTTCCCATTTGTTGACAGTACTGTAAATTAATCACATTGCAGTAGTATTACTAGTGAATGCCTTAGTGGCCTCTATCTGTGACCTATATTTCTTGCTTTTATTTATTAATAAGAGGTCAAGATCGACAACAGTCCTTCAAGTCATGATTATCCGTTGAAGATGAGGACATGAGCATATTTTACGCCTTGATCAGCACAGGTTTTGCTCGATCTTCACTTCAACTAATAACTTTAACTTTTAAAAATAAACATGACCCCAAAATGTTACATAGCTCATTGCTTAAGTTTATATTACATGCCGGAAGCAGAGAAAACTATATCTGACATTAAAAAAATTTGCTTGCCCTAAGCAGAGAAAACTATATCTATGATCAATGTCATTGCGTAAACGGCTAATGAGAGAGGTTGGATTCGGCATCAGTGATTACAAACTCTTGCAAACAACTGGTGGATATTTATTACCAATAACTTTAATGTCGATCTTGTAATACTCTGCTTTGAAATTAACTTACACGAGGTACTTAACTGGCACAAGTGTGAGAGCTGTCCTTTTAGAGACAGTAAGACTCATACCAATTGCCTCCTCCATGTTGATATCTTTGTCCTTCATTCCATTGGGCAATTTCCAGTTGAAATTGTACAGCAGATTTGCAAGCGCAAGCTCCACATTTTTCAGTCCCATAAATATTCCTGGACAACTTCTTCGGCCAGATCCAAATGGCAAAAGCTCAAAATTTTGCCCCCTAAAATCGATTGAGTTATCCATAAATCTTTCTGGAAAGAATTCTTCAGGTTTCTTCCAGTAGTTGGGATCTCTTCCGATTGCCCAAGCATTGACTTGCACTATTGTCTTGGGATATATGTCGAAACCATTAACCTTAACGTGAGACATTGTTTCTCTAGGTAATAGCAGAGGAGCAGGGGGATGCAATCGTAGAGTTTCCTTGATTATCAACTTCAGGTAGTGAAGTTGATCAATATCACCTTCCGAAACTTTCCCTTTCTTTCCAATATAATTTCTGACTTCATCTTGTGCTTTCTTCATCACTCTTGGATTCCTAGCCAGCTCCGCCATTGCCCAAATGGTGGTATTTGCACTGGTGTCCACTCCTGCCAAAAATATATCCTGACGTGCCAAAAATATATCCTGACGTGCAAAATTTTCAAATCGGTAGTAATTAGTTACCATTTGACCAAAAGCTTAAGGTAATAGGAAAATACCAACTATAGTATTTAAAATATAAGGTTATAATACGTTAAAACGTCCATTCACATGTAACGTGAACAGATGATGGACATATGCTATACGTCCCTTAACATATAACATATACAACAAGATGATAAATAAAGGGGGAAAAATGGTTTAAACCAGAGACTTTTAAGCTCTGATACCAAATTAGTTCCACCATACTCAAAAGTTTAGGAAATGCTCAAATATTTAAGAGTTGAGATTATGATATGCTAACAGTATTTAACAATGGACAAATAGGAAACTAAATTGACGAAGGACATGATTCATATAGAAATCCTGGAGGAATTAGCAAAAATAAAAATTCACTTACCATAAGTATTGCCTTAATATGAACCTTAGTGAACCAAGCTTCACCAGATTCACTTTGATTCCTCTCTATTTTAAGCATCACATCAATGATATCTTCCTGCTCTTGAATTTCCCTCTCAGGTTTTTTAAGATCATGATCACCAATTACCTGTTCGAAGAACCTGTCCAATTCATGGAAAACCCTCTCAAGCTTTATATGATAACCAGTAAGTTTGTCGATGATCCAACCTATGTATGGAAACATTTCTTCAGCAGTGAATCTTCCAAACAATGCCTCCGCCGCATGGATCGATTCTGAAAATTTATCATTATCAAAAACACTTCCTTGAAATCTTTGCCCGAAAGCTATCCTTAGTATTATACTTCCCGTAAGAGCATACATCATCTCTGAAAGATCCACAGGAGTGACAGAAGCTGATGATTGAGAGATCGAATTCATGACTGAAGCGATTTCTTCTTCCCTGATGAACCGAAACGATCGCACCCTCTTCAAGCTAAAAAGCTGAAGAACACATATTTTCCTTATCTCTCTCCAGTAATCACCATATGGTGAAAAAGATAAGTCTAGATAATTGTATGTGAGCCTACCAACGCCAGTTAGTGATGGTCTGCTGCAACAATCAAGATCATGAATTTTCAAGACCTCTTTTGCTGCCTCAGCAGAGGAGATTACAACGATAGGAAGGCGGCCAAATTGAAGGAGCATGACAGGGCCATATTTTTGGGAGAGTTGCCTGAAGGATTGGTGAGGCAACACTCCAAGTTGGTGTAAATTTCCCAACACTGGAAGCTTAGGAGGGCTGGGGGGAGGCTGTTTGTTTAGTGTTTTTGCTTGCTTGATCTTCTTCAGGAGAAGTAACAGAGGGATCGATAGTAGAAGTATCCAGATGGGCAGACCGTAGAGAGCCATATCTGAACTTTTGATAACACCAATAAACCAGCTCCCACCCGTTTATAACACAGCCATGAGGAATAAAAATATATATATTTTTCAACATTTGGCTGCATCAAAAATCAACATGGGCTATTGCTAGTCAGCAAGCAGTCAAGCAGCTTAAGTAGAAAATCAGTGCACCTATAATTCCGTGTCTATCTTCTAAACTTCGAGCCTCTTTGCATATATTTTTCCAATAGCGTTATCTCTATTAATTTTAAAATACATTTTTATTATCCGTATCTCTTAATTTTAAAAAGTTATGATGAACTGATCAAATTCATCCATTACATTTTCTTTTCTAAAACAAATTCTCTCTTTTATTTAATTCAAATACAATAGATAAATTTGATTAGTTTGTCCTAACTTTTAAAAGTTTGAAGATATTAATTATAAAAGCATTATATATATATATATATAAAACTCTTATATGTTATTGTGTTTGATGTGTAGCCATAGTGATAGCAACCCGCCTTGCTTCGAGCCTTATGCAAGACAAGGTTTGACTCACTTAGCTAAAAAATGTGGCAAATTTTTCCTCCCTTCTGCTCTTCTCTCTCACAAAGCCTTTCACCCACTTCTAGAAATTCTAATTCCGGATTGTGTCTCAGAGTTCTGACCAAGAGAGTCCAACAATGTTAAAGGTACTTGTAGTATGTACATATCATATGTCAAAAAAAAAAAAAAAACCCACTTATTAAACTTTTAAAATTTAAGTAGGATCATAATATCTTTAAAAAGATAATGTAGCACTGTAATTGTAAGGATAAGACATACAAGAACAACTATACGGAAACTATCACCGCTATCAAATTCTTGTTACCTCATAAACTATATACTTATTATACTGGTAAAAACGATAAAAATCATAATCAACCTAAAACAAACTATTACTTATAATTAATGAACTCATGGGAGGCAGAAAAGTGATGTGACTGGACTTGTGCGAGATGAACATTAACTATAGCTATTTTCCACAACATAGACTTTTCTATGGCATATAGAACTAGATGTAAAGAATCTAGCGATGACTTGCTCTATGATCCGGTAGTCATAGTCATATATATGACTATGATCTTTAAGGAAACAAATGGCTTATTATCAATGACAGAGACAGCAGCTGGCGGTGAGGCCTATAGTGATCCAACTGAGCGATTGACCATCCACTGCTAACTTCTTCTTGTTATTTATTTTTGTTTTCTATCTGTAAAATAAAATAGAATTTCAATATAAATATTACTTGTTTTTTTTTTTTTTTTGTCAAAATATTTTAAATGAATTATAGTTCAAAACTAAGCCCCTCAAAAGGGCCAATGTTTTGGGCCCCAAATAACAGCCCAATCATGGCCTTAGCAAATGTACTAATATAGAAATGAGCTTAATTTCTCAACCTTGTTCTTCTCCTATTTATAAGTTATAACAGAGCAAGCCCTGTGTTTCCCATTAATTGGCACTTGGCAGTACTGTAAATTAATTACATTGCCTTAGTGGCCTCTATCTGTTACCTATATTTCTTGCTTGACTATTATATTATTGTTGTATCATGTAAATACGTATGAAATGATACTTGGGACAAGCGAACAGGCTGGCAAGTTGATTTTATTTTTTAATTAATCTATACTTAACTCAAAAGACATTGTTTTTCTATATATTCATAGATTTTATGATATTTTTTGTGATCACACGATTATATTTTGATCCTATAATTTTTTTTTTATAGGTTTGACCGTCGATCAACGAGTTGACCATTAATCAACGGTCAAACCGATGAGTCATCAAGTACTAGTCAATTAGCAAACTAGTCGCTAAGCGGCTGAGCGCCTAGCAATTAACGCTTTCTTAAATACTACCATATGTGAAGTACGAAGACGGGATAAATCCCACAGACAAAAAAAAAAAAAAAATCATGAGAGAAATTATATGTATTGATGTATGTCCCATCGGACTAATCTTTTGTTTGCAAGACAATCCATCAATATATGTATAATATTTCAAAAATTACATAAAAATAAAGTAATAATTATAAAAAACTTAATAATCAAATGATGTACATGGAAAATTGGTTATGCATTCATGATGATTTTCTAATTAATGAAGATCAAATAACTCATGATATCTCAATAGAATCAATCCTGAGGGTTAGTACTGGAAGAATCCTGAAGAATTCCATCCAGAAAGGTTTATGAATCACTCTATTGATTACAAAGGAAAACATTTTGTGTTTTTAGCATTTGGATCTGGTCGAAGAATTTGTCCTGGAATTCATATGGGGCTAATATCAGCGGAGCTTGCACTTGCAAATCTCTTATATTGTTTCAATTGGAAATTACCCAATGGAATGAAAGAGGAAGGTATCAACACGTACGAGACTTGTGGTGTGAGTCTTACACTCTCTAAAAGGACCCCCCTCATCCTTGTGCTGGTCAATCATCTGTGATGGACATCAGACTGATATAGTCTTGAGCATGCTATATTCCATGCATGCTTGGTCCACAAAGTCAGCTAATTAGATGACCAAGTCAGCCATGAAGTCATCAGCTGAGCAAATAATCATGTTTAGTTTCTGTTGCTATTTTTTCTGCATTTGTTGTTTAGTTGCTGTTGCTATTTTTCTGCATTTGTTGTTCCCCAATTTCAGCAAGGTAGTTGTGTATCTCCGGATGTAAAGCCTTGTTAAAGGCTGTTGATTAGATAAATAAAGACTAGGTTGAAACTCAGGAAAGACACCACCTATTAAACCTTCGTTTCTTGGCAGAGTATGTGTCATTTCGGTATCAAAGCTGCTTTGTCACTCATGAACACCCATGGCAAATCCAACGAGTTTCGTAAAGAAGAAAGCCAAATTCTCACTCGACAAGAATCAAACTTCAAACACTGACTTCCAACATTAACCGAATTAAGGCTGATAGACCTTCAAGCCTTGTATCTCTCTAATTAAGCTTCAACAATAAATCTTTTGTAAATTCTTTTCTCTGGAATTAAAATTTATAAGATTTAAGCATTCCATGTATCCAATGTTTGAAAAATATATAATAAAAAATATTATTTTTAAACTTTTTCAATCCAAATTCAAATTATTAAAATAATTTTTAACTATTTAAAATACCTAATATTGAAGGTGAAACAATTTTACTTTATCAATTGATGAAACTAAGAATTATTTAAACATTGAGAAACAAAATTGAGAATAACATTTGAATAGTAAAATTATTATAAAATCAATAAGGCTTCATCCTGCACTTGAATAAGAGAGAATTAAACAGTTGCAGTGATAACTGTATTAATAAAAAATTGATAACAGATTGGGGGAGTTATTGAAAGCCCAATTAAGAAGGAGCTAATGAAACCCGAGAACACAGTCCCAAAGATCGCGGTATTGACCAAAGCAACCCGGTCCAGCAAGCTAGGTGTCAGTTGCCACAGAGGAGTGGACAGCCTCCGCCACCCCATTTAAACGTCAATTAAGCGCCAAACACGTAACATGATGCACGTCTCCATTCCATGCCATGACATCCATGCACGCACAGGAAGGAGCAAAGTCAGGAAACGTGGAGGAGAAGAGAAGAAGCTTATAAAGGCAGTCTGCAATTCTTTCAAAGGGGAGGAACATTCACCATTAATGCCAAAACTCTACCAGATTTACCCCAAACAATAGACATCAATCCTATTCCATATCATCCATTTTCCTTACCAATCATTCATTTTATTATCTTCACTAAACTCTTTTACAAGTTGTTAGTGTTTTTTTCCAAAAAAATTAATATCAGTAGCAATAACTATAGAATTTACCCGCTACAACAACAAGAACAAAAAATAAATTAAAACCCGTTTGAAATTCTGACTGCAATTTTGGTCTGAATCCAAACCCAAATCTGCTCCAATTTCAACACAATACAGCTGCCGCTTCTCTCGCTATTTTTATCGAAGCTGTAGCCTTTTTCTCTTTTCCATTCTCCCAGCCCAAGCTTGCCTCTGTCTGATTTTTGCTCAAGACAAAAGCTGCCGCTTGCTTTGTTTGTATCTTTCTTGTCAAAGACTGTTGCTGCCGCTTGCTATCTTTTCCATACAAAACTACCCAGCTTTGTCTCTGTGTGTTTTCTCCAAAAAGTCCAGCTGCTTCTCTTTTCTTTTGTGTTTTGCTTAAGGGATAATCCCAGTTTTCCCCTATAGTTTAATGTAATCACTAATTACCCTCCTGTAGTTTCTGAAAATCTCATTTTACCCCTTCTGTCAACTCTGTTAGTGAAAGAGGAATCCGTGTGTGAAATGACTAAATTGCCCCTCAATATTTAAAAAGAATATTGAAAAAAATCAGAATAGTTTTAAAAAAATATTTAAAATGAAATTAAAAAAAAAAAGTCGCCGGAAATCCATCTGGAAACCCAAAATCCAGAACACACAATCAACACAAATCATTAACTACTCATCTCATAAGCAAATCATAACCCAAATCAAACAAAAATTCAACCAAACCATCATCAAAACACAAACAACATCATCCAAAAAACACAAGCAACATAACAAAAAAAAAAAAACAAAACCAACAAATATTCTGGGTTGCGTTTCCGGCGTCGAAAACCCCAAAATTCCTTGGGTTTCCAGCACTGGGAACCCAGAGATTTTTGGGATTCCACACCGAAAACCCATCTACGAGTTTCCGGCACGGACACCCAGAGACTCTGGGTTTCCAGCGCCGAAAACCCGTCGATCTCTAGGTTTTCTCGTCGGAAACCCATAGATCGGATCTGGGTTTCTGTCGCGGAAACCCAGCTTCGATCTATAGGTTTCTGACGAAACCCAGAGCCTATGGGTTTTGTCGGAAACCCATAGATCGAAGCTGGGTTTCCGACGAAACCCAATTTAGGTACTGCCGAGAGAGAGAGAAGAAGAAGAAGAAGAAGAAGAAGAAGAAAAAGAAAAGAGAGAGAGAGGAAGAAGAAGAAGAAGAGAGAGAGGAAGAGAGAGAGTGAGAAATGAAGAGAGAGAGGGAGAATTTTTTTAAATTTTTTTTAAAAGGTTCGATCACCACCGTCCATTTTAAAGATGGATGATGGAGATTTTTTTTAATTTTTTAAATATTAAATTATTATTTTATTAAATATTTATATTTTTATATTTTATTTCACTTGGACAGTTTTACCCTTCCATATTAACGGTCAACTATTGACTTTTAACGTCCAAATTGACGGTAAGGGGTTTTTTTGGATATTTTAATAAACTACAGAGGGTTTTTTTATCAATTTTGTAAATCAAGAGGGGGGATATTAGCGATATTTTAAAGTAAGGGGGGATTTTGTCTATTTCATCAAACTACAGGGGGGAAATTGGGATTATCCCTTTGCTCAATCCAAACCCATAAATACTTAAGTTAAATATTTATTGTAATTCTCTTATTTTGATTATTAATTTAAGTCAAATAGGCTACGTCACTTTAACATTTAACTGCACATAGTGAATGGAAGCGGGAGTGAATTATTTGATGAAAATTATGAGTCGTTAATTTGACATTTGGGAGCTCTAGTTCTCCTCCAAAAACTGACCATCATCTTCTGTTTTCTTAATTAATTTATTATTTCTTAGCTTGCAAACTGTGTTTGTAACATATTACTAATTATGTAAATTGCATGTCAGAAGAGGGTCATGTAAGGTATGACATGTAATAGCAACTGAATAATAATGTAAATTATTAGTTTCTATTTTCAGTTGCCGCTAGCTATGAGTTTGGTGTGGCTCTCATAGAATACAAGAAAAAAAGTTCTGTTTCTCTTTTTATTTTAAATTGTTGATCGATATAGACGTCTCCATTACTCTTGTCTATTTCGATATGGACGGTTTACGATTGCTTGTCTCTTTGTTTATTTACAGTAGAAAGGTCTAATACGGCTGTCACAATTATTTAGTAAGATGAAAGACAAAAAGGTTTTACTATTATTTATAGATGATAAGAACATTTGAAACGTACTTAATTAAAAAACACAATCCATTTGGGACGGAACGGCAAGGTACGACACATATGTCGCTTGGTCGTATATGGAATCAAAGATAATATTTGCCTCTGGCAACGTACATGTCTTGGATAGGTACTCCACTCTAATAGTTATATTGAAAATATCTAAACACATCTAAGATATTTCATTTTATTGCAAAACTATATATTAAATAAATTTTCAAAATTTTTAAGGCAATCCATTTTATTTTGAAAATATATTAAGAAAAGACTACAATTTTATGCAAATGAGAATTCACAAGGTTTTTTCTTATTTATATTTTAGTGATTTATTACTTGACAACCAGCTTTTTGAATCAAGTATTATAAAATTAAACCATCATCCAATATGATTTGATGATAGATAATTTGTTTAACTTAGAATATATGAGATTTGAGTTGACTCTACTGTACGTGATATCTAAAAAAATATATACTGTAAAAATAAATACTAATATAAATATATTAAAGGGAAACAATTAGATATTTTATCTCAAAAACTTACAAAAGCAAACATCCAATAGTGAAAATAGTTGACCGGGAATCGATGATGGCATAATGTTATGCACACATCAAACATGACCCCATCAATTACTAATTAATTAAAATTACTCATTATTAATTATAAAAAATTATATTAAAAAAATTATACATTTATTTCAAGTATTTAATGTGCTTCCTCTTGACGTATGTGATAAAGATTCAAATCACACTCGTTTTTATTATGAAAATCGATATATATAAATATGAATAAATTTTTAGGCTACATTTGAATTATTTAACCGTGGTAGATCTTTCCAAAATTTTGATCATGTATTAAATTACCTTATAAATAATTTATTTAAAAAATAAAAAGAAAAACACGAGCTTGATGCAATAAAAAAAGTCTTTATTGCTCGAAATTCATTTAAATTACACTTAATTATAAAAGTTACTTTAATCTTCCTTTTGATAATCATTAAAAAAAAATGTCAACTTTAGACAAAAATTTTAAGTTGCTTAACATTGCTGATTTTCTTAGTTTCTACTTAAAATTTCTAATTAATAAAAAAAAAAAGGTAAAAATAATTCCAGAGGAGGATTTCAAATTCAAAAGCGTTAGAGAAGAGCTGCTAAAGTAAAATTGTAAATCCTCTATTCTTATTATTGTACGGGTTTCTCAGGAATAGTCCCTAAGTAGTGATTAGAGACCCTAAATTAATTATGGAGACGCTTAAGGTCATAGAGAACCCATAGGAATTGATTTAAACTCAATTGGAGATTTAACGGAAAGTTAAAAGAGTAAATGAAATCGAATAATCTTTAATGTAAAAAGGGACTAAAGTGAAGATAACTTTTAATAATTGTGGCTATAGTAAGATTAAGCTAGAATCTAAGAGAGGAAAATGGAATTGTTTTAGGGTGTAAGTGGAATTATTGAGATTATTGTGGAGGAAAATAGAAGCCAAGAAGATGTTGTTGACTTTTCAAAATAAAAAGAGGAACCAGTCTCTCTCGAAGAAGAAGAAGAAAGAAAGAAAGAAAGAAAGAAAGAAGAAAGAAAAGAGAGAAGAAGAAGAGAAAGAAGAAGAGAGAAGGAGAAGCCGACGCCTTCATCGCCGTCCAACGCCGACCGACGGCAGAAACAACTCGCAAGCTAGCCGAGCTGATCGACGCCAAAACGGAGTAGATCTGTCGTTGACGCGAACCAGACCGCACGCGTGAAGCCAACGCTGAGCTGCAGAACTGACCTCCGACAGCAGCAGAAACGGTGAGCAGCTGGCGCGAGCTGAACTCGACCAGAACGGAGCTGAAACGGAGCTGAACCGCGGCCAGAACAGTTCTCCGCGCGTGCAGATCGGCGGCAGCAACGACGCCGTGCGACGGCGGAACCAAAGGAGGAAGAAAGAGAGAAAGGAAGAGAGGGGAAGAAAAGAGGAAGAAAATCAGTCCAAACCCAGCCCAGATCTGTCACCAAAATCACCCCAAAGCGAAGTCAATGCGAGGAGGAATTAAGGGTGAGTTGTTTGAGTTTAAAGGTTGGTGATTTGGTTAGTAATAGATTAATTTGAGATGGATTTATTCTGATGTGTTGGTTGGTTAGTTTTGATTGAATAAAAGTTGAAAAATAAGTGATTGAAGTTAATAGGGAGTTTAGAAAACCAAGAGAATACCAAAGATTCAAAGAGAAACCAAAACGCGTGTAAACTAGTTTAATGGGCAATTTTGTAAATTGACCCATACGGCGTCCGTTGAGAGTTCGGATGACCTTAATGGATTTAATTAGGCGTATTGAGGTTGATAAAAGTTGGAAATTTAATTAAGGAATCAAAATGGAGAATTACGCCTAAAAAGGATCGTTTTGGAGCGATTATGTAATCCTTTGTTATTTTGAGTTTCCGGAGGTTGACGGGAACGTAAATTTATGTATGTATATGTTGTGTAGGTGACGAGCGATCCGGTGGAGCAAGGGGTGAGCGCTAGAGCGTAGTTTTTGAGGCTTCCGAAGATCTATTCGGAATTACTAGCTTAAGGTGAGTGTCAAACTGATTTTAAAATGTTTTCGTTGATTTGGATCATGAATGAATGTTTCATGCATGCTTTGATATATTTGATGAAAATGAAATGTGATTTAAATGACAAATGGCACGGTAACTGATGATATGATTTTGTGATTTCATGAAATGATGGTGTCATGTTTGAATTGCTTATATGTGAAATGGATTGAAAATATGAAAATAAAACCTATGGCTTTCCATATAGTATCATATGAGTACGGTCTGGGTTGAGTACCCGAAGCGTGCATTGGTAGAATGAGTACTGTCAGTATGTCACTAACTAAACTAACCGCAGGAGATACCCGCAAGATGTCGTGTCGGTCAGATGTCTGAGAGATTAGGCCAATGCACGTGAAAGGTATATTATTTGCTAGCTTACCCGAGCGAGACAGGGTCCGCTCTGTAGCGATGTAGGATTCCGCTGCATGACCTGGAAAGAGCGATGTAGGATTCCGCTCCATACTAGGGGGCCATGAGGTACGGGTCACTATAGGTTGGCGGGAGCCGGATTGGTTGGCTGGATACCTTCGAGCGGAGTCGGACCATATTCGGTTTATGAAAAGAAAAATGATTTTTGAATAAAAACCCCGCAACCATAGGAGATCCCATTATGAAATTGAAAACCGTGCAATATATGTTTTATATTATGAATGCATGAAACTTGATTTTAAATAAATCAATTTGAAAAATGTTTTAGGGAGGTTTTTATTAATTACGGTTTTAAATGATGTAATATGACACTCACTGGGCTTTTAAAGCTCACCAAACATTTTCTGTGTTTTTTTAAAACAAACCTCCCAGGCACAGGTACCATAGCTGCGGATTTCCCCGGACGATACTAGGCAGCCGCGGCGTCAGTGCTAATGTGATTTCCCACTTATCTTTTGGTTTAATAATTAGTGACGTAAATATTTTGTTATATTCACGTGGTTTTGTAAATATTATTTCGTGGATTTAAATTATGTTTTTGAAGTAAATTGATGCATGACATATAGTTTTATTGATAATCAGTTCATAAATTGAAACATGAAATTGTAGTTGTGGTTGTGTTGGAAAATGAGAGCCTGAGGCTCAGTAGTTTGAGAGAAATTGTTTTTATGATTTTAGAAGTGTTAAATTTTATTATTTACAGGGTGGCAAAATCCGAAAAACAGACGAGATGCTGCCTAAATTTTTATAAAATATTTTGAAAAGGTTTTAAAATAAAAATGAAAAATTTCCCCTCGTTTCCGCTGTTTTCAAAAAGATTGAGAAAGAATATGGCTTAGCTCTGCGGGGGATCCTTTAGTTGAGCGAAAGGGCTAGCTGGAGGGTCACCATAGGGTGCCAGCAGATCGCCTAGGAAAAGGGGTCTGTCAAAAATTACATAGTTCCAATTTTTACAAGTAAAACTTAGCAGTGCCTGTATGTGTAATTTTAAATGTTAAGAGTCAGAGAAGCATTGTTTATCAAAGTGAACTCATTCTATTAAAACAAAAAAAGTGAGCTCATTATTGATTGATAGACATTATTAGACTTTTTTTTTATATAAAAAAAAAAGTGTAATTAAATTTATAAAAAATTATTCATATATTATATAAAAATATGATTTTAATCTTGATCTCTTACTATAAAACGAGATATATAAGTAAGATTTTAATCTTGATCTCTTACAGTAAAAGGAGATGATCAATCATCGCCTCTTCTGCTTCTAATAAACAAACAGACCATTAATTAACTGTACATACGATTATCATCAATAATTCCAAGGAGAGAGTCACGGAGACAAGACACCGATTTAAAATTGCAGGTCATGCCTACTTATTACCTTCTTCAGAGTCATAATTTACATAAATATTATTTTATCCATATATTTCTATAGATACTAGCAGCAAGCACCAATCAACTCTGACGTCCATCAGAGATGATTGACGGGCACAAGGTTGAGAGGGGTCCTTTTAGAGAGGGTAAGACTCACACCACAAGCCTCCTCCATGTTGATACTTTCCTCTTTCAATCCATTGGGTAATTTCCAATTGAAACAATACAAGAGATTTGCAAGTGCAAGCTCCGATGTTATTAGCCCCATATGAATTCCAGGACAAATTCTTCGACCAGATCCAAACGGTAAAAACTCAAAATGTTGTCCTTTATAATCGATGGAGTTATTCATAAACCTTTCTGGATAGAATTCTTCGGGATTCTTCCAGTATTTAGGATCTCTTCCAATTGCCCAAACATTAACTTGAATTAGAGTTTTAGGGTCTATATCATAACCACCAACTTTAAAGTGGGACATCGTCTCTCTAGGAAGCAGTAGAGGAGCAGGAGGATGCAATCTCAAAGTTTCTTTGATAATCATTTTGAGGTATGGAAGTTGATCGATATCATCTTCGCTAACTCTTCCTCTCTTTCCAATACAGTTTCTGACTTCATCTTGAGCTTTTTTCATTATTCTTGGATTCCTAACAAGCTCTGCCATGGCCCAGACAACAGTAATCGCACTGGTGTCTACTCCACCTATAAATATATTCTGGTTTGCAAACATGACAAGAAAGAAATAGAGCATGATTAGATTTTTGTTCTATAAGAACACCACAACTGTGAGGCAATAGATAATTAATATTCTAGAATTTGGAAATGAATTAAGCTGCTTACCAGGAGGACTGCCTTGATGTGATCTCTCATGAGCTGAGCTTCGTCTGATTTAGTTTGATGCCTCTCCAAATTCAACATAACATCGATAATGTCTTCCGTGTCTTCTATTCTCCTCTCAGGTTTAAGATGATCATCGATTGCTTTTTGAAAGAAAGTGTCCAATTGAAGGAAAACTTTCTCAAGCTTTGCATGATAGCCATTAAGCCTATCAACTATCCAACCTACATAAGGAAAGCATTCCTCTGTAGTGAATCCTCCTACTACAGACTCAGCTGCATGAACTAATTGTTCAAATTCTTTGTTATCCAAATTGCTCCCTCGAAACTTTTGCCCAAAAGCCATCCTGCATATGATACTTCCAGTGAGAGCAAATATCTTCTCAGAAAGATCAACAGGAGTGGCAGAAGATGCTGATTCAGAGAGAGAATTCATAAGTAAGGCAACTTCTTCTTCCCTAATGGGCCGAAATGATTGCACTCTCTTCAAGCTAAAAAGCTCGAGAACACATATCTTCCTTATCTGTCTCCAGTGATCACCGTATGGTGCAAAAGCTATGTCTAGATAGTTGTGTGTAAGCTTCCGACTACCAGTAAATCGTGCTCTACTGCAAGACTCAAGATCATGTAATTTTAGGACCTCTCTTGCTGCCTCGGCAGAAGAGATTATAACAAAAGGTATACGGCCAAATTTAAGAAGCAGGACTGGACCGTATTTTTGGGAGAGTTTCATGAAAGATTGGTGAGGTAAAGCTCCAAGTTGGTGTAAATTGCCTAGTATAGGAAGTTGAGGAGGGCTTGGTGGGAGCTGCTTTCTACGAACTTTAACTTCCATAATCTTTTTCAGGAGAAGCAGAAGCGGGATTAGAAGAAAAGGGAGCCACATGGGTAGGCTGTAAAGAGCCATCTCAGGTTTAACTTGCACTAGGTTGCTCGCTCCCTCGATCATTTTTATAATTCAGCTAGCAGCATACAAGGTTGCAAAAATATCAGAGAAAGAAGAGACGTGACTGCACCGTGCTGATAGTTCCACACCTCTGAAAATGACAGAAACCAACTTCTCTTGGAAACTTGTGGCATTTGCACTTTTAGTCTTTTACACAGTTCATTGATGTATACTTAAAAGGAGAAATTTTGTTTAGTCCCTAAGGTTTTAAAAAATATTAGATTCTTAAAGCTCTTTTAAAAATAATTCTTTTCATCCCTAACTTTTTAAAAACTCTTTAAAATAGTCAAAAACCGTCAATCAACTGACCGTCAATATTAACAAAATGCGTAAAAAAATAGTTTTACTCTTGGTGATTATTAGTTTCACATAAATTAACGGATTATCCTAATAAAATAAGGGTTATTATGAAAAACCCTTTTGGAATGAAAACTAATGGAAATTTACCCCCGGTTTTTAAATTATTAGGTAAACCGCCCCCCACCGTTAACTTTCCATCCAAAATGTTAACATTTTCCGTCCAAACTAATGAAATGACCAAAATACCCTTAATAACATTTTCCGGTCAAAATTTCTGGTTTCTGATTGAAGAAAAAATTTGAACCCAGAGAGACCAAAATCAAATTTGAAATCAAAACTAAATCTAGAAACCCAAGTCAGCCACCATTATCATCAAAACATCAACAACATCTAACCACCATTATCAACATCAACTCACAACATCAACAACAATTTGAAAAAAAAAAACCCAGACCCAACAGAGACTCATTGTACTACAAACCACCAAGAACAACAATCAACCACCCACCCATCACCCAAAACAACCCTAAATCAACCACCCACAACCACCACAAACCACCCACCACCACACCCCACCTAGAATCGTCTGGTGCTAAGGTTCGAAACCCAGAACCAGACTGATTCTGGGTTCACGAAACCCAGAACCAGACTGATTCTGGGTTCGCAAAACCCAGAACCAGTCTAGTTCTGGGTTTGCGAAACCCAGAACCAGACTAGTTATAGGTTTCACGAACCTAGAACCCGTCTGGTTCGGGTTTTGCGAACTGGTTCTGGGTTCCGCCGAACCCAGAACCAGATCGGTTCTGGGTTCCGCGAAACCCAGAATCGAACTGGTTCTGGGTTCCACGAAACCCAAAACTGATCTGGTTCTGGGTTTCGCGAACCCAAAACCAAATCGGTTCTGGGTTCCGCGAAACCCAGAACCAGTTCGCAAAACCCAGAACCAGACTGGTTCTGGGTTCGTGAGAACTCGGAACCGTCTGGTTCTGGGTTTCGAAACCTAGAACCAGATAACCAAAAAAGAAAAAAGAAAAGAAGAAGGAGATGGAGGAGAAGGGTGTGGATTGATCGCCGGCGAGGGAGGCGACAGATAAAGAGAGATGGGCGAGTGAGAGAGAGAAGAAAATGATGAAGTGAGGGAGAGATGAAAGAGCGAGAGACCGCTGGAGAGAGAGTTGAAATAAAATTACATATTCAATTACCATTTTACCCTTCAAAGTTAACATCATCTGGTTTTTTTAACCGGTAGGGGCGATTTATCTAATAATTTAAAAACGGGGGGTAAATTTCCATTAGTTTTCATTCCATGGGGGTTTTTCATAATAACCCATAAAATAATGAATTTATGAGTTAAATTATCTAAAATATCTATGAATTTAAGTTGTTAAAAATGACTTAAAGTCACCATTGAGCGTCAATTGATTAACAGTTTTGACTTTTTGAAGAGTTTTGAAAAAGTTAAAAATAAAAGTAGCTGTTTCAAAAATAGTTTTAAAAACTTGATATTTTTTGAAATTTTGAAAACTAAAATCAAGTTTTCTCTACTTAAAGTTGTATTTCTTCTGAAAAAATCTACGTTAAATCTCTATACCAAACTTTCTTTCAAATTCTTTTGAATTAGAAAAGTCTAAATCACAACCACTGTAGTTATCTTTTGCCTAGATTCCAATATCTCCAACTAAATTAAAATATATATATATTATGAAAAACTCCCCTAAAAAGTAAACTAATGGAGATTTACCTCTGATTTTTTTTTATTAGATGAACCATCCCCCACTAGTTAAAAAAAAAATGGGTGGTGTTAAGTTTGGAGAGCATAATGGTAAATGAATGAGTAATTTTATTTATTTTAATAAAATTAAATAAAAATTGAAAAAAAAAACTAACTAAATAATAAATAAACAAATAAAATTTTTAACTCTTTCTTACTATTCTCTCTCTCACTCTTCCATCACTTTTTTTCTCTCTCTCCCCGTGTCCTCCTCCATCACTAGTGACCAACCCACACCTTTCTCCTTCATCTACTTCTTCTTTTCTTTTTTTTGTTTCTTTTTTTTTTTTTTGGGTTATTTGGTTCTTGGTGTTGAACCCAGAACCAAATAACCCAGAACAAGAAGGTTTTATGTTCGATTCGAACCCAAGACCATCTAGTTCTGGGTTTTGAAACCTAGAACTGAGACGGTTCTAGGTTCGGCGAACCTAGTCGAACCCAAAACCCAAATCAAACCCAGAACCTTCTGTTTCTAGGTTCAATTCGACTCAAAACTAAGATGATTTTGGGTTCGATTTCTAGGTTCGATTCGACCTAAAATCATCTGGTTTTGGGTTTCAAAACCCAAAACCAGACAGTTCTAGGTCTAGTATGATGGGTAGGTTGTTTATGGTAATGGTGGGTGGTTGGTTTAGGGTTGTTCTGGGTGGTAGGTGGGTGGTTTAGGGTTGCTCTTAGTGTTTGTGATAGTGGTGGGTGGAGAGGCAACTCCTGTTAGGTGGGTCTTGGTACTATGGGTCTCTGTTGGGCTTAGTTTTTTTTTTTTTTTTTTTTTTTTCCGATTTTTTTCAAATGATTGATGATAATGATGATTGTGGCATTTCTGGTGTTTTGATTGAATTTTTTGATATTATGGGTTGATGTTGTTGATGTCGATGATAATGATGGGTTTAATGTTGTTGACGTTTTGATGATAATGATTGTTGATTTTTTTTTTTTTGGTTTTTTTTTAAATAAGATAATTTGGTTTTAATGGGTTGCTATGAAAAGATCTGTGATTTTTTATTTGGTTTTGATTTCATCTTTGATTTTGGTTTTCTTAGGTTTTTCTGGATTTCAACTTGGAAACCAGAAATTTGTTTGTTAATTAATTTTTTTTTAAATCTTGTACTATTTTTTAATTTTAATATTATTATTAATTCATAGTTTAAAGGGTAGTTTGGTCATTATATAAGTTTAAAGGATATAATAGGGATTTGATAAAATTTGAATAAGGGTATTTTGGTCATTTAACGATTTTGGACAGAAAATGTTAACATTTTGAATGAAAAGTTAACTATAAGGGGTCATTCACCTAATAAAAAAAAATTGGAGATAAATCTCGATTAGTTTACTTTTCAGAGCTTTTTCGTAATATCCCTTAAAAAGATGTATATTTTGGTGGACTTCCTAAGTAATTCAAGTAGATTTTCATTTTTTTAATGAAAGTTGGTCCGGTTTTTTCGGAAAATAAATGTTACTAACGATATTACAATTTAAATTTGGATATTTTTAAATTGGATAAATATTTTCTACCACTAAGTCAAAGATGTGTAGCAGGGTTAAAATAGGGACTTCATATACATATCTATAGGGCTTTCTTATGACTAATTTTCAGAATCTTATATAATAATATATATTTTTTAAAATGCTTGTACATATCCAGATTAATTGAGATATGACTTTAAAATGCAGTCCCAATATCATCTCTTCAGAATGGAAGAAAGCTACCTATAACACGTGGAAAAATTGCCTATAATTGAGCAGTATGAGATTGAACCATGACGACCTTTGACAAGTCATGGTGGGCCAAACTCTTTCCACCAGAGCAATCCACCGTTCCCATATAAAGTTATTAAACAAATTTGAGCTTGGCCAGCCCAACCTCTAAAGAGCACGGCCTTTTGTAGACACTCTATTTCTTAAGTACCACATTTAAACAGTAATCACAATATTTCAATAATAAAAATAATAATGGTAATCACAATGTTCTAATCTTTATTCCATCATTTTGTAACCATCACTGCTATGATTTCGATACTTCGAGAAAAAGTAGCATAATTTCGGCATACATAAAATAAAAATTGTTTCTAAGAAAATATTTTATTTATATATCAAACTAATATTACAAATATTTGAAGATGATCGATCTCATCTTTCTAACAATGAACGATTTTCTGGGAAAAAAGAAAGATTTGCTACTGGTAGAAAGCACAAACAGAAAATTGAGAGATGCAAACTCACTTCAGCCTTTTTTTTTTTTTTTCTTTTTTTTACAAACCGACCCTCGACCAGAAAATATAAACATAGGCAATGACCTTGCCACAACTGATCTCTTCTAAAAGAGATGACAAAAGAGGCTAAACTGTGAGTTAAACCGTTTCCTAACCGAGAAATAGCTAGACACCTAGAAATACCAACCTTTCCATACAAAGCCTTGACATCTTCGAAGACGAAATGAGCTACACAATTACTGGACTAGATGCCATTGACCACATGAACAATATTAGAAGCATCCAATTCAGCCCAAGACACTGATAGGTCACACCACCTTATTATATAACAGCTTTCAATCTCCAATGTACTAGAGGTAATTGAGTGGCACAAGGTTGAGAGGTATCCTTCTAGCGAGTGTGAGGCACACACCAATTTCCTCCTCCATGTTGAGATCTTCCTCCTTCATTCCATCGGGCAATTTCCAATTGAAACAGTACAAGAGATTTGCAATTACAATCTCGGACGTTATTAATCCCAAGTGAATTCCAGCACAACTTCTCCTACCAGACCCAAATGGCAAAAACTTGAAATGTTGCCCTCTAAAATCAATGGAGTTATCCATGAACCTTTCTGGATAGAATTCGTCAGGTTTCTTCCAGTATTTAGGATCTCTTCCAATTGCCCAAGCATTAATTTGAATTAATGTTTTGGGATTGATATCATACCCGTTAACCTTGAAGTGAGATATGGTTTCTCTAGGAAGCAAAAGGGGGACAGGAGGATGCAATCTCAGAGTTTCTTTAATGATCATCTTTAGGTATGAAAGTTGATCGATATCATCTTCCGTAACTCTTCCTTTATTTCCAATACAGCTTCTGACTTCGTCTTGTGCCTTTTTCATTATTCTTGGATTCTTAGCAAGCTCCGCCATTGCCCATACCACGGTAATTTCACTGCTGTCTATTCCACCCAAAAACACATTCTGGTACACAAAGATTTATAGCAGGAAAATCATTTCATTTGAATGTTGCTACCAATAACAACACATTTTTGACTGTTTGTGCAATTCAAGACACAAATAATAAAGTATGAAGAAGAAATAAATAATGCAGAAAATTCTAGTGGTTCGACAGTATATCTATATCCATTTTTGTGTGGTTGAAAGAAATTCCATTAAACTTTCAATATGGTTACAACAGTTAATTATATCAAACCTTAATCCCCAAAATACCCTTACAAATTCTGCTTTGGGTCCAAGCCTATTGGTCCATACCCTCCACTCCATTAACTAGCTTCACATGTTTTTATATATACATATATATATAAAATAATTCTACCATCAGTGACTCCAAAATTTAAAAAATTAGGACGAATCAATTAAATTCATTTATTACAATCGAATTAAATAGGAGAGATGATACAATGGATGACTTTAATTGGTTCGTCTTAACTTTTTAAAATTAGGAGGTACTGATGGTAAAATCATTCTATACATATATATATGAGTTATATAATCAACAGTGATGCATTAGAAGGAATGTTTTATATTGTAATAACCTGTTTAGCATATTGTTCCCTCAGAAAAGCTGAGGTATCATGATCAGTTTCAAAATTTAAAAAAAGATAAATAAATAAAGCAATGTTTCATATGAAATATAATCTACTTACCATGAGTACTGCCTTGATATGATCGTTGGTGAATCGAGCTTCACCAGATTCAGCAATTTGATCCCTCTGTATTTTCAGCATCACATCGATAATGTCATCTTGATCTGGTTTAGTCCTCTCAAGTTTAAGATGATCATCGATTGCTTGTTGGTAGAAAGTATCCATCTCACGGAAAGCTCTCTCAATCTTTGCATGATAACCAGTGAGCCTGTCGTCTGTCGATGATCCAACCTACATATGGAATGCATTCCTCTGTAGTGAAGCCTCCAACTACACTTAATGCTTCATGGACCAATTTTGTAAATCTATGATTATCCAAATTGCTCCCCTGGAATCTCCTCCCAAAGGACATCCGACATACTATATTTCCATTGAGAGCAAGCACCTTCTCTAAAATATTAACAGGAGTGGCAGAAGATGATGACTGAGAGATTGAATCCATAAGGAAGCCAACTTCTTCTTCCCTAATGAACCGAAATGATTGTACCCTCTTCAAGCTTAAAAGCTCTAAAACACAGGTTTTCCGTATACGTCTCCAGTAATCACCCTATGGTGCAAAAGCTACGTCTAGAAAATTGTATGAAAGCTTCCGACACCCGGCTAGTTGTGCTCGGCTGCAAGAGTCGGTATCATGAACTTTCAAGACCTCTCTTGCTGCCTCAGCAGAGTTGATTATAACAAAAGGTATGCGTCCAAGTTTAACAAGTATGATAGGACCGTATTTTGGGATAGATTCCTGAAAGATTGGTGAGGCAAAGCTCCAAGTTGGTGTAAATTACCAATTATTGGAAGCTTAGGGGGACCCGGTGGAAGTTGCATGTTTAGTCTTCTATCTGACTTCTTCTTTTTCAAGAGAAGCAGTAGAGGGACTAGAAGAAGAAGAGGGACCCAAATGGGTAGTGTATAGAGAGTCATTTGAGGTTTGGCTGGATGGTGAAGAGGAGCTTCTTCAATATTGTTGTCGGCCTTCAAAATACCACCAATTTATAGAGTTACAGGAGTCAGACTTGGATTAGAGTGGTTGGCCAGTTGCTAGTCAGCCTCTCTGAGATTCATAGTCCATGCATGTAGACATGGTTTGAGATAATTTTTACTTTTAACTTTTATCAGTAATAGAAGAAAAGTACAAGTCAAAACTTTTTCTGTTTGGATAATACATTTCAATAGAGCTTTTAAAATTTTGGATTTGTTATTGATTGAAAAAATAATAAAACTGTTAATATCAAAAATTCATTAAAATGACAAAACAACTTTCCTCGTTTTGTAGAAAGCTTTTTTTGAAGAATTTAGTAAACTTGACTTCTACCAGAAAAGCTTTCAAAAATTATATTCCTAGAAACTGTTTTTTATCTTTCAAAAATTAAAAATCAACTTTTAAAAACTATGCCAAACAGGGCGGTGGAAAATGACTAGCAGTAAACTTTTCTTGGAAAAGCATTACATTTTATTGTATATATCTATCTATGTTAAAGCTCACTGTCTTGTGGAATCTTAATCTATCAACGACAGAGTTTTCTCTATCAAGTACACCAAAACAGTTTGTAGTGATTGGACTTTGTATCAAATTTATACTTACCTCCAGCAAACTCCACAAGTTCGGGATCTCAAAATTACTTCTATCTTACGAAAGTAATTTTCTAACGTTACAAAATATTATTGTTCGAACTTGAGAAAAATGATTTACCTCCAAATCTCCATAATTATTTTATATATATGTCCATGATTTTATTGATAGTATTCATGTTAAAAGTTGCCTTCAAAATCTTCTTATTAAAATAGGGTTATTATCAATATATCCCCTAAAAATAAAAATAATGTCAAACCACCATTGTTTTTGAAACTACTAATTAAAAAGGTTCGACCGTTAATTGGAATAAAAAAAAGTTAAGTAACGAATCCATTAATACTAAGGGTATAATTGTCAATGTGTTTGTTAGAACAGTTGAATTGAATAAAAAACTTAAATAAAAAAAAATGTCATTAAAAAATTTGAAAAACTAAATTTTTAAAAAAGTCACTCTCTCTCTCGTTCACTCTCTTCTTCTTCTTCTGTCACTCTCTCTCTCTATCACTATCTCTCTCTCTTCTTCCTCTTATTATTCTTTTTCTTCAATCTCTCAAACCATTATCAGATTGTGTTGTCGTTGAAGTGGTTTTGGAAAGTCGTCGCCGTCATTGAAGCGGTGCGGTAAGCTGTGTGTTGTTGCATCGAGCGGTGTAACACTACGAAGATGGATTAGATAGTGCGAACACTGTTCCCGACACGGTTCATGAAGAAGATTGAAAGGACAGTAAAGAACGGCGGGCTGTGTGCTGTTGTCGTGAAGCGGTATAGCGGTACGGAGGTGGATCTACGGGCATTGTTGATTCGAGGTTTTTTTGTATTGATTGTTATTTGATGTCATTGTTGGAGCTTATGAGGTTCATTTCTGATAGGAAGTTCATGTGTTTAGAGTTTATCTGGGTTGATTTGGGAGATTGATTGATGATGACAGATGATGACTATTTTTAAGATTTCCAGGTGGATTGGGATGAAGATGTTGATGAAGATTTTTTTTTTCTTTTCCATTTTCTTTGTTTTCTTCAAATTTTTCTGGGTGGACAGAGATCTAATATCCAAATTTGATCTCCACCGTCCATCTATGATAGATGGATGGTGGAGATCCAATCTGGATATTAGATCTCTATTTTAAAAAAAAAAAAAAAAAACTCTATTTTTAGTTTTTTTTCTTAAATTTATTCACCAAATTAATTTTTTTTTTAATTTTTAATTTTTTTTTTTTTTAAATGGAGATTGGATCTCCACCATTTATCTACCTTGATGAACGGTGGAGATCACTACTGGGATCTATATTTCTATTTTTTTTTCAAATTTTTATTGTTTTTAATTATTAATTAATTTTAAATTTTAAATTTATTATATTTATTTAATATAGTTATTATTCATTTTTATTTTTTATTTATTTTGTAATTTTTATCATGTTTAATTATTTTTAATATTTATATTTATCTTTTATTGTTAATATAATAAGGGTATTTTGGTCTTTTACTATTTTTATCACAAAACAACTAAAAATTTTGATGGAAACCACTTTTGGCAGACTATAAGGGTTTTTTGGCTAATATTTTCAAAAATGAGGATAAACTGATGTTATTTTTGTTTTTAGGGGCATTTTGGATTTTTCACTTAAAACTAATTTTAGCTAGAAACCTGTGGGGGCAGGTTACGCTAAGACGCTGCAGTTTTGGCTTTGAAACACCTAGCAAGAGAGGCTTGCATGTCACACAGACACCTTTGCGCTTAATACATGCTAGCTCTACTATTCAAGTTGCCCTCTTTTGACTTGTGATATATCCCAAATACCTCACGTTTGTATATGTAACAAACAAAAGAATTAAAAAAAGTAAAAATAACTCTTAAGTTGCTTGATGCGGTGATCAAATACGTACGACGCTTCCTCATAAAGTAAGATCATGGTTCAAGTAGCAATGTTCAAAATATGGATAATTTTAGTCTAGTTCATCTATGTGTAGACAAATTACACTTAAGTTTCTCCAGTTGAAGAATAGTTTTACGATATCAGTGTAAACTTCTCTTTTTTATTTAATTGGGAGTAGAGTTAAATAATATTTTGTTTCAAATCATTCCTTAGAGTTCTAATCTCAAAGATCTCAGCTGTTGTAATAGGTACTTGTAATATAAAATATTAATAATAATAATAATAAAATAGGGAAAAAGTAATAACAGAAAATAAAATAATAGAGTCCACCTCCAAAGGTATTTCTCCATGGATGGCCAATTAGAGAGAGTGGCACACCTTCCATTTTCAAGTTCCAACTCTATTTTCAATATCAAATACAAAATGAAATAGATTGTTTTTATTTAAAATAATTGTTAATTTATAAATATAATTATTTATCTATTTATTATAAAATTTGATCTTTTTTCATAAAATGTTGAAAAGATTAAACTACTCTTATAACCTTTCCAACTAAGTGTGTTAAGGTCAAATCTCTGATGTCCAACGAATTAACATGTGTTTTTATGTTATAAGGGATAAAAATTTTCTTTTTTAGCTTCTAAATAGTTACATTTATCAAATTTAATTTTCCCTTTTAATTTTTTCTAATAAAAATTTGCTTCACAAGCAAGGGTGGGTACGGTTCGGTTCGGTTTTGAGAAAAACCGAGCCAAACTGAAAATTTTTTGTTTTTTTTTTTTTTTGAACCAAATTGAACCGAATAAACCTCATGAATGGAACCGAACTGAACAGATTTCATTTGGTTTTTGGCCTCTAATTGGTTTTGGACTCAGTATGTTATATAAATTATAATTCAAACAATTTAAAAGTAACAACCCTCAATTTAAAAGTAACAACCTTGCACATCAAAAACAATTGATAAAACTAAAAACAGTTCAAAACAACACCTAAAACATTTTCAAAACAATATCTAATTAAAACATAGAATAGAATAGGCCAAAATGTGAGTCACAATGAGAAAAAATGAAAAAACTACCCTTATATTTCCAAAAGCTATCCTGAAGGTTATATTTCCATCCAAAGCAAACATCATCGTGGATAGACCAACAGGTGTGGCAGAAGCTGATGATTGAGAGAGGGAATTCATAGCCAAGCCAACTTCTTGTTCCCTGATAGACCGAAACAACTGCACCCTCTTCTGGCTAAAAAGCTCGAGAACACATAGTTTCCGGATGTCTCTCCAGTAACCACCATACGGTGCAAAAGCTACATCTTTGAAATTGTATGTAAGTTTTCGAATCCTAGTTAAGTTTGGTCTGATGCAAGAGTCAACATCATGAGTTTTGAAGACCTCTCTTGCTGCCTCAGCAGAGGAAATTACTACGACAGGTATCTGACCAAATTTCAGGAGCATGACAGGGCCATATTTTGGCAGAGTTTCGTGAAAGATTGGTAGGCAAAGCTCCAATTTGGTATAAATTACCAATCAATGAAAGCTTAGGAGGGCCTGGAGGGAGCTGTTTGTTTATTCTTTTGACTTGTTTAATTTTTTTCAAGAGCAGTGGTAGAGGAATTAGAAGAAGGAGACACATGGCCAGATTGTAAAGAGCCATAAGGTGTGAATTATCGGCTAATATAGAAATGGGCTTAATTTCTCAATATTGTTCTTCTCCAATTTAATACAGAGCAAAGCTCAGTGTTTCCCATTTGTTGACAGTACTGTAAATTAATCACATTGCAGTAGTATTACTAGTGAATGCCTTAGTGGCCTCTATCTGTGACCTATATTTCTTGCTTTTATTTATTAATAAGAGGTCAAGATCGACAACAGTCCTTCAAGTCATGATTATCCGTTGAAGATGAGGACATGAGCATATTTTACGCCTTGATCAGCACAGGTTTTGCTCGATCTTCACTTCAACTAATAACTTTAACTTTTAAAAATAAACATGACCCCAAAATGTTACATAGCTCATTGCTTAAGTTTATATTACATGCCGGAAGCAGAGAAAACTATATCTGACATTAAAAAAATTTGCTTGCCCTAAGCAGAGAAAACTATATCTATGATCAATGTCATTGCGTAAACGGCTAATGAGAGAGGTTGAATTCGGCATCAGTGATTACAAACTCTTGCAAACAACTGGTGGATATTTATTACCAATAACTTTAATGTCGATCTTGTAATACTCTGCTTTGAAATTAACTTACACGAGGTACTTAACTGGCGCAAGTGTGAGAGCTGTCCTTTTAGAGACAGTAAGACTCATACCAATTGCCTCCTCCTTGTTGATATCTTTGTCCTTCATTCCATTGGGCAATTTCCAGTTGAAATTGTACAGCAGATTTGCAAGCGCAAGCTCCACATTTTTCAGTCCCATAAATATTCCTGGACAACTTCTTCGGCCAGATCCAAATGGCAAAAGCTCAAAATTTTGCCCCCTAAAATCGATTGAGTTATCCATAAATCTTTCTGGAAAGAATTCTTCAGGTTTCTTCCAGTAGTTGGGATCTCTTCCGATTGCCCAAGCATTGACTTGCACTATTGTCTTGGGATATATGTCGAAACCATTAACCTTAACGTGAGACATTGTTTCTCTAGGTAATAGCAGAGGAGCGGGGGATGCAATCTTAGAGTTTCCTTGATTATCAACTTCAGGTAGTGAAGTTGATCAATATCACCTTCCGAAACTTTCCCTTTCTTTCCAATATAGTTTCTGACTTCATCTTGTGCTTTCTTCATCACTCTTGGATTCCTAGCCAGCTCCGCCATTGTCCAAATTGTGGTATTTGCACTGGTGTCCACTCCTGCCAAAAATATATCCTGACGTGCAAAATTTTCAAATCGGTAGTAATTAGTTACCATTTGACCAAAAACTTAAGATAATAGGAAAATACCAACTATAGTATTTAAAATATAAGGTTATAATACGTTAAAACGTCTATTCACATATAACGTGGACAGATGATGGACATATGCTATATGTCCCTTAACATATAACATATATAACAAGATGATAAATAAAAGGGGAAAAATGGTTTAAACCAGAGACTTTTAAGCTCTGATACCAAATTATTTCCACCATAACCAAAAGTTTACGAAATGCTCAAATATTTAAGACTTGAGATTATGATATGCTAACAGTAGTTAACAATGGACAAATAGGAAACTAAATTGACGAAGGACATGATTCATATAGAAATCCTGGAGGAATTAGAAAAAATAAAAATTCACTTACCATAAGTATTGCCTTAATATGAACCTTAGTGAACCAAGCTTCACCAGATTCACTTTGATTCCTCTCTATTTTAAGCATCACATCAATGATATCTTCCTGCTCTTGAATTTCCCTCTCAGGTTTTTTAAGATCATGATCACCAATTACCTGTTCGAAGAACCTATCCAATTCATGGAAAACCCTCTCAAGCTTTATATGATAACCAGTAAGTTTGTCGATGATCCAACCTATGTATGGAAACATTTCTTCAGCAGTGAATCTTCCAAACAATGCCTCCGCCGCATGGATCGATTCTGAAAATTTATCATTATCAAAAACACTTCCTTGAAATCTTTGCCCGAAAGCTATCCTTAGTATTATACTTCCTGCAAGAGCATACATCATCTCTGAAAGATCCACAGGAGTGACAGAAGCTGATGATTGAGAGATCGAATTCATGACTGAAGCGATTTCTTCTTCCCTGATGAACCGAAACGATCGCACCCTCTTCAAGCTAAAAAGCTGAAGAACACATATTTTCCTTATCTCTCTCCAGTAATCACCATATGGTGAAAAAGATAAGTCTAGATAATTGTATGTGAGCCTACCAACGCCAGTTAGTGATGGTCTGCTGCAACAATCAAGATCATGAATTTTCAAGACCTCTTTTGCTGCCTCAGCAGAGGAGATTACAACGATAGGAAGGCGGCCAAATTGAAGGAGCATGACAGGGCCATATTTTGGGAGAGTTGCCTGAAGGATTGGTGAGGCAACACTCCAAGTTGGTGTAAATTTCCCAACACTGGAAGCTTAGGAGGGCTGGGGGGAGGCTTTTTGTTTAGTGTTTTTGCTTGCTTGATCTTCTTCAGGAGAAGTAACAGAGGGATCGATAGTAGAAGTATCCAGATGGGCAGACCGTAGAGAGCCATATCTGAACTTTTGACCTGTTTACAACACCAATAAACCAGCTCCCACCCGTTTATAACACAGCCACGAGGAACAAAAATATATATATTTTTCAACATTTGGCTGCATCAAAAATCAACATGGGCCATTGCTAGTCAGCAAGCAGTCAAGCAGCTTTAGTAGAAAATCAGTGTACCTATAATTCCGTGTCTATCTTCTAAACTTCGAGCCTCTTTGCAGATATTTTTCCAATAGTGTTCTCTCTGTTAATTTTAAAATACATTTTTATAATCATTACCTCTTAATTTTAAAAAGTTAGATGAACTGATCAAATTTATCCATTGCATTTTTTCTCCTAAAACAAATTCTCTCTTTTATTTAATTCAAATGTAATAGATGAATTTAATTAGTTTATCATAACTTTTAAAAGTTTGAAGATATTAATTATAAAAACATTATATATATATAACTCTTATATGTTATTGTGTTTGATTTGTTGCCATAGTGATAGCAACCCGCCTTGCTTCGAGCCTTATGCAAGACAAGGTTTGACTCACTTAGCTAAAAAATGTGGCAAATTTTTCCTCCCTTCTGCTCTTCTCCCTCACAAAGCCTTTCACCCAGTTTTAGAAATTCTAATTCCAGATTATGTCTCAGAGTTCTGACCAAGAGAGTCCAACAGTATTAAAGGTACTTGTAGTATGTACATATCATATGTCAAAAAAAAAAAAAAAAAACCCACTTATTCAACTTTAAAAATTTAAGTAGGATCATAATATCTTTAAAAAGATAATGTAGCACTGTAATTGTAAGGATAAGACATACAAGAACAACTATACGGAAACTATCACCGCTATCAAATTCTTGTTACCTCATAAACTATATACTTATTATACTGGTAAAAACGATAACAATCATAATCAACCTAAAACAAACTATTACTTATAATTAATGAACTCATGGGAGGCAGAAAAGTGATGTGACTGGACTTGTGCGAGATGAACATTAACTATAGCTATTTTCCACAACATAGACTTTTCTATGGCATATAGAACTAGATGAAAAGAATCTAGCGATGACTTGCTCTATGATCCGGTAGTCATAGTCATATATATGACTATGATCTTTAAAGAAACAAATGGCTTATTATCAATGACAGAGACAGCAGCTGGCGGTGAGGCCTATAGTGATCCAACTGAGCGATTGACCATCCACTGCTAACTTCTTCTTGTTATTTATTTTTGTTTTCTATCTGTAAAATAAAATAGAATTTCAATATAAATATTACTTGTTTTTTTTTTTTTTTTGTCAAAATATTTTAAATGAATTATAGTTCAAAACTAAGCCCCTCAAAAGGGCCAATGTTTTGGGCCCCAAATAACAGCCCAATCATGGCCTTAGCAAATGTACTAATATAGAAATGAGCTTAATTTCTCAACCTTGTTCTTCTCCTATTTATAAGTTATAACAGAGCAAGCCCTGTGTTTCCCATTAATTGGCACTTGGCAGTACTGTAAATTAATTACATTGCCTTAGTGGCCTCTATCTGTTACCTATATTTCTTGCTTGACTATTATATTATTGTTGTATCATGTAAATACGTATGAAATGATACTTGGGACAAGCGAACAGTCTGGCAAGTTGATTTTATTTTTTAATTAATCTATACTTAACTCAAAGACATTGTTTTTCTATATATTCATAGATTTTATGGTATTTTTTGTGGTCACACGATTATATTTTGATCTTATAATTTTTTTTTTATAGGTTTGACCGTCGGTCAACGAGTTGACCATTAATCAACGGTCAAACCGATGAGTCATCAAGTACTAGTCAATTAGCAAACTAGTCGCTAAGCGGCTGAGCGCCTGGCAATTAGCGCTTTCTTAAATACTACCATATGTGAAGTACGAAGACGGGATAAATCCCACAGACAAAAAAAAAAAAAAAAAAATCATGAGAGAAATTATATGTATTGATGTATGTCCCATCGGACTAATCTTTTGTTTGCAAGACAATCCATCAATATATGTATAATATTTCAAAAATTACATAAAAATAAAGTAATAATTATAAAAACTTAATAATCAAATGATGTACATGGAAAATTGGTTATGCATTCATGATGATTTTCTAATTAATGAAGATCAAATAACTCATGATATCTCAATAGAATCAATCCTGAGGGTTAGTACTGGAAGAATCCTGAAGAATTCCATCCAGAAAGGTTTATGAATCACTCTATTGATTACAAAGGAAAACATTTTGTGTTTTTAGCATTTGGATCTGGTCGAAGAATTTGTCCTGGAATTCATATGGGGCTAATATCAGCGGAGCTTGCACTTGCAAATCTCTTATATTGTTTCAATTGGAAATTACCCAATGGAATGAAAGAGGAAGGTATCAACACGGACGAGACTTGTGGTGTGAGTCTTACACTCTCTAAAAGGACCCCCCTCATCCTTGTGCTGGTCAATCATCTGTGATGGACATCAGACTGATATAGTCTTGAGCATGCTATATTCCATGCATGCTTGGTCCACAAAGTCAGCTAATTAGATGACCAAGTCAGCCATGAAGTCATCAGCTGAGCAAATAATCATGTTTAGTTTCTGTTGCTATTTTTTCTGCATTTGTTGTTTAGTTGCTGTTGCTATTTTTCTGCATTTGTTGTTCCTTAATTTCAGCAAGTTAGTTGTGTATCTCCGGATGTAAAGCCTAGTTAAAGGCTGTTGATTAGATAAATAAAGACTAGGTTGAAACTCAGGAAAGACACCACCTCTTAAACCTTCGTTTCTTGGCAGAGTATGTGTCATTTCGGTATCAAAGCTGCTTTGTCACTCATGAACACCCATGGCAAATCCAACGAGTTTCGTAAAGAAGTAAGCCAAATTCTCACTCGACAAGAATCAAACTTCAAACACTGACTTCCAACATTAACCGAATTAAGGCTGACAGACCTTCAAGCCTTGTATCTCTCTAATTAAGCTTCAACAATAAATCTTTTGTAAATTCTTATCTCTGGAATTGAAATGTATAAGATTTAAGTATTCCATGTATCCAATGTTTGAAAAATATATAATAAAGAATATTATTTTTAAACTTTTTCAACCCAAATTCAAATTATTAAAATAATTTTTAACTATTTAAAATACCTAATATTGAAGGTGAAACAATTTTGTTTCATCAATTGATGAAACGAAGAATTATTTAAACATTGAGAAACAAAATTGAGAATAACATTTGAATACTAAAATTATTATAAAATCAATAAGGCTTCGTTCTGCACTTGAATAAGAGAGAATTAAACAGTTGCAGTGAGAACTGTATTAATAAAAAATTGATAACAGATTGGGGGAGTTATTGAAAGCCCAATTAAGAAGGAGCTAATGAAACCCGAGAATACAGTCCCAAAAGATCGCGGTATTGACCAAAGCAACCCGGTCCAGCAAGCTAGGTGTCAGTTGCCACAGAGGAGTCGACAGCCTCCGCCACCCCATTTAAACGTCAATTTAGCGCCAAACACGTAACATGATACACGTCTCCATTCCATGCCATGACATAGTATTTTAAGTCCAGCTGCTTCTCTTTTCTTTTGTGTTTTGCTCAATCCAAACCCATAAATACTTAAGTTAAATATTTATTGTAATTCTCTCATTTTGATTATTAGTTTAAGTCAAATAGGCTACGTCACTTTAACATTTAACTGCACATAGTGAATGGAAGCGGGAGTGAATTATTTGATGAAAATTATGAGTCGTTAATTTGACATTTGGGAGCTCTAGTTCTCTTCCAAAAACTGACCATCATCTTCTGTTTTCTTAATTAATTTATTATTTCTTAGCTTACAAACTGTGTTTGTAACATATTAGTAATTATGTAAAGTGCATGTCAGAAGAGGGTCATGTAAGGTATGACATGTAATATCAACTGAATAATAATGTAAATTATTAGTTTCTATTTTCAGTTGCCGCTAGCTATGAGTTTGGTGTGGCTCTCATAGAATACAAGAAAAAAAGTTCTGTTTCTCTTTTTTTTTTTAAATTGTTGATCGATATAGACGTCTCCATTACTCTTGTCTCTTTCGATATGGACGGTTTACGATTGCTTGTCTCTTTGTTTATTTACAGTAGAAAGGTCTAATACGGCTGTCACAATTATTTAGTAAGATGAAAGACAAAAAGGTTTTACTATTATTTATAGATGATAAGAACATTTGAAACGTACTTAATTAAAAAACACAATCCATTTGGGACGGCACGGCAAGGTACGACACATATGTCGCTTGGTCGTATATGGAATCAAAGATAATATTTGCCTCTGGCAACGTACATGTCTTGGATAGGTACTCCACTCTAATAGTTATATTGAAAATATCTAAACACATCTAAGATATTTCATTTTATTGCAAAACTATATATTAAATAAATTTTCAAAATTTTTAAGGCAATCCATTTTATTTTGAAAATATATTAAGAAAAAGACTACAATTTTATGCAAATGAGAATTCACAAGGTTTTTTCTTATTTATATTTTAGTGATTTATTACTTGACAACCAGCTTTTTGAATCAAGTATTATAAAATTAAACCATCATCCAATATGATTTGATGATAGATAATTTGTTTAACTTAGAATATATGAGATTTGAGTTGACTCTACTGTACGTGATATCTAAAAAAATATATACTGTAAAAATAAATACTAATATAAATATATTAAAGGGAAACAATTAGATATTTTATCTCAAAAACTTACAAAAGCAAACATCCAATAGTGAAAATAGTTGACCGGGAATCGATGATGGCATAATGTTATGCACACATCAAACATGACCCCATCAATTACTAATTAATTAAAATTACTCATTATTAATTATAAAAAATTATATTAAAAAAATTATACATTTATTTCAAGTATTTAATGTGCTTCCTCTTGACTGTATGTGATAAAGATTCAAATCACACTCGTTTTTATTATGAAAATCGATATATATAAATATGAATAAATTTTTAGGCTACATTTGAATTATTTAACCGTGGTAGATCTTTCCAAAATTTTGATCATGTATTAAATTACCTTATAAATAATTTATTTAAAAAATAAAAAGAAAAACACGAGCTTGATGCAATAAAAAAAGTCTTTATTGCTCGAAATTCATTTAAATTACACTTAATTATAAAAGTTACTTTAATCTTCCTTTTGATAATCATTAAAAAAAAATGTCAACTTTAGACAAAAATTTTAAGTTGCTTAACATTGCTGATTTTCTTAGTTTCTACTTAAAATTTCTAATTAATAAAAAAAAAAAGGTAAAAATAATTCCAGAGGAGGATTTCAAATTCAAAAGCGTTAGAGAAGAGCTGCTAAAGTAAAATTACATAGTTCCAATTTTTACAAGTAAAACTTAGCAGTGCCTGTATGTGTAATTTTAAATGTTAAGAGTCAGAGAAGCATTGTTTATCAAAGTGAACTCATTCTATTAAAACAAAAAAAGTGAGCTCATTATTGATTGATAGACATTATTAAACCTTTTTTTTATATAAAAAAAAAGTGTAATTAAATTTATAAAAAATTATTCATATATTATATAAAAATATGATTTTAATCTTGATCTCTTACTATAAAACGAGATATATAAGTATGATTTTAATCTTGATCTCTTACAGTAAAAGGAGATGATCAATCATTGCCTCTTCTGCTTCTAATAAACAAACAGACCACTAATTAACTGTACATACGATTATCATCAATAATTCCAAGGAGAGAGTCACGGAAACAAGACACCGAGTTAACATTGCAGGTCATGCCTACTTATTACCTTCTTCAGAGTCATAATTTACATAAATATTATTTTATCCATATATTTCTATAGATACTAGCAGCAAGCACCAATCAACTCTGACGTCCATCAGAGATGATTGACGGGCACAAGGTTGAGAGGGGTCCTTTTAGAGAGGGTAAGACTCACACCACAAGCCTCCTCCATGTTGATACTTTCCTCTTTCAATCCATTGGGTAATTTCCAGTTGAAACAATACAAGAGATTTGCAAGTGCAAGCTCCGATGTTATTAGCCCCATATGAATTCCAGGACAAATTCTTCGACCAGATCCAAACGGTAAAAACTCAAAATGTTGTCCTTTATAATCGATAGAGTTATTCATAAACCTTTCTGGATAGAATTCTTCGGGATTCTTCCAGTATTTAGGATCTCTTCCAATTGCCCAAACATTAACTTGAATTAGAGTTTTACGGTCTATATCATAACCACCAACTTTAAAGTGGGACATCGTCTCTCTAGCAAGCAGTAGAGGAGCAGGAGGATGCAATCTCAAAGTTTCTTTGATAATCATTTTGAGGTATGGAAGTTGATCGATATCATCTTCGCTAACTCTTCCTCTCTTTCCAATACAGTTTCTGACTTCATCTTGAGCTTTTTTCATTATTCTTGGATTCCTAACAAGCTCTGCCATGGCCCAGACAACAGTAATCGCACTGGTGTCTACTTCACCTAAAAATATATTCTGGTTTGCAAACATGACAAGAAAGAAATTGAGCATGATTAGATTTTTGTTCTATAAGAACACCACAACTGTGAGGCAGTAGATAATTAATATTCTAGAATTTGGAAATGAATTAAGCTGCTTACCAGGAGGACTGCCTTGATGTGATCTCTCATGAGCTGAGCTTCGTCTGATTTAGTTTGATGCCTCTCCAAATTCAACATAACATCGATAATGTCTTCCGTGTCTTCTATTCTCCTCTCAGGTTTAAGATGATCATCGATTGCTTTTTGAAAGAAAGTGTCCAATTGAAGGAAAACTTTCTCAAGCTTTGCATGATAGCCATTAAGCCTATCAACTATCCAACCTACATAAGGAAAGCATTCCTCTGTAGTGAATCCTCCTACTACAGACTCAGCTGCATGAACTAATTGTTCAAATTCTTTGTTGTCCAAATTGCTCCCTCGAAACTTTTGTCCAAAAGCCATCCTGAATATGATACTTCCAGTGAGAGCAAATATCTTCTCAGAAAGATCAACAGGAGTGGCAGAAGATGCTGATTCAGAGAGAGAATTCATAAGTAAGGCAAGTTCTTCTTCCCTAATGGGCCGAAATGATTGCACTCTCTTCAAGCTAAAAAGCTCGAGAACACATATCTTCCTTATCTGTCTCCAGTGATCACCGTATGGTGCAAAAGCTATGTCTAGATAGTTGTGTGTAAGCTTCCGACTACCAGTAAATCGTGCTCTACTGCAAGACTCAAGATCATGTAATTTTAGGACCTCTCTTGCTGCCTCGGCAGAAGAGATTATAACAAAAGGTATACGGCCAAATTTAAGAAGCATGACTGGACCGTATTTTTGGGAGAGTTTCATGAAAGATTGGTGAGGTAAAGCTCCAAGTTGGTGTAAATTGCCTAGTATAGGAAGTTGAGGAGGGCTTGGTGGGAGCCGCTTTCTACGAACTTTAACTTCCATAATCTTTTTCAGGAGAAGCAGAAGAGGGATTAGAAGAAAAGGGAGCCACATGGGTAGGCTGTAAAGAGCCATCTCAGGTTTAACTTGCACTAGGTTGCTCGCTCCCTCGATCATTTTTATAATTCAGCTAGCAGCATACAAGTTTGCAAAAATATCAGAGAAAGAAGAGACATGGCTGCACTGTGCTGATAGTTCCACACCCCTGAAAATGACAGAAACCTACTTCTCTTGGAAACTTGTAGCATTTACACTTTTACGCAGTCCATCGATGAATTCTTAAAAGCAGAAACTTTATTTTATTCTATTATGATATTTTAAAAAATATTAAATTTTTAAAACTTTTTTAAAAATATCTCTTTCCATCCTTAATTTTTAAAAATTTTTTAAAAAGTTCAAAATCGTCGATCAACTAAAGATTAACATTAACAGAATACATAAAAAAATATTTTTACTCTTGATGATTATTAATTTCACATAAATTAACGTATTATCCTAATAAAATAATGAATTTATAAGTTAAATTATCTAAAATATCTCTGAATTCAAATTGTTAAAAATGGCTTAAAGTCACCATTGACCGTTAACTAACTAAGGGTTTGAACCTTTTTGAAGAGTTTTGAAAAAATTAGGGATGAAAATAGCTGTTTCAAAAAAAGTTTTAAAAACTTGATATTTTTCAAAACCTTAAGGACTACAATAAAGTTTTTCCTACTTAAAATTGTATTTCTTGTTGAAAAATCTGCGTTAAATCTCTATACAAACTTTCTTTCAAATTCTTTTGAATTCAGAGGCTGTAATTATCTTTTGCCTAGATTCCAATATCTCCAGCAAAATTAAAATATATATATATATATAATGAAAAACTCTCATGAAAAATAAACTAACGGAGAATTACCTTTAGTTTTTTTTTTTTACTAGATGAATCGTCCTCTACTAGTTAAAAAAAATGGGTGGTGTTAAGTTTGGAGAGCGTAATGGTAATTAAACGAGTAATTTTATTTATTTTAATAAAATTAAATAAAAATTGAAAAAAAAACTAAATAATTAAAAAATAAATAAATAAATAATTTTTCTTACTCTCTCTTACTACACTCTCTCTCACTCTTCCATCTCTTTTTTTCTCTCTCCCCTCACGTTCTCCTCCACCAACGGTGACCAACCCACACTCTTCTCCTCCATTTACTTCTTCTTTTTTTTTTTTTTTTTGGTTATTTGCTTTTGAGTTTCGAACCTAGAACCAAAAGGTTCTAAGTTTGAATTTTTTTTGGCTATTTGTTCTTGGGTTTCAAAGCCAAAACCTTCGAACCCAGAACCGAGACGGTCCTGGGTTCGCCAAACCTAGCTGAACCTAGAACCTAAATCGAAACCAGAACCAGAAGGGTTTGAGTTCGAATCGAACTCAGAACCTTTTGATTTTGGGTCTAGTGTGATAAGTAGATTGTTTGTGGTGGTGGTGGGTGGTTGGTTTAAGGTTGTTCTGGGTGGTAGGTGAGTGGTTTAAGGTTGCTCTTGGTGTTTGTGATGGTGGTGGATGGAGAGGCAGTTCCTGTTAGATGGGTTTGAGTACGATGGGTGTTTGTCGGGCCTAAGTATTTTTTTTTTCTTCAAATGGTTGATGATAATAATGATTGTGGCATTTCTGGTGTTCTAATCAAATTTTTTGATGTTGTGGGTTGATGTTGTTGATGTTGATGATAATGGTGAGTTGAATGTTGTTGACATTTTGATGATAATGGTTATTGATTTGTTTTTTTTTTTTTTTTATAAGATAATTTGGTTGTAATGGGTTGCTGTGGAAAGATCTGTGGTTTTTTATTTGGTTTTGATTTCATCTTTAATTTTAGTTTTTCTAGGTATTTCTGGATTCCAACTTGGAAACCAGAAATTTGTTTGTTAAATAATTTTTTTTTTTTAAATCTTTTGTTATTTTTTAATTTTAATATTATTATTAATTCATAATTTAAAGTGTAGTTTAGTCATTATATAAGTTTAAAGTGTATAATAAGGATTTAATAGAATTTGAATAAGGGTATTTTGGTCATTTAACGATTTTGAATGGAAATATTAACATTTTGGATGAAAGGTTAACGGTAGGGGTCATTCACTTAATAAAAAAGAAATCAAGAGTAAATCTTGATTAGTTTACTTTTTAAGGGTTTTTCATAAAATCCCTTAAAAAAAATGTATATTTTGGTGGACTTCCTAAGTATTACAAGTGGATTTTCTTTTTTTAATGAAAGTTGATCCAGATTTTTCGGAAAATAAATGTTACTAACAATATAACAATTTAAATTTGGATATTTTCAAATGTGATAAATATTTCCTACCACTAAGTCAAAGATATGTAGCGGGGTTAAAATAGGGACTTCATATCCATATCTATAGGGCTTTCTTATAACTAATTTTCAGAATTTTATATAATAACTTTTTTTAAAAAAAAAAAAAAAACTGATACATGTCCAAAGAGCAATCCGAACCAATTGAGATATGATTCTAAGATGCAATCCAGATAACACCTCTCAAAAATAGAAGAAAGCTATCCATAACACACGGAAAAATTGACTATAATTGGACATTATGGGATTGAACCCGTGACCTTTCACAAGTCATGGCTGGGCCAAGGTCTTGCCACCAGAGCAGTCCACCATTCGGATGTAAAGTTGTTAAGAAAATTTGAGTTCGGCCTGCCCAACCTCTAAAGAGCCCGGCCTTTTGTAGACACTCTATTTCTTAAGTACCACATTATTTCAATAATGATAATAATGGTAATCACAATGTTCTAATCTTTATTCCATCATTTTGTAACCATCACTAGTATGATTTCGACACTTCGAGAAAAAGTAGCATAATTTCGGCATACATAAAATAAAAATTGTTTCTAAGAAAATATTTATTTATATATCAAACTAATATTACAAATATTTGAAGATGATCGATCTCACCTTTCTAACAATGAACGATTTTCTGGGAAAAAAGAAAGATTTGCTACTAGTAGAAAGCACAAACAGAAAATTAAGAGATGTAAAACTCACTTCAGCCCCTTTATTTTTTTTTTTCTTTTCTTTTTACAAACAACCCTCAAGCAGAAAATATAAACATAGGCAATGACCTTGCCACAACTGATCTGTTCTAAAAGAGATGACAAGAGAGGCTAAACTGTGAGTTAAACCATTTCCTAACCGAAAAATAGCTAGATACCTAGAAATGCCAACCTTTCCATACAAAGCCTTGACATCTTCGAAGACGAAATGAGATACACAATTGCTGGACTAGATGCCATTGACCACATGAACAATATTAGAAGCATCCAATTCAGCCCAAGACACTGATAGGTCACACCACCTTATTATATAACAGCTTTCAATCTCCAATGTACTAGAGGTAATTGAGTGGCACAAGGTTGAGAGGTATCCTTCTAGCGAGTGTGAGGCACACACCAATTTCCTCCTCCATGTTGAGATCTTCCTCCTTCATTCCATCGGGTAATTTCCAATTGAAACAGTACAAGAGATTTGCAATTACAATCTCGGACGTTATTAATCCCAAGTGAATTCCAGCACAACTTCTCCTACCAGACCCAAATGGCAAAAACTCGAAATGTTGCCCTCTAAAATCAATGGAGTTATCCATGAACCTTTCTGGATAGAATTCGTCAGGTTTCTTCCAGTATTTAGGATCTCTTCCAATTGCCCAAGCATTAATTTGAATTAATGTTTTGGGATTGATATCATACCCGTTAACCTTGAAGTGAGATATGGTTTCTCTAGGAAGCAAAAGGGGGACAGGAGGATGCAATCTCAGAGTTTCTTTAATGATCATCTTTAGGTATGAAAGTTGATCGATATCATCTTCCGTAACTCTTCCTTTATTTCCAATACAGCTTCTGACTTCGTCTTGTGCCTTTTCCATTATTCTTGGATTCTTAGCAAGCTCCGCCATTGCCCATACCACGGTAATTGCACTGCTGTCTATTCCACCCAAAAACACATTCTGGTACACAAAGATATATAGCAGGAAAATCATTTCATTTGAATGTTGCTACCAATAACAACACATTTTTGACTGTTTGTGCAATTCAAGACACAAATAATAAAGTATGAAGAAGAAAGAAACAATGCAGAAAATTCTAGTGGTTCGACAGTATATCTATATCCATTTTTGTATGGTTGAAAGAAATTCCATTAAACTTTCAATATGGTTACAGCAGTTAATTATATCAAACCTTAATCCTCAAAATACCCTTACAAATTCTGCTTCGGGTCCAAGCCTATTGGTCCATATCCCTCCACTCCATTAACTAGCTTCACATGTTTATATATATATATATATATAAAATAATTCTACCATCAGTGACTCCAAAATTTAAAAAATTAGGACGAATCAATTAAATTCATTTATTGCAATCGAATTAAATAGGAGAGATGATACAATAGATGACTTTGATTGGTTCGTCCTAACTTTTTAAAGTTAGGAAGTACTGATGATAGAATCATTCTATACATATATATATATGAGTTATATAATCAACAGTGATGCATTAGAAGGAATGTTTTATATTGTAATAACCTGTTTAGCATATTGATCCCTCAGAAAAGCTGAGGTATCAATTTCAAAATTTAAAAAAAGATAAATAAATAAAGCAATGTTTCATATGAAATATAATCTACTTACCATGAGTACTGCCTTGATATGATCGTTGGTGAATCGAGCTTCACCAGATTCAGCTATTTGATCCCTCTGTATTTTCAGCATCACATCGATAATGTCATCTTGATCTGGTTTAGTCCTCTCAAGTTTAAGATGATCATCGATTGCTTGTTGGTAGAAAGTATCCATCTCACGGAAAGCTCTCTCAATCTTTGCATGATAACCAGTGAGCCTGTCGATGATCCAACCTACATATGGAATGCATTCCTCTGTAGTGAAGTCCTCCAACTACACTTAATGCTTCATGGACCAATTTTGTAAATCTATGATTATCCAAATTGCTCCCCTGGAATCTCCTCCCAAAGGACATCCGACATACTATATTTCCATTGAGAGCAAGCACCTTCTCTAAAATATTAACAGGAGTGGCAGAAGATGATGACTGAGAGATTGAATCCATAAGGAAGCCAACTTCTTCTTCCCTAATGAACCGAAATGATTGTACCCTCTTCAAGCTTAAAAGCTCTAAAACACAGGTTTTCCGTATATGTCTCCAGTAATCACCATATGGTGCAAAAGCTACGTCTAGAAAATTGTATGAAAGCTTCCGACACCCGGCTAGTTGTGCTCGGCTGCAAGAGTCGGTATCATGAACTTTCAAGACCTCTCTTGCTGCCTCAGCAGAGTTGATTATAACAAAAGGTATGCGACCAAGTTTAACAAGTATGATAGGACCGTATTTTGGGATAGATTCCTGAAAGATTGGTGAGGCAAAGCTCCAAGTTGGTGTAAATTACCAATTATTGGAAGCTTAAGGGGACCTGGTGGAAGTTGCATGTTTAGTCTTCTATCTGACTTCATCTTTTTCAAGAGAAGCAGTAGAGGGACTAGAAGAAGAAGAGGGACCCAAATGGGTAGTGTATAGAGAGCCATTTGAGGTTTGGCTGGATGGTGAAGAGGAGCTTCTTCAATATTGTTGTCGGCCTTCAAAATACCACCAATTTATAGAGTTACAGGAGTCAGACTTGGATTAGAGTGGTTGGCCAGTTGCTAGTCAGCCTCTCTGAGATTCATATTCCATGCATGTAGACATGGTTTGAGATAATTTTTACTTTTAACTTTTATTAGTAATAGAAGAAAAGTACAAGTCAAAACTTTTTCTGTTTGGATAATACATTTCAATAGAGCTTTTAAAATTTTGGATTTGGTATTGATTGAAAAAATAATAAAACTGTTAATATCAAAAATTCATTAAAATGACAAAACAACTTTCCTCGTTTTGTAGAAAGCTTTTTTTGAAGAATTTAGTAATCTTGACTTCTACTAGAAAAGCTTTCAAAAATTATATTCCTAGAAACTGTTTTTTATCTTTCAAAAATTAAAAATCAACTTTTAAAAACTATGCCAAACAGGGCGGTGGAAAATGACTAGCAGTAAACTTTTCTTGGAAAAGCATTACATTTTATTGTATATATCTATCTATGTTAAAGCTCACTGTCTTGTGGAATCTTAATCTATCAACGACAGAGTTTTCTCTATCAAGCACACCAAAACAGTTTGTAGTGATTGGACTTTGTATCAAATTTATACTTACCTCCAGCAAACTCCACAAGTTCGGGATCTCAAAATTACTTCTATTTTACGAAAGTAATTTTCTAACGTTACAAAATATTATTGTTCGAACTTGAGAAAAATGATTTACCTCCAAATCTCCATAATTATTTTATATATATGTCCATGATTTTATTGATAGTATTCATGTTAAAAGTTGCCTTCAAAATCTTCTTATTAAAATAGGGTTATTATCAATATATCCCCTAAAAATAAAAATAATGTCAAACCACCATTGTTTTTAAAAATACTAATTAAAAAGGTTTGACCGTTAATTGGAATAGTAAAAAAGTTAAGGAAGTAACGAATCCATTAACACTAAGGGTATAATCGTCAATGTGTTTGTTAGAACAGTTGAATTGAATTAAAAACTTAAATAAAAAAAAAATGTCATTAAAAAATTTGAAAAACTAAATTTTTAAAAAAATTCACTCTCTCTCTCGTTCACTCTCTTCTTCTTCTGTCACTCTCTCTCTCTATCACTATCTCTCTCTCTTCTTCCTCTTATTATTCTTTTTCTTCAATCTCTCAAACCATTATTAGATTGTGCTGTCGTTGAAGTGGTTTTGGAAAGTCGTCGCCGTCATTGAAGCGGTGCGGTAGGCTGTGTGTTGTTGCATCGAGCGGTGTAACACTACAAAGATGGATTAGATAGTGCGAACACTGTTCCCGACACGGTTCGTGAAGAATATTGAAATGACAGTAAAGAACGGCGGGCTGTGTGCTGTTGTCGTGGAGCGGTACAGCGGTACGGAGGTGGATCTATGGGCGTTGTTGATTCGAGGTTTTTTTGTATTGATTGTTATTTAATGTCATTGTTGGAGCTTATGAGGTTCATTTCTGATAGAAGTTCATGTGTTTAGAGTTTATCTGGGTTGATTTGGGAGATTGATTGATGATGACAGATGATGACTATTTTTAAGATTTCCAGGTGGATTGGGATGAAGATGTTGATGAAGATTTTTTTTTTTCTTTTCCGTTTTCTTTGTTTTCTTCAAATTTTTCTGGGTGGACAGAGATCTAATATCCAAATTTGATCTCCACCGTCCATCTATGATAGATGGATGGTGGAGATCCAATCTAGATATTAGATCTCTATTTAACAAAAAAAAAAAAAAAACTCTGTTTTTAGTTTTTTTTCTTAAATTTATTCACCAAATTAATTTTTTTTAATTTTTATTTTTTTTTAAAAAAATGGAGATTGGATCTCCACCATTTATCTACCTTGATGAACGGTGGAGATCACTACTGGGATCTATATTTCTATTTTTTTTTTCAAATTTTTATTGTTTTTAATTATTAATTAATTTTAAATTTTAAATTTATTATATTTATTTAATATAGTTATTATTCATTTTTATTTTTTATTTATTTTGTAATTTTTATCATGTTTAATTATTTTTAATATTTATATTTATCTTTTATTTTTAATATAATAAGGGTATTTTGGTCTTTTATTATTTTTATCACAAAACAACTAAAAATTTTGATGGAAACCACTTTTGGCAGACTATAAGGGTTTTTTGGCTAATATTTTCAAAAATGAGGATAAACTGATGTTATTTTTGTTTTTAGGGGTATTTTGGATTTTTCACTTAAAACTAATTTTAGCTAGAAACCTATGGGGGCAGGTTACGCTAAGACGCTGCAGTTTTGGCTTTGAGACACCTAGCAAGAGAGGCTTGCATGTCACACAGACACCTTTGCGCTTAATACATGCTAGCTCTACTATTCAAGTTGCCCTCTTTTGACTAGTGATATGTCCCAAATACCTCACGTTTGTATCTGTAACAAACAACAGAATTAAAAAAAGTGAAAATAACTCTTAAGTTGCTTGATGCGGTGATCAAATACGTACACGCTTTCTCATAAAGTAAGATCATGGTTCAAGTAGCAATGTTCAAAATATGGATAATTTTAGTCTAGTTCATCTATGTGTAGACAAATTACACTTAAGTTCCTCCAGTTGAAGAATAGTTTTACCATATCAGTGTGAGCTTCTCTTTTTTATTTAATTGGGAGTAGAGTTAAATAATATTTTGTTTCAGATCATTCCTTAGAGTTCTAATCTCAAAGATCTCAGCTGTTGTAATAGGTACTTGTAATATAAAATAATAATAATAATAATAATAAAATAGAGAAAAAGTAATAAAAGAAAATAAAATAGTAGAGTCCACCTCCAAAGGTATTTCTCCATGGATGGTCAATTAGAGAGAGTGGCACACCTTCCATTTTCAAGTTCCAACTCTATTTTCAATATCAAATACAAAATGAAATAGATTGTTTTTATTTAAAATAATTGTTAATTTATAAATATAATTATTTATCTATTTATTATAAAATTTGATCTTTTTTATAAAATGTTGAAAAGATTAAACTACTCTTATAACCTTTCCAACTAAGTGTGTTAAGGTCAAATCTCCGATGTCCAACGAATTAACATGTGTTTTTATGTTATAAGGGATAAAAATTTCTTTTTTAGCTTCTAAATAGTTACATTCATCAAATTTAATTTCCCCTTTTAATTTTTTCTAATAAAAATTTGCTTCACAAGCAAGGGTGGGTACGGTTCGGTTCGGTTTTGAGAAAAACCGAACCAAACTGAAAATTTTCGGTTTTGTTTTTTTTGAACCAAACTGAACCGAATAAACCATATGAATGGAATCGAACCGAACAAATTTCATTTGGTTTGAGCCTATAATTTGGCCTCTAATTGGTTTTGGACTCAGTATGTTTATATAAATTATAATTCAAACAATTCAAAAGTAACAACCCTCAATTTAAAAGTAACAACCTTGCACATCAAAAACAATTGATAAAACTAAAAACAGTTCAAAACAACACCTAAAACATTTTCAAAACAATATCTAATTAAAACAATGAATAGAATAGGCCAAAATGTGAGTCACAATGAGAAAAAATGAAAAAACTACCCTTATATAGCTCTCTTTTCTTTTTTAATTCGGTTTGGTTCAGTTTTTTTAATCAAAACTGAGCCAAACCGAAAAACCCAAAAAAAAAAACGATTTTTTTGTTCGGACCGGACCGGTTTGGTTCAGTCCAATTTTTTTGTCCACCCCTATTCACACATCCTATAGATATCATTTTAGTTGATAGGATTTTACGACCCCATCGATTATGGAACATAGAATTTCAATAATAAACTAATTAAAAGAAAATCATTGCGTCTAATTGATCAAATGTGACAAAGATAAGTGACACCATTTGGTGGATTCCTGTCTGTCAATCATGAGTACCCACGTCTATTATAATATTGTTACGAATCCATATCTAGATTTTATTTTGTTCCTTTTCATAACAGCGGTTACTATAGTTCTCCGCTTCGATAATGATATATTTACATGATCTTTTTCAGGTTTTAGAATAAATATTTATTTTATTTATTAGATGAATCTAAAAGTTGAAATAAATGTATTTGTTAATTAAAAGTACCTTTTAAAACATTAACTATCAAAATCCAAATATGATATACTATCAATCCAGAAAAGTTTCCCTTTGAATAAAAAGTTCACATGAATTAATTATGGAATCTATGGAGATTTGATTAACACCTAACCACACATTTAAAAAATTGAAGGATGAGACAGTGCTTTGTTACAATCTCAATAGTTACTTGTCAGAAACAAAAACAATCAAATAAATTTAATTAATGAATTATGTTGATCAAAGAAGTGATATTAAAATTAGTGTTATCAGCTTTTCGAAACAAAAGTAAATAGTGTCATTAGCGTCCACCAATAATTTCCTTCGCTAGTTGATGTAACTGTTTATATGAGGTCATTTTGGGACAAAATTATCTAATAATTGCTAACAATTCAACACATCATAATCGTGGAAATCGCCTTCAAATTTTCAGTCATGCTTATTAATTGCTTTACATGTTGCGGATGCGATGTTATGGAAATTTCAATTATTGTCACATATAATACAATTTAAATGCCTATCAACTCTTAAGGATATTAAATACAAAATATCTTACATGGTTGTAAGAGATTTCATAAATAAGTATCTACAAGAATAACTTTTACATTACACATTCTTATACGAATCAAGACTTTATATTATTTCCAAACAATAGATAGTTATTGCTTATAGATTATGTATAATAGTGTATCCATAATGCCAGATGTACTCATGTAAAACAATTTACATTAGATTTTGAAAAAAAAAAAATACAACAAAGACTTCAAATTAAATGTTTAACTAGTTTTTTTTTTTTTTTGAATGCTAATACCTTACAGATTAGATAACTGTGAGGACTTACCGAGATAAATCACTGATAGTGTGGCTCGGATAACTATTCTCACTGATAGTACGGTTCGGATAACTATTCCCATAATCTAGAAAAATATAACTCCTACCAAGAGCAGACTTACAACTCACATGTTGTTTTTTAAAAGATGATGTAAACTTAAACTTTTGACCTCTTAAAGTCAGGATAGGTAGTCAATCATTCCTACTAAACGGTGATATGTAATGTTTAACTAGTTATTTGATATAATAGTGTTTACAAAATGAAATCATGTTTTATTGAATTATAGACATAAATAATTTACTAAATAAACGAGTCAAGAACCCTCAATTCGATGCTAGATTTGATTTTGTGTAAGTAAAATATCGTTTGTGTTCAAAATTTATTTACTTTAGTTATGTTAGAATGAAAGTAATAATAAAATAATATGTAAGTATGTAGCTCTTCAATTTGCCGTCCCTTTGTTTAAAAAGGAAATGATAATCGACGGTCCATGAAAATTGCTTCAAAAATAAAAGGACTTAAATTGTCATACAATGTAGGAAAAAAAAAGCCATTTTTGTTACTGTAAAATAAAGATAAATTAATATATCAATTAATAATGCCCAATCTACTTGTAAATTTGAGAAGCATAATTAGTTTACACATAACTCTGCTTGAAATAGTGTTCCATAACATGAAGAGAGGTACAATTTCATCCATAGTAGAATATGTGCTCACAAATTTCAAACAAATACCAATTACTTTCCACGTGACATCCATAGATAAAGATCAGTCCTTAAAAAGAATTTCATCTTGATAGACTCATCAATTTATCTCCTATAACTCAAACAGATTATTTGTAGAGAGTTTAATGACTAAAACTAAACAACATCATGCAGACTATATAGTGTAAGTCCAACATTTATTTGCAACTTTTATAACTTTATTCGTTATTTGATGATAAGTTGGCTCTGAAATCAGACAAGAATGTCATTAACAATTCTTGAAAGAGTTCAGAAATAATTTTTCGAAACTATGTTTGCTAGGAAAACATGAACTACAGCACACAAAATCAGCAGTCAACGAATCCAAAATCATCAAAATATCAAAAAAATATGCTCTTTCTAAACTTAATCAAACCAACATCTAATGGGATTCATCGGTAAAGAGCAATCATTTAATTTTTTTAAGTTCTAATCGTAAATAATCGTACTGCCTATTGTATTAAAATAATTCTAATTAAATGGAAACATACATCGTTAACAAAATTCACTAAAATCCAATTACACATAACCTAAACAAAGAAGATAAGAGTTCATTTTGGTCCCTATGATGCAGGCTCCTAAAGCCTCAATACTATCAAATTTGGGTTTATAATATATCATATCGAAATTGTTTTAACAAACTTATGATTTGTGAATTATCCAATAGCCGATAGTGACTTTGAATTTGTGTAAGTTTTTGAGTATTTATTTCAGTTTATATAAATACTTTTAATCAATATAGCTTCTTATAAAAACAACTAAATACTTTAAATAGTTTTTTTTTTATTAATATTACATTGATTTATTAAGTTTTTCAAAAAGTATTATAATTCCAAGTAATCATTTTTTTCCTTTTCAAATATTTTCTATTTATTTCAACTAAAATGAAATTTGGAAAAAGAATATATATACAAGTATACACAACAAAGCTTTCAAACTTGTTCGAAACTCTTGCTATAAAAGTTTTGAAGAAAACAAAACCATATATATATTTATTTATTTATATAGTACAATTACTTGTTATAAACAATCGAACTCTCTAGATGTTAATTATTCTGAATCAAACCGGACCATAAAACAAAACCATATTTTATGATTAAACTATTCCTTCTTCTATTTTTTATTTAGAGTAAAAAAAAATTATTAATTATCAAATAAACGATTGTTTCGCTTTTGCATTAAATAAAAATAATAATAGTAAAAACATAAAAAAGCCAGCTCGACTGTGGTTACATTACAATCACCCCAGTCAAACTAACCACAATCAATCCAAAAACGAACGGTGTAGATCAACCCAATCCAACGGCTGTCACAGCTTCGATTATGATGGAGAACTAGGTTTGGGAAAAAAAAAGCTGTCCAAAAAAAAAAAAAACAACTCGATCGATTTATGCGTCAGTCTCATCAATTAATTGATGAATCAATAAATCAATCTAGGGTTAGGATTTTGTAGCAGATGGAAATGGACTATGTCTCAGAGTTTCCTCACAATCACGTGGATCGTCGTCCGAGAAAGAGACCTCGATTGGCTTGGGAAACCCCTCAAATCCACACAAAGGTACAATTTTTCCTTGTTAATAGCTATGCAGTGTAGGCTTCTATTTGTATCACTAGAAAAAATATTATTAATTTTGTTTACTTTTATTTTGATTGGAATAGTTTGTATTTGAAAGTTTCGATTTTTGAGCTTTTTATATGATTTTTATGTTTTGATAGAAAATAAAAATGATATATTTCAAAAAAAAATAAAATAAAATAAAAATGATATCTTTGACTGTGTATACTATTTTTTATTTACTTAATATGATTGAAAATGATAAATTGTTTATTGGGCAATAGTTTGATGAAAAATGCATCATTTGTTTGTTTTGTTTGTTTTGTTTTGATGATGTGCTTTTTTGGATTTTTCAATTTGGATGGTTTTTTTTTTGTGTGTGTGTGTGTGTGTGTGTGCGCTAATGTGTTTAATTATGTTGATCGATCGATCTGAGGGATGAGTTTGGATGTGAGTAAATGTGGAGGGGACAAAGTTTTTGATTACTTTGTGTTAAGTGGAGTATGAATGAGTGAATGTGTGTAGGCTCAGTCAGGGATATATTGTGGGCAAGAGGTTGGCAAAGTGACGAGCTATGGGCCTGCGAGGAGACACCCGAACCCTGCTGCTAGTATGTTTAAGGGATTGGCTCAAAAAGGCTCCCCCCTATGGCGAGACGATGACAAAGATGGACATTACGTGTTTGCGCTTGGAGAGAATTTAACTTCTCGCTGTAATTACACTTGTTCATTATCATATTCAAGATTATTTGCGTTTGTTAATGTGTCTTGCTAATGGTTCGTGATTTAATTTTATGAACAAATGGCCAGTTAAAATGAACGTAGTAATGATGTTTTTCAATTTTGCTGTTGCTTGCTCTTTTCTTTCTTGACTTCATATCCAGAGCATTTCTGAAACTTTGTGAACTGTACCTCTATCTTCAGAAAGAATGTGACTCTTTAGCTTCAAGTCATCGTAATGATTTTGAATGAGAGTACTATTGCAGATTTGGAAAAGATACTTTTTTCTGTTAACATTATAAAAATATCTTCCAGTGACAGTAGTTTTCTGTCTCATGCATCAGCAATGTAATGTCTATTCTCAATTCTCATTATCTACTTCCTCTTTTCCATAATAAGTTAAATAAGGAGAGGAATTTATTCTTTCTTCTCCTCCACCTCCCTCTCATCCTTCTTTTCTTCTCCAGTATGTGTGAAGTCTTTTTCTTTCGAGTTTAAATATTTCTTTTATTCGGTATGTGATTGTTGTTGGTCTGGGTTTGTCATTCATGTATTGGAGTTATCAATTTTGCACTTTTCCTAATGCTCATTTGTGTGTGCATTGCAGATAAGATCCACGGAAAAATCGGCGAAGGTTATAACTTTTTAAGATTCTAAGTACAGTTGTCTTCATCTTTTGTTGATCTATTTCCCTATATTCTGCATTCCATTTGATATTTCCTTCTTATTCTACAGGAACTTTTGGTCAGGTTTTGGATTGTTTGGATAGGGAAACAGGGGAGATGGTTGCCATAAAAGTTGTGCGGAGTATTAAGAAATACCGTGAAGCAGCATTGACAGAAGTTGATGTGCTTCAGTTGCTGAGGAAGCATGACAGAAGTGGCAGTCGGTAAGTGTAACTCTTTGATAATTATTGTTATTTGCTGCTTTAGTATATTTATGTCACTGTATAAGTGGGTTTGTTCTTTGCAGTTGTGTCCAAATGCGGAACTGGTTTGAATATCGTAACCATATCTGTATTGTAAGTATATGATTTGTTTATAATGACATAATTTCCCCAATTTCATATTTGTTTTGGGTTTAAGACTTGTTGGTGAATTTAAATGGTCTTAACAGGTTTTTGAGATGCTTGGACCAAGTGTATACGATTTTCTTCGGAAAAATAATTATCACCCTTTTCCTGTTGATCTTGTCCGTGAACTTGGCAGACAGCTGTTGGAATGTGTAGCATGTGTGTAGTTGGCTAACACTCCTTTTTCTATAGTTTTCGGCAACTTTTTGGGAGTTTTGTGAACCTTTTCAAAGAATTTAGTGGCTGTTTCTGTTATGTCTGTTTAATTAATAAGTTTCTCGTTCTTAATTTATTTTTTGCTTTTGTGGGGGCCATTCATTTGTCTTAGAGCAAGATACTGCAACCCTTGAGAATGGATAACAGTAGGTCTATAAATGCTTATGTTTGCACTCATTGTCTGCAGTCGTGCATGATTTGCACCTCATCCATACTGACTTGAAGCCCGAGAACATACTTTTTGTTTCTTCAGATTATGTAAAAATACCTGACTGCAAGGTATGTCAGCTTATATTGTTGATGTTTGGAAATGTCTATGCCTTTTTTTGTTTATCAAAGTGAGATGTTGAAATTTTAACTTCTCAATATGTTATTGCAGGTTACTTCTCGTTCTGCGACAGAGGGAACTCATTACAAGAGGTTGCCAAAGTCGAGTACTATTAAGGTTATAGATTTTGGCAGCACGGCTCATGAGAATCAAGATCACAACTATATTGTCTCTACCAGGCACTACCGTGCACCTGAGGTTATTCTTGGTATGCTTGCTTTTTCCTGTCTAAATATTTATTGTCATTGCATTTCTTGAAGTTTATGCATGTAAGCTTATTTTGAATTCAGGACTTGGATGGAGCTATCCTTGTGACATATGGAGTGTTGGTTGTATCTTGGTGGAACTTTGCTCAGTATGTTAATATCTCATACTGTTGGTATCTTCGTCATTATTGTAGAATGGGGCAGAATGTTATGAAGGGTCTGTTTCTTATACTAGGGAAATACATATAATTTGCATGCAGGGAGAAGCTTTGTTTCAGACACATGAGAACCTAGAGCATTTGGCCATGATGGAAAGGGTTTTGGGCCCATTACCTCAGCACATGTTGAAAAGAGTCAAGTGAGTGTGATTAAAAAGTATTCTTTTTACTGTCCTCAAGTATAATATGTACTGGTTCATCTATTCTTATAACTGCTTTTGTTTTATGTGGATTGTTGCATCAGCAAACCCGCTGAGAAGTATGTTAGAAAAGGTAGGTTGGACTGGCCTGAGGGTGCAACATCTCGGGAAAGCATTAAAGCTGTTTTGAAGCTACCTCGTCTTCAGGTTTGTACAATACCCATGTTATCTTTAAGTCATATCATTCTTTTGATTTGATGGAGGCTTTTAAAAATATTATTTCTTATGTACACCAATTTCTTGTACTTATTTATTTATTTATCTTTGCAGAATCTTGTCATGCAGCATGTAGATCACTCAGCTGGGGATCTCATAGATCTCTTGCAAGGTCTTCTCCAATATGACCCCTCCATCCGACTAACTGCTCATGAAGCTCTCCGGCACCCTTTCTTTAACAGAGATTATTACAGGAGATTTTAGGTAGGATTTCCTTTTTCTTTGACATCGTTCTGGCAATGTTAAGGTGTTTTCTTAATAGTGGTGTCCCTTTTGCAAAATTGGCGGGTGTGAGTTGCTGCCACGGTTCGTTTCTTGGCTTAGTAAATGGTCTAATAGTGGCTCTATTGAGCTTTTAGTATATAAATCCATCTGCAGGAGAATCTTGCTCCAATTTTTGTTATATTAAGTTGTTGTAGCTGTTTCTACTATTGTATCAAAGCTCTTGCACTTTCATATTGTAAGTTTCAAATTACTAAATACTAAAGTTTGCCTGGCTTTGGCTTTTATAGTAAAAAATTATTGCTTTTGTAGACGACAGTGGGAAATTGTTTTGTAACAATCTGTGGCTTACAACCTGATTAAAGATGAATGAAACTGAATATGCTGAGTATACAAGTATTGAAACTGAATAAAAAGTATTTATTTTTTATTTTATATTGTCAATAATAATCAACCATGATTCCCAGAAACATCTTAACAAAAAAATCAAAAGAATTCTATACTGGTGTGCTCTTGATAGAAAAATGATTGTCCCAAATAATGACTGGGCACGAGTTAATATTAAATTTATACAGGCAAAAGCAATGATATTTGTATAAAATTTTAGAATTTCTTTTTCTTTTTATTAAGTTTTGGACGTTGAAATATATAAGTTATTCTGTCAGAAAATATATTTGTAATATTATTTGTCCAGGTTTGAAGGTTTTTTAGTAACATGTTTGTCCATAAAATGTACATATTTATGTTACTAATCCAGGTAAAGAATATTTAAAATTAAAGGTAATCAACTCGAATATGCTACTTTTGTATTATTTGAATATTCAAAATAATTAGGTTAATACAACATATTAAACACAAAACTTACAATCACTCACCAAAACATGTGACTACATACAATCCAATACAATCTTATAGACAAACACAATCCAATTCAGTCACATCTTATATGCAATGCAAGCACATACAGGTATAACAAGTTATATATGTAATGTGAATCGAAAATTGATGCTTATCAACCCTTTACTTTGCAATATTTGGCTGTTAATACTCCACTAGGAGGAGCAGTCACCGTAAAAGTGCAATCAGTATGCAGCCGGTAGGAGTAATGTAGTACGCTTCCCCGTTTAGCTCGTACATGAAACACACCCTTAATTTCGAATTCAACTGCATTGTAGGTTAGTTGCATCTTTAGACGTTCCATTTCCGATTCAGGAAGCTGAATTTGAGTGGTAGTCACCATCTGGACCACTTGAAGGCTGTACACAGACTTGGGTAGAAAGAATGGTTCAACATTCTGAGAAGCTATGAAGGTTCTCCCATAGTAAAGGTCAATGACCCCAGAAGTGAATTCCATCTTTGCGTTCCGGTTTGGATTTGTATATTGGACCTGCATTGTTAGGTCTGCATGGAGCAGGGCATCCGGGGCTAGAGAGGCTGTGTTGAGTGTGACATTAGACACATCAAACTTGGGGCTATGCGGGCGACTGAGAAAATAGATTATGAGAACCAGTAGTCCTATTAGAACTACAACGGTCCAGAAGCATGCCCAGAACCCAGCAAAACACTTTGCTTGATGCCCTGGTGGCAGCAACTCGCCTTGACGTTTTGGTGGTTTCCTCTCCGTTGAAGTTGGGTCCGGGCTATGTGGTGTAAAAAAATGAGGGTTGGATTCGCGGTGCCAAGCCATGGTGAAAGTTTACTAGAAAGTAGCTGTGATGAGAAATGAAAGAGCAGAAGAATAATTAGAGGAGTTGTTAGAGCAATGGGAAGGAATGAGGATTACTTCATGAGAACTTCAAGGAGGATTCATAGAAGGGCAAGAATCAAGCATAAACTAATACAAGAAGCAAGTAATCTTGGCATTTCACTTTTTCCAACACTAATATTTATAATGTCATGATTTACCAACTTGACAAACATTTTGGGGTTTGTTTATGAATTTAAATGGTCTAATTAACTGCTTAATTTAGATGCTTGAACCGAGGTTATTTGATTTTCTTCCGAAAAATAATTATCGCCTTTTGCCTATTGATCTTGTCCCTAGCTTGGCAGACAACTCTAATCTGGAAGGTGTAGCATGTGTGTTGTAGTCTGCTAATACTCCTATTTGTCTAGTTGGTGACAATTTCTTTGGAGTTGTGTGAACCACTCCAAATTCACTGCTCAAGGAATTTTATGGCTGTTTCTTTTAACTTTGCTTAACTAATAATTTTTTTTTTTTTTAATTTCTTTATCTATTTATATGCTTTCATGGGAGCATTCATTTGCTCAAAAGCAAGATGCTGCAACTGTTGAGGATGGATTACAATTGCAAGTCTATAAATGCTTGTGTTTTAATTCATTTTTCATTTATCTGCACTCATGCATGATTTGTACCTCATTCATACAAAGTTGAAGCCCGGCTGCCGGGAGCATACATTTTGTTCGTGCAGAATTTGTGAAAATTCCTGATTTCAATTTTGTTAGGTTAGATCAGATGGAGTCTGGAAATGGAGATTACACTAGAATGAGAACTGTTTATTTCTTCTCTCTTTTTTTTAAGATTTTCAAATACAAACAGCTTTGGTCCTCAAACACATGTATAAAACGAAAACAAAAGAATTGCAAACTTGTATGCCTTTGGAAGAGAATGGTTTGTCAGACAGAATGACTGGACTGCATATAAATTAATTTCAAATTTATACAGACAATAGCAATGAATGTGAAACTATATAATCTCGAATGATTCCAAAAATGGTGCGTCATCAACGCTTTGTTTTGCATCTTTTGCCTCTTATCACCCCTGTTGGAGGACCATTTACCATAACTACGCAAGTGCCATACAGCCGGTAAGAGTATCGTAGTAAACTTCCCAGATTAGATCGCGCATGAAACACTCCTTTGATTTTGAACACAACTGCATTGGTGCTTACTTCCTTTTTAAGACGTTCGATTTCCCCTGCAGGAAGACGAACCTGACTGGTCACCAGATGGACATCCTGGAGCTTGTATTCATTCCTGGCTGCGGAAAAAGGTTCAACATACTGAGAAGCTATAAGGGTACTCCCATAGTAAAGATCAAGGACCACATAATTGAAGTCCACCTTCACTTTCCTGTTCGGATTTGTGAAGTTTGCAAGCACTGTGATATCAGCATTGAGCAGAACGTCCATGTCTAGATAGGCTGCGTTTAAAGTGACACCAGACACATCAAATTGAGGGTTATGTGGGCGAAAGAGGAGATAGACTATGAGCACAATTAGGCCTCCTAGAATTATGACAATCCAGAAGATTGCACAAAATCCTGCAAGAAACCATGTTACAAGCTTGGTTCGACGTGGTGATGGCACCCTGCAAGCCTGCTGGGCGAGAATGTTGGCCATGATGCTGACGCTGAAACGCCTCATGAGCTTGTTGTGGGCGACGTTGGCCTTGGTACGGTGGCTGCCCCACCTGGTCCTTCTGCTCTGGCAATCCCTCCTTTGGTTGTTGTGCCTGTGGATCGGATGCTCGACCCACAACCTGACGTTGATCCGGACGCTTTGGTTTCTTGGTTTGCTGCTGCGCAGGAGAAGTTAGTGGCTGGCTTCGCTGATCATGATGCTGTGGTTCCGTCGCCCTTGGACTGCTAGGACGATTGCTTGCTGATAGCCATGGTATTGAAAACCATGGACTGATCTGTGGTTGCCGTTGTCTTGCCTCCCAGTTCTGCTGGTCTTGAGGTTGTGGCTGTCGTTGTCCTGTCCCCAGTGGCTGGTTCTGCTGGTCTTGATGTTGTGGCTGTGACACTGACGAACTGAGTGGTTGGTTTTGCTGATCTCGAGGCCATGGTCCTCCCACCATTGGACCAGCAGTTCGGCTTCGCTGGTCCCGGTGTTGTTGTGGGCGTGATACCCGTGAACCAGGAGGATCATGATGCTGAGGCGGGGTAGCCCCATGACCGGGTGACCGTAAAGGTTGGTCCTGGTTTGGTGGTGGGTCAAAATGAGGGTTGGTTTCATGGTATCGAGGCATAGTGACACTTCAGCGAAACAGAAATGTGATGAGAAATGAAGAACAGAAGAATAATAAGAAGAGTTGTTGTTAGGGAAGTGAGAATGAGGATTACTTCATGAGAACTTCAAGGAAGATTCATTTTAGGGCAAAGAATCAAACATAAACTCAGTTCGAGAGGCAAGTAATCTTGGTACTGCCCTTTTTCTACCACTCTAATAAGATTGGCCAGTGGATTTAAACCTATTCGGTTCACATTGCTGAATCTGATTCTAGTATACTAAACAGATCTGTTCTTTTTCAAATACAAGTATATTCTGTCATAACTTGCTGGTGACAACTTACATCGTAGTTAAAATGAAGCTCCATTTATGTTACCATTGGCTATCTACTACAACATGATTTAACTTTTGTATTTATTCATCAACACGACCGAAAATATAAAATTAAAAACTTGTCAGCACACAAGACGATTGAAGCAGTGGAAAGCAATATGAAGCCAGGATTCCCAAATTTGATCTTCAGCTGAATTCATATTATTAACAAGTTCATAAACAGCTTTGCTAAGTACTTTAGAGCAATTTCAAAAAGCTTGAAACCTAAATATACATTTATATACCTTAAACTAAAAAATCATTTGATATTTCTAGCTAAGTTTTTATACATCACATTCTAAAGCACTACACTTAAAATCACCACTATAATTATAGAGAAAAATTTCAAGTTGATATTAGCTCAAAAGCAAATTTTCGGTCCTCATGTCACCTTGGCATAATCATTTAATTGTAGTGGTTTTTTTTTAAGGAGGTACCGTGGTTGGACATAGATTTAATATTCAAATCTCAGGTTTTGGAATCATCTTCGATTTTATGACACTCAAACAACGCAGCTAATTGAATTGCAATCAATGTGAAGACACCTCTGCCCCATCTTTCTGATTAGCTGGTCTTCTACAAGATCTGATGAAAGGTTGAAACAAATGTTATTAGTCAATATGTTTAAAATTAATAGTCATCTGACGATTCTTCATACCAATTACGTTTTTATAAAATAATTCTAAGTTGATCCACAAAACAGACATAACATGCCAGTAAACTTAGAGGCAAAGAGGGAATAAAAGGGATTCAGGAGTTGAATTCGATACATTGGACTTTAGAGGAAAAAAAAATTGAAGAAAAAGAAAGAAGGCATACCTCTGCTTCCAGGTTTCAAGCTTAAACTGCGATCGCTAACACTCTCCTTCTACTTTCAATAATTCGTGAGTCCTGGACAAGTCTAAACAAAAATCTATTAGATTTTAGTTTGATAACTAGAAAGGAACATATTTAGTGATAAAATTATAGATTTTTTTTTTAGGAAAAAAAAAAGGAAAAAGAGAAACAAATTAACATGAAGTTAGGTTAAACAAAAAAAAAACGGATAGAGTTGAAAATATATATTTGAAAACATGTCCTCCTCACTATTTTTCTTTCTTTTTTTTCTGAAATGCTATGGAAACACAATTATAACCAATAGAAAACTAGCATCGATAGTACTGTCTTCATTTGTTGATTTAACTGTAAGAAAGGTAGCAGCTTAAACCTGGTGTGTTTCTTGTCAGAATCTGCATGGGTTTGACAACAAAGCCAAACCAAATATTCTTCCAATCTGGTGGGTCTACAGTAAACTCTAGAGAACAACATATCACCAAAACAATTCAACCTGAAATACAGAAATTTAGACAGTTAAAAGTGAGGCATAAACAACCTATACTGGCAAAATCATCAGTATTAACCAATTTTAAATTTTAAACCATCATCACCCCATGTAAAAGTACAATTGATGGATTTGCAGAGCAATCCTGAACAGCCATTAAACTGCCTAACATAATATGGTCGTGGCATTGGCAAATCAGTGTTTGCCCCACATGTTCAATAACAGTAGCAAAAGTATTCGCAATTTCCTTCATGGGCAAAGTCATACCTACCAACTGTAAATGAGAATACAATGTTAATTGTCAGAGCATTGACAAATCAATTATGGGTGGGCTAATGACTTTATAAAAGGCATCAAAGCATCCATCTTAACCACCAGAATAGCAGGTAGGATTGAAGCACTACCGAATCACAGATAACAAGGAACATTTAGTAAATGAACACAATGCACTGTTTGGGTAGCTGAAACAATGGCATGACTAACATGGTCCAACGTTCTACTGCCACCACCAGTTGTGCCAAAACCTATTACAAAATACTACACCTATACAACTCAAGCCGAAAAACAATGTTGATTTATACTGATCTTTGCATAAGTTACAGAAACAAATACTCAAATAATGCCATATAGCAGAAATAGAATATCATTGATAGCGTATATTGCTTGATTTGAGATGCTACTGCAGATAGAATGTGATTTTACTGCCAGCAGTGGGGTGGATAAAGCAATATCAAACAGGCTCAGGAGCAAATTAATCAAGTAGACCTTTGAACCAACTGTACAGATCACACACCAACGAATGAGGCAGAGTATATAAGAGGTGAATTACCATTTCTCATTGTACAACATCTTTTGAACTGATGGCTTTGATAAGTGTCTCTGAAACTGCATTGTCCAGAGTAAAACCCTTCTCCATCATCAGATCCCACAACCTACATGCTATATCAAGCTTCTTCTCTCGTATAAGCCCTCCAATTAGTAATTTGAAAGTTACTTCATCAGGATGTAATCCTCTCGTCAACATTACCTCATACAGATGCATGGCTTCACTAACTCTAGAAGATTTGCAGAGCCCATTAATCAGGGCATTGTAAGAAACCACATCAGGGGTGAGTCCCTGCTCTACCATGTCAAGGAAAACGCTTTGAGCCATCCCAATTTTCCCACTCTTGCATAAATAATCAACAATAGTAGTATAAAATATACGATCAACGACCACACCCATCCCCCTCATCTGATTAAGAAGCTTCTTTGCCATATCCGAACTACCTTCTCGAAGAAAAGCATTTATAAGAATAGTAAATGTCACCACATCCGGTGCAAGTTCCTTCCGTTTCATTTCCTCAAACAATGTATAGGCCCTTCTTGTACGACCTTCCTTGCAAAATCCTTCAATAACAGTATTGTATGATACAACATCCGAACAACCGTTTTGCCTCCAGCTTATTCACCATAAACAAATAGGCTTTATCCGGTCGGTTAGCTTTACAAAGGCCCTTAAGAATCTGATTATAACTATACACATCAGGTTCAATCCCACTCCTCTCCATCCTCTTCATCAAACTCTCAGCCTCCACCAACAAACCACCCTCACAACAATAATTCAACAATACATTATAACTAACCAAATCCGGCTCACACCCATTCCTCCTCATAAAATTCATTATCGCTCTAGCCTTATCAATCCTCCCCACTCTACAAAATCCACTAATCAGTGTATTATAAACCAACAAACCAAACTCAACCTTCCCGTTCATCACACCAATCGTTAACTCATAAGCCAAATCAACTCTCCCACCCTCACACAACCCGACAACAAGCGCAGTACTACCTACATTGTCCGGTCTAAACCCCTTTTCGATCATATCATTCCAAAACTCTAACGCTCTATCAAACTCTCTAACTTTGCACAACCCATGTATAATAATAGTATACGTAACGACATCAGGCTCTCTTCCTTTATCAGCCATATTATGAAACACTTTCAAAGCAAACTCAGCCCGGTTCTCTTCAAACAAAAGATTCAAATATATATTAAAAGCCCAGATATCGGGCACGTAACCTAACCTATCCATGTCACTTAAAAGAATGTCCATCAAACTAAAATTCTTGACTTGACACACACGTGAAATGAATCTGGAATAAGTGAAGGGTATTAGAGAGAATCCAAGAGTACCCATTTGGTGGTAGTAGTGTTGGGCGAGGTCGAAGCGAGAGTGGCGGACCAGTACGCCGATAAAGCGATTGTAGTCGATGCTGAAAAGGCGACAGTTTGATTGGGACATTTCGTCGAACACTTGGACGGCGTGATCGATGAGGCCGGCTTTGACTAAGTTTGACATGCGAGCTCGATATAACAGGCGTTCAGCGCCCAGTTTGTGAATCATAGCAGAGGGAAATGCATAATAGGTGGCGGGGAGGAAGTGAGTGACTGAGGTGCGTTGAGGAGCAAGAGAAGAGGGTGACAGTAGCAGAGTTTTGTCTCGTCGAGGACGGGTGGTCGTTACTCTCGTCATACTTCTATTTGGAGGCCCAAACATCAAATCCCTCTATTTTTCTGTTAATGGGTCGTCGTTTGCGGCCCACTGACCCAACTGAATATATTCATGAAAATCAGAATTTTTTCCTTTTTTTTACACGTCAATGGTCCATGGAGACTGTAACGGTCTTAGTTACCACGGTGACAATTTGTCCACGTAAGGATTTGGCTTTGCTTTCGAAGGAGTGTGGCATAGGTTGGCCTTTCTTGAACCACATATCTAAGATAGAGTAAAGCGGAGTGCAGAACAGAGTGTAGGTGAAGATATGTTTTCCTTGAACTATAAATAAATGGGCAAAATGCTTGCCTTGATGGTACTAGATTTACAACGAAAATACTTATGGGCTTTTAGTTCAAACCTTAGGAATGCCCTCTTACCCATTTTTTTATGATTCAATGGAAGACATGACAACACTTCACATTCGCCTATACTCAGCTCTGTCTTAAAGTTGTGACTTTCAAGAATGATATGACAGTATCTCGCCTTCACCACACCCCTCCGAAGGCAAGATTAAACCTCACATAGACAAATGATCCTCATGATGACCAATGGTCACTACAAAGACTTGGTAAAGTACTCGTACATACCAACAACAAATACGTATTGTTGAACTTGAATCTCACTTGCATATATGGTTAGATAAAAGTGGATACAATTCAAGGATTATTGAAAAGGAACATACCTCATGTAGGAGGGAATTGTTATAAATGATGAAATACATTTTAAAACAAAACAAAAAAAAAAAAATCTTATAAAAGTAAGTATTTTGTTGGAATTGTTTTGTGAATTATGAGATTATTCTAATTTTATTTAATTATCTATTATATTATCAAAGTGATAATTATTCTTTAATTATATGCATTAAACAAAAAATTGAATCAAACGGGGGTGGAGGAGGAAAATAGGAGAAATGGAAGAACTCGATTGGGATGGGGGAACATACTTTATCCTCATTTCCCCTCAAATGTTGATGCAAAAAGGGGTATATGAACTGCGATTGGGATGGAAGGACCTACTCCATCCTTCGTTTTTGATACATTCACATCGTGCCATTAAAACAACCTCAAATCATCATAGTTTGTATCTTTTCAAAACTAATTTAATATAAATTGTACAGCTAAGTTTTGTTGTTGAGACAAATGCCACACTATGATTTGAGAGCAACCCTTCAACGATGTCTCGATCAAAGCTTCAATCAGCAATGGCTGCAATGTAAGAATGATTCAAAGAAAGCGTATAATAAAATCAATAGGTCCCGAGATGTCACTGGCATATTCATCAAGCAGCTGCTGTGTGGACAAATGTGATTAGTCATTTTGTCTCGTGTAATTTAAACATGTACATGTCATTGCACACACTCACAATCTATCAATCTTAATGCATCTTATGATTCTTATCCACAAATCTTGTATTATTGTTTGTCTTGTTTATCTTACTTATAATTCCATTAGAAAAATAGTTAAGCTTTTTCGGCTATTAATTGCTCATATTATAACTTTGTCTCAAGTTAGAAAACAAAATAAAAAATAAAAACAATCTAAACAGTCAGTGTTGAAGCAATCTAATTTAGATCAATATAGATGATTTCATGCATATTCAATTATAACTCAAATGATTACTACAATTTCTTTTACATTATAATAGAAGTTTAAATCTCATTATACGTGATCAATATGAATGATTTCATGCATATTCAATTATAACTCAAATAATTATTACAACTTCTTTTACATCATACTAAAGGTTTAAATCTCACCATACGTGATTATACATATGTATAAGAATTTTTTTTATAATATAAAATTAAATTTTTATATATATAAAATATTTAATCTCGATAAATTTTGATTTTTTTTTTTTAATAATCGTTAAAAAAGGGGCAATTTAATATATCCAAAAAGGTTTTTGAGTGCCAGAAAAGTGCAATAACTTTTTGGTAGATGGGCATGAAATGAGAGCCTCCATGAGACTACAAAAGTTGTTGGGGGACCAAAGCTTAAAAGCTGGCCAGCAGCTTCCATATTAATATTTTATAATTGTTTCTCGCCCGATTTTATTGACCTTTAAGGCTTTACTTGTTCATGTGTTTTGAATTCTAAGGCACTCGAACACTAACCACCATGAATTTATGGTTAGCAACATGTTTCGTATGCCCACATAATATTTTTGAAATTGTATTTGAATACACCCATTCTTAATCTTACCAATCTACCTCATTTGACAGACTTGATTAAATATTCAAAGGATTTAATTAACTTATTATTGTCTACACAGCATTAATTAGCTTATTTTCAAGTAAAGAGAAAAACAAATCAAGGACTTTTTGTAAAGTTTGATTTATTTATTTTTTGTTAATTGCCTAATGCCTTTTTCAAAGGAGAGATTTTTGTTTTTTTGAAACACAAAGGAGAGAAATTTTATTACATAGTCATGACCATTATATTTGTAGCACCAAATATTTTAAGGGAGGCGGAGGTGTTTGTTCATACTTAACTTTTTCTAGAGTTTTAAATAATTTTTTAAAAGAAGTTTGATAATTTTAAGATAATTGTATTTTTTAAAAAAAAAAAAACCTCAATCAGGGTTTATTTAACTATAAATTTCAAAACCATTTAAATTTACTTGTAATTCTAAAAATTTATAGGGTATGCTCTATAAAATTTGATTATGGCACATTTCGATCTTCAAATGATGATTGAAAAATAATAAAATATTGATAAGATTTATATATTGATACACAAATTTTTGACGTCTTACATAATAAATAATCAGTATAATTTTATTAAATAATATCATATCATTTAAAATGTTTAAACAAATTTTTTTATTTATATACAGTATTATTTAACATGAACTTAGAAAAAATAAAATTTAGACAGCGTGGG